>OZ026624.1:19549542-19982042 GCA_964020975.1 Hermodice carunculata
CTATAGTTGGAGGGTATGTCTTTTGGACCTTTTTTATAAATAGGTAAGATTAAACACTGTTTCCATAGTGACGGGTAGTGTCTGGTTGCAAGAACAGAGTTATATAACTGTAAGATAATATCGGGTATAATTCCACAGATTACCTTCAACATTTCATTCTTGATACCGTCAGGTCCAGGCTCTTTACCATTTTTAAGGGCTTCTACTGCTGTTCTTAATTCGTGTAGTTCAAAAGGCTTGTTCAATGAGTGACCTGTACTTACGGATTTATCGCTCAGTTTGGTAAGCAAATCATACACTTCAGGATCTACATCTTTACTGTTCTTACACATATCCACATTGAATAGATTTTCGAAATGTGAAAGCCACTCGTTGTCAGAAATATAGTTTATATCATTAGTATTTTTCTTCCCTAACAACATGTTCACTTTCTTCCAAAATATCTTATCTTTCTTATCATGACCTCTCTCGACCTCTGCCATCAGGGCGGCTTTATACTGGCGCCTACATGATCGAACAAGTCTTTTGAATTCCTTTGATTTTTTAAAATACAACCCTCTAATATACGGGTCCTTCGGATACTCATGATACAGTTTTTTGAAGTGTTTCATATTTTGTTTTGCATCGTTACAGCTTTGCTGGAACCATGGAGTGTTTCTCTTAGGTCTTGGTTTCTTGCGTACTCGTTTTGTCACCATCTTCAGACTTGCCTTCGCAGCATCGATGAAAATATCATTTAAGGTTTCCAAATAGTTATCAATATCACTCTCTTGTAGAGTAAATGATCCTTTTAATCTATTAATACGCTGCATATAGAAATTAGATTGAAGTTCAGATTTAAATTTTACGGCAGCCTCATTATTCCATAAGATCACTGGACGATTTCTGAGTGTGAGGCCACTGTTATGCGACTTACACAACTGATTGTATCTACATGATAGTTTTGTTAAAAGTGGGCAATGGTCACTGAAAAGGTCCTGAAAATCACCAACCTCGAAACTCATAAACTTATCCAACAAGGACTTGTGGACGATAACATAGTCGACCACACTTGAACCATTAACCTTATGGCAAGTCAGTTTACCTTCTTTATCACCCATTGTTCTACCATTTAGCATCCTTAAACCTGAGCTTACGCACAATTTAATCAAGGCTTCACCTAGTGAATTTACCCCATCATCCTGTGACTGGCGAATTACAGCCCAGTCTGGATCGTAATCATCCGGTAATGGGACATAATCATTGTGATCAAGTTCGATGAAGTCTTGGTTGTTGCCAGTTCTGGCATTTAAGTCACCCATTAATACTACAGAACCTTTGGCACTATACCTGGTTACTTGCGTTTGCAATATTTTTAAATATTGGTCAGACTTTTGCGGATTCGGCGGGATATACACGCATCCAAGGAAGATATCATTCAACAAACCAAAATAAACCTTGTCTAACTTTATCCATAAAAAATCCTCATGGCTTTTATCTACCAAACTTATACCTTTACGTAATGATTTTTTACAGAGTAGGACGACACCACCAGACCCCCTTTTTGCTTTTTTATGTTTGCTTGTTCTAAGAGACGAGAAAACATCAAATTTGCAAAGGATGGGGTCAAGTTTTTCTCGCATTTCGACCTCAGTTGAAAAGAAGGTTTCCTGAAAGGCTATTATATCATGTGATAACAACCTATCCTGAACTTTCTGAAACATGGGGTAAGTGGGATCTGATGCGTCATTCCCGTTTAGTAGTTTTTTCCCAACTCCATTCATATTCCAACTTACAAATGACAGGAATTCTCGTATAAAATATTTCTCTTTGGAACAGCCTTTGTCTTTTTTTGGCTCGTTACTTTTATCCATACATGTATTGACCTGAAGTAGATCTCTTACACTAGGTTTGGAGCGTTTACTGCGGTCATTCACCTGAAGGGCGGCGGGGCCCGTGACTTCCTAGTCTCTAGCCAGCGCATTATTAATGCACTTACGGATGTTCTTGTGAAACATCTCCACACCTTTATTGTTCAGATGTAAACCATCCTTTGCCAGACACTCATTGCCAATATTGTCATTGTCAATATACAGCCAGTTATTGCGCGAACATATCATGAGTATGGCAGTATTTACTAGCCGGGTCCTATTTTTCATAGACTTGTCTCGTCTGTAACATACGCTTGACAGAGCAACTTGTTTCACTGGTGCGAATTTTAAATTATCTTCCAGTCTCCTCAGCTGCAATATGGCAGAATCAGCCGGTCTGTTACTCAGGTTATTTGTACCAGTATGTATTACAAGAAGGTCAGGATTTTCATCACCTGCAAGGGCCTGAACTTTGTTAGTAGCTGCTTCAATTGTTTTGGCTGCCGGAAGAGGGCGCTGCCCCACTTTATCCATGTCTACCTTCACAATAGTGTTGGGTGTGGTTTTCAGCTTAATGGGTTTAATACATTTCGAGAATGAGTCGCCAATGATTTTTATTTTCTTTGTACTTCCTTGGGTGAAAGGCTGCTCTCGATCGATCACAGGAGTGCTAGCTCTCTGGCTTGCCTGTGTGACTGTTGAGACATTCCAGTCAGGCAATCCCGAACTGTTGGTGTCACAGTGCGAGGGTGTAATTACAGACCTATTGTTTTCCTCGTTGTGGTCAGAAGGATTGTTTCCCACGGCTTGTTTACTTTTTTCGCGTGGCCTGTCGGGCAAACCATATTGTCCTGTACCAGCAAGTACATACACGTTCCTAAGTTCCTCCTGCAGTCTGTCACATTCAGCTTGTTTATCTACCAATTGTTTAATAAGCTCCATGTTTGTTTTTTGCAAAGTACGCACACTATCCCGTATCTCACCGACAAACTGTGGAAGTTTTCTGCATTGTAGGCAAGTCCTAGCAGAATTATCATCTTTTTCTCCACAACATTCTAAATGGCACCACACAGCACAAAGAATGCACCTGAACGTAACTCCATGTTCCTTACCATCATATAGGCATTGTTCTATACACAATTTTTGACACTTTTCTACGTTATGGACTTCCACCTTTTCTTTTTCATTTGTTGACAGCTTAGTTTTGTGCGACGGAGGGATTGGCCTTTCTTTGTTGTGCCTTTTCTTTACAGGCTTCTCACGTTTTTCCTTCCCTTGTTGCATGGCAACAGTGGCCTTACTTTTTAGCCTTGCGCTTTGACGCACTTTTTTATTCCTTGGCTTTTTAGGGGTGCGTTTTAGTTCGTGTGGAATACTTATATCATTTTCTGCATTTGAGGGCTTAGAGGTTTTCAGATTCTGTTCTTTTACTTGGGTTATGGAATCATAATCCTGTTTCTGATTTTCGAAACTTGCATTGACAGACTGATTTTGTCTTTCTGTGTTTGCACTACTTGACCTTTTGCCAGTACCATGGCTGTCATTAACTTCTGTATTGTCTGAGTTGGCATTGATTCTCTTTCCTATTGAGTTCACTATTTTGTCCTTCAGCTTAAAGACAGACGAAGATACAACCGAAATAAAGCTTCCGTTCGTACTATTTCTTGCTTCTGCCTTTGACAGTTCACTTCTTACAGCTGGCTCTTTCTCTGTACCTCCGTTATTAGGGGATAGTTTGTCAGCTCCAGGTTGTGGCATCGTCCTTTGTGTTAAACTACTATGGCGGGAATAGTACCAACGTCAAACTTACTTGCAAGGCTTCTTATCATTCACAGATCTTCAAATTTCTTGGCTCAGTATTGCCCCATATATATATATATATATATATGGGGCACCCCATATATATATATATATATGGGGTGCCCCATGGGAAATGCCTGAGCCTTAGAGGCGGGGATGAGGTGTATGAGAGAAGGATTTTTTTTTTTAATGGGGGGGGGGGGACCACAAGCGATGAGTGTAGGAGGATATATCCAGGACCAGGGGCCCACCACAGCTGTGAGAGAGTGTGTGGTGGGCCCTTTGCCTTGGCTCTGGTCCTGGAAAACATGGCAGCATGAGCTGATTAGGATAACCATGGTTTCCTCGGCCTCATCTACTTTTGTTGTCTTTCTCTTACTTTTTCCTAGGCCAACTGTGTCACAGAGGACCGCGGCAGAGAAGCGGAGAGCCACAGCAATATCATCATCATCATCATCATCATCATCATCATCATCATCATCATCATCATCATCATCATCATCATCATCATCATCATCATTATTACATTTTTTTTATTTAAAAGTATAGACAATATTGTCTAAGTTTCATTCCAAAGTGCTAAGGTCACTTGCACTTCGAAAATGTCAGGCAGATATATTTTAAATATACCCTGAACCCGACGAGCTTTATGAAAAAGGGACTCCGCTCAAAACGAAAGTGGGTTCGAATATATAATAAATATATATTTTAGTCATGTAAGTTCAATTATTTATGATTGAATCATTTCATACATCAAACTTGCGAAAATGGGAATAATACATCTAATCTATATGTCTTGTATTATATACATTATGTTTCCATTTTACTTTCTGTTTGCTGACAGCGTTGGCCAAAGACAACTTGTGTGTCTTGCGCGTGCATTGTTACGTAATACAAAAATTCTCATTCTGGATGAAGCAACAGCAGCAGTTGACATGGAGACAGATGACCTCATTCAAAGGACCATCTGTACAGAGTTTTCACATTGTACAGTACTTACCATCGCTCACAGGCTCAATACAATCATGGACTACGATAAGTTAGTCAAGGTTTATCTCTTAGATGTAACTCTCGTAATACTCAGCTGCCAAATGACTGGGAATTTTCTTTGCACATGAGGGTTTTCAAAGCGTCTTAAGATCACATGAAAAGAACTCGTTTACTCTTAACTGGTGTGAAAATGGCAACATTATTATGTATTTTCAACTGTTATCTATTATATTAATTGCAACCTTTTTGATCACTGATATCATACTTGTTTTGGGTAACACAGTTTACAATTAGATTCGCCAGTAAGACTGTATGAAAACTAACATCACTTTCCGTATTAACTTTACAAAATTGCTGGTAATTTCAGGGTTATGGAAGCTAATATTACTTCCCGCAGTAACGTTAAAAATTTAATTTCAGGGTTCTTGTCTTAGACAAAGGGATAACACGAGAATTCGATGCCCCGTCTGATCTTCTTAAGGACAAGAAAGGAGTGTTTCATGGTATGGCAAAAGATGCGGGCATTATTTGACACCACGTTAAATGCAATATTTCTTATGTACAGACGGGTCAATGTTTTCAACATTTTTCATGGAAATGAATGAAACCAAGCAAAAGATATTAGGTAAAATTGCATCTATCTGTAAGTACGGTGCATTCCAGTTGTAATCCTTGTTTTGAGGCCGGAGTAACCGTAGTGGTGATCCAGATCAATACTATGTACAAATGCCGCAATGTGAAATTAAGCCTGCGTTAAACAAAAGTTGATAATGAAGTGTTACAATTTACTGTAAGTAAGTTTGTGTCTGCTGTTTAGCATTGCTGTGTTGGTGAATTCCGATTGTAGTATGTGATGCCATATATCAAGGAATACCATTGAGATTTTATCATGGTTCAAGGTCGCATTGGAATTCCAGAATAGCAGAATAATCCAAAGCTACTTATCATATTTTATATCACAGCAAATGCTGCCAGGTTTTGCAAATATGTTTAAAAATTAAGTTTAAGGCCTTCATATTCTGGTGTGGCTATCTTTATTAATGTAGTACCTATGTGCGTAACAGTGACCTCAATCTGGAGATACGTCGGTTGCGTTAGTAAAAATGTTCCATTGCATTCTGAGATTGCATTATTATTATTATTATTATTATTATTATTATTATTATTATTATTATTATTATTATTATTATTATTATTATTATTATTATTATTATTATCATTATTATTATTATTATTATTATTATTATTATTATTACTATTATTATTGTTGTTGTTGTTGTTGTTGTTATTATTATTATTATTATTATTATTGTTATTATTATTATTATTATTATTATTATTATTTTGTAAAACCAGCAACGCACATTTTACATTTGAACATGTGTACCGTATGAAATATAAGTTTATTTTGCGTCTTTTTGTTAAATTTATTTTTAATCGTTTTATATAATTATGCAATCATGGAACAAAATACCAAAATTGAGTCACTATGACCTTGATCTTTTGAAATATGATCCCGTCACAGAAAAGGCGTATATGGGCCATATTTCCTGTATTGTAGTATAGAAGATACCAAACTTGGTATCTAGATACTTCTTAGGATAGCAGCGTCTCTGATTCCACAATTAGGTCACTGTGATCTTTATCTCTGACCCCCTTCCCCCTTATGGCAAGACTTCCATACATAGCTTCCCTGTCTAGTAATGCAAGTTTACTTGCCATGCGATCTCCGGCCCAGCACTATGCATTGCTGTGAAATGTTTGATCTTGTTTATTTAATGTCTGTTTACCAGTGCAATGTCTTGCGTCTGAAGATCTCTCGAGACCTGGTCTTATCACATTCAAACCTAGAACAAATGAAAAAAAGCAACGAATAAATGTTTTGCAATAACCTTGTGTGTCTGTACGTTTCATTTGAGGAGCCTCCTGTAGAACTGGGTGCTGTCATCTAGATGATTGGTTTTTGTATCTACCATAACCAAACAAAACAATGGTTACCTCACAAGAGTGTGTAATATTGTGTTATGAGATCAAGCACACATGCTTTCACGACAGAAAAGCCTCACTTGACACTTCATATTACAACTGGACTGGCTTTTTCATTGTTCGTGTCAGAACAAGTAAACTCTCGGTGTAATTTTCCGTATCTCCCAGCGGTTAGTCTCCCCTTCTTACAAAGAGTTATCACAAGAAAATTCAGCAAATTGTACGTTGATAACAAAATGGTACATGTACTAGAATGTTGCCTGTGTTTATGGTGATTCGATTCAAGCTTTCAGGTCTGTAAATCGTTTCCCGTGGAATGTTTCTGTATGCATGCAGATTGCAATCTAATGACGGAAGACACGCCTTACCATGCAATCCCCTCCCTGCCTGTCAAAGTTTGAATGAAAAAGACTGCTGGCCATGAATAGCTTCTGTCGAGTAGACAAAATGAAAGCCACAATTCCCCATATCTAAGTCCATTCGTATATTGAAATGAAAAAGAAAATGTCAAAGCATACGTACATTTTAACCGTCCATCGGATGAAAATGTCAAAATTGTACAGCGAGTAGACAAATTGAAAGCCACAACAGGCCAAATCCAAGTCCATTCATAAAATGAAAAGAAAAAGAAAATGTCAAAGCATGCGTACATTTTAACCATCCTACGGATGAAATGTCGAAATTGTACATACAAACAAATTTCGTTTCGTTTGAAATGAAAAAAAGTGTACTTTTCTCATTCCAGACGAAATGAATTGTGTTTATAAGCACAATTTCAACATTCCAGATATATATGTATCTGTATATATGTATGTATATATATATATATATATATATATATATATATATATATATATATATATATATATATATATATATATATATATATATATATATATATATATATATCCCCAAAAATATGATTTAAACTAGGACCTCATGAATTATGGTCCGTGCATATATCAGCATAATTAATACAAAATAAAAATTCTTGCCTTGAACCAACTTACATGTGTTCCGGTCACAGAAACAGCATAACTGAGTCTAGAATAGCTATGCTCATATGTTTTGACACAAAATGGATGATGTTGACTCTTATTTCTAACTCAGCACTACATGCATGGATTTGTGGGTAATTCATGCTTAATGGCTACTATGTCTGAGTGAACAAGGCCAGTCGTGTGCATCTCTCTGTTTACACAACAGTGGGTGTCACATGGGCAACCTTAAAGCAATTACGCCTCCACACCATATAAAGCGACTCTAGTCATGCTTATTTAGCTCACTGTAACAATATTATTCAAATGCTGCATGCAAAGAACTTTCATTCTTGCACTAGCAAGCATAGACACTCTAAATAGTAGTTTCAGTTGAAGTTTTATGCTCATTTGAAGATGTGGCACGGAAACCATTTCATTTTGTAAGGCATTGTCACCTTGACCTATGACCTTAGGGTCATCCACAAAGATATGAAAAAATCCTAAAATCTATGGAGGATCTGTACCAAAAGTTCCGAGTGAATTTGGCTTACGGTTGTGAAGACCTCTGAATGTAAACTACCATTGCAGACTTACATGGTAATCAAAAAACAAAACAAAAACAACAACAAAAAAAAAAAAAAAAAAAAAAAAAAAAAAAAAAAAAAAAAAGCAAACAGACAAAAAAATCCAAAATCTATTAGAGCACGACCATTTGAACAGAGTGGGTAGGTACTAATCCAATGTACATCCCCACCAAGTTTGAAGTGAATCTGGACAACTGTTCCGGAGAAGAAGTTGAAAATTTGATTTAGCATTGCAATCCCCTTTGACTTACACAGTAATCAACAAGAATGTATGCAGTTTGACTTTCAAGTTTACTCAGGTTTAAAATAAAACGTACAAACAGAAAGCCCATCAGTACTTTCCTATTAATGTTTAATAGTAACCTTGAGCCTACAATGCACCATGAAGAAGGTATAAGCCATCATGTGAAAATTGCTGAGTCAGCAGAAAAATGCAACCAGGAATTTGACCTTGACCTTTGAACTAAATGTTATATATTATGTGGGGGAAACTTCCCAGACCCATAGATTATATGTACCAAATTCGGAGGCAATAGCTCAAGAGGGGACAGTAATATATGGAAAATACGACACGCGGCGACGGCGGACGATGGGACTAAACACTATGCATCACCAAGGGGAATGCATAATAATCATGATAATCGAACAGGTTATTCTGGAATAGAACTCAAACTGAAGTATAACAGCACAAATTCAGACATTCTGTTTCTGTGAAATTAATTCACCTATAACCCCGAACGCAGCAAAACACTGCGAAATAAGGTCATTTGAAAAATTTTCACCTGTCATGATATCGGAGTCACGTTGTAATATATATATGTTTCCTAAAATATTGCAAGGTATTTAGCTAGGCGGTCCTTTTATTGAAAAATGAGAACCAGCTTACCGGTTGTCTCAGTAAAAAACAACTTTCCAAATCCCGTCCGCATAAATCACATTGGTGTTTCGTATTTACTGAGGCATTATACGTTGAGAACATACAATGAGTGAAACATTTCCTCTATCTCGCGATTTCTCAAGTAGAAACAGTTTATCAAAGGCTATGATCATAATATACGATTCTTCTTGTAGACTGTTGCTAATATTACTGACTTCTGCGTATTGGTTAAACCTCCACAACCGCATTTTACGTAAATAAAAAAAACAAAAAAACAAAAAAAACCCACGGACATGACGGTCCGTTTAACTTAAGGCATATTTCAATTAACCTGGACGTCAAAATTCATTTCTGACGTTACTTACTCAACGTCTAGTTAACAGGACACAACTTTGGCCTCACCATGAAAATAGCAACTGGGGACAACTGGCGAGAACGATAGACACGTATGTTGGTGACAGGGGCCAAAGTAGACAAAGTATGTATATGTAGTAAATGTATTAAGTCTTTATATATAATTTTAAATCTGTAGTGTGGACCATCTTTATATCACACTTTTATTTTTCCTCTTATTAAAGAGAAAAATTTTAAGTGACTCGACACTTTGGGGACCCATAGAACTGGATTGTTCCACAGGTGGCCCTGCGGCGTATTTTTTCATTTTTGAATGTTTTGTTCATTCCAAACTTCATTGGATTCTTAATATATATTTGCTAAGTTACATAAGAATTTCTCATGTAACTTGATAAATATATAGCTTAGCCAAATTTCCAACAAAGGCGTTCTCTTCGTGGATGTAATTTCATTTGTTGAATTATAAAGAATTTCAAAATTAGGTAATAGACAATAGGTTCATGTTAACAAGATTACCATATGTTTACTACAGTATACATTTATGTTTTTTAAAAATTTGTTTTGAAACGAGTAACCAAATCCAGTTCAAACTTTCTGGGAGTGTACATTGTGTGTGTTTTCAATTGGTCAAGCTGGTTTTTTTTTTTTTTTTTTTTTTTTTTTTTTTTTGTTTTTGTTTTTTTTTTTTTGTTTTTTGTTTTTTTTTTTTTGTTTTGTTTTGTTTTTTGTTTTTTTTTTGTTTTCATTATTAATTTTTGGGGTTAATTTTCTGGGTGAAAAACTTTTTTTTTAAATTTTGTTTTCGTTTCCCCTGTAATTGTCATTATTTCTTCAGCATGTGCTGCTGCGTTTTGGTTTGTTTGCTTGGTTTTCGTTTTGTTTAACTGCTGTCAGTTTTGTAATTTTCGACGTATTTCAAACAACAAGTTGGATTTTCGCAAAAATGTAGCCTTTCAAAATTTTCAACTATAAGGATTACGTGGTATCATTACATTTTCCTTCATGTTAATAATTTTCGTAATTACATTATGATGGATTAAAATATAGGTTAGCAAGGTTTATATTGGAAAACATAGGTACATGTGTGTTTTGGTTATTGGTTTCTAAAACCGTTCACCAAAGCCTCTTCAGGGCTGGTCAGGATCTCATGAAACGTAGGTCAGTAGGCTCAGGTTCTGGGTCATTCGCTCATATCCTTATAATATTAAGGTAAAGTTAAGCTGCGCTCAGCTCTCCTCGTCGGAGTTCTGTTTCAGCTGTAGCTGCATTTGAACTCATTTCATCTCAGGGTGGAACTTAATTTTGCTTCAATGTATCAAGGTCGGCTCAGATTGTTCAAGCAACTACTTTGCTTTTAGTACACTGGCAATATTAAGCTGTCATGTAGGTGGGACAGCATATAACTAGGAAATAACAAGAACTGTAGAACTCTAATGCAAGCTTCATCAATTATTGACATTAAGAAGTAACCAGCTGTACGCTCACAAACGTAATTATAAGTTACTGTGTTTACATGTTTCTACATAGTTGCTACGAAAAAGTGGTTACTGGCTGCTGGTAGATTACCATTGGAAAATGCCCATACAATTACAATATCAGATCTGCCTCAGCACACAAGGAAGGAAGTCCTGTGATATGCACCGACGGTAGAACACAATTCCATCTACCACCGGGGGGAAATCGGTTTTTAAGTAGTCAAATTGAAGTGTTTCCAAGGAATGAATTTTGAGTTGCAGTGACAAATGCATATCGACAATGTATTTGCCGTACACAGACCAATAATACATAAAACAGGGTGATTCTACGACCTTATTACTATACTTCCAGTCTGTTTCCGGAATAGACCGAAAGTATGAAATATGCCAGAGGTTTGCCCCGAGAGGTACCTCACACTTGACAACTTTTGCGCTCTCGCGCTCTCTCTCTCTCTCTCTCTCTCTCTCTCTCTCTCTCTCTCTCTCTCTCTCTCTCTCTCTCTCTCTCTCTCTCCTCAAAAGCAGACATGGTATTTGTACGAGAAACACACCAAAGTTGTATTGGAAATTCTGGGATCTGATATCAGACACATTAAACACACGTCAAAATGAGTCATTTGGAAAGGGAGAGCTGTTACCCTTTCAGGGACAACAATCAGTCTGCAGATGGGGTTGAAAATAAATCCGAGCTCAATTTTATTCTATACTGTAATTCTAAAACCATATCCTGAATCAACAGCTTCTTGCTGATGATTCAGCATATGGTATGATAAACTGGTTGACCAAAATCCAGTGATATGTGTGAAAAATAGATACACGGGTGACATTCTGAGTGCTATTGAGGGAATATTTAACAGAAATAAGACTACCAGCGATAATTTCATAAGAATTTCCAAACGGCTTAATTCATAGAATTGGTGTACCCGTATCATTGTGCAGAAGTATTTAATTTCTCAGACACATTTATGTCATGGGTATAAGCAATATATACAGGTTTTGACCGCTGTGTGATAAATGTAGGTAGATCAGTAGAATCTTTCAAAGTTAAGAGATAAGTAAGAGAGGGAAACCATTGTTTCCATATTTGTTAATTTTATGGGCAGAATTATTAGCTTTACAAATAAAACCAAATGGAAAATTACAAGGTCTCAAGATAAATTAAGCATAATTTCAGTTAGGTTTATTCGATGACAACATATTGGTTTTTGTTAAACATGTCAAATTGCTGGCTTCTGCTGGAGATACTACGCCCCTTTTATGAAACCTTTGGACCTGAAGTAAATATTGATAAATCGAAATCGACGTGAAAGGAGAACTCAGAAATTACAAAGAGCATCCACTCAAACAAGTCCACAACAAAAGAAAAAACAAACAAACAAACAAACAAACAAAAAACAGCACAAAGGTACAAGTATGGTATGTAGAAAAAATGGGAATGGAGATATGGCCAATCTAAGCAAAATGCCGTTTGGTTTAGGAAAAAAACACTGAACATTTCAATAATTTGGCCTTAACAGAACTGATACTAGCAGTTGAAAATCTGGGGACATCCAAATTTTATCGATGATATATTAATATTAATTAAAAAACACTGATGCACAATTTCTTATCGGCCAGCTCAGATACATTAAAAAGAATGTGTGATCAGTGAAGTTCGGTGTCAAAAGAAATGTTAATATAGTAGGTTGGAGCAACCGTTTGACCCATGTTTACGGTGCAACCAATTTAACTCGTTACTGATCAAAATACGAGTCAATAGCTTTCCTTGGCGCGGGCTGTCTGGAATCCGCCCAACCAGCCAGTGAAAGCCGTTAATCTAGGGCGTGCTATCATGAATGGTCTTGCACACAAATCGCAACAAATAGTTCAAATAAAAAGTTTACCCATAATGTACCTCCATTATAACTGCGTGTTGGAGAACACAGCACAACATAGCCAATGAAGTATTTATCAAACAGTTGAGAAAAACATGACGCATATACATGAATTTAGACCCAGCAATGAGAGCAAAGTTGAATACAACAAAAAAGGCAGACGTTCAAGAATTACCAAAACATCAATATTTATCTTCCAATACAAATATACAGCGATTAATTTCACTAATGAGTTGAGGCAGATAGTCAGCCATTAAAACTTAATTAGTGATTTTGAACTGGCCAGGTAAACCTTTCAAATAGTCTTCACATACTGCACACTTTGTTTTTTCCCCAAAACATATAGCCTAACTAATTTAAACCCAAAATGCATAATCTGTACTGAAGAAAAAGAGACATGGTAGGCCGGCCACTTTTTGGTTATTCTGAATTGTCATGTTCGTCAACTGATTCGACAGCAAAAGAAAGTAAGCCTGCACTGTATTCGTGATATTTATGAATCTGAAAGAAACAGGTTTTCCTGTAACGAAAATTTTGAGTAAAACCATTAAGGCAGACGGCAATCAACACCATTACCATGTCCAAATGCCTATATAATATTCCCAAACTTTTGTCAAGTATTTGCAAAGGCAATAAATTGCAATCCTTTTAAAGCACATTCCATCATGCACACACCAAAATTAAACTATCAAATTCTACTACCGGACTAGATTAAGACATTCAAACGTATAAATTGAAAGGCACACTGCTATCAAAAGGCTATCATCAACTATAATGGTAGGCCCCCGAACACCATTCCATGGAAAGAGAAGCAGGCAAAATAATGATATTGATGAAACTACGCCACAAATTATATTTTGATCCAACCAGATTCATGTACCATTACCCATATCTGTACGAAATACTATTTTTGCAATGACACGGCACGCCAAACTCAATCAGTGCATACTAATATGGAAGAATCCATAAGGCCCACATCCTTGACTTGAGAAAGGTGTCAACCAATGAAGGTCAACATTGGTTTAAATCTATCCCATCACCTTTGGAATATAAAATCTCCATTACTGCAGTACAATTACAGATCTATATAGCAAACTTTTTAACCACTTTTTATTTAAAGGATTAGCTGGGTTTTTGTGAGCCCTCATGAAGGTAGACCACAACTAAGTCAATCCTTCACGGATGGCACTATGAATTCGGAGGACTAGTCCACAACATATCACAGCCAAAGATTTATTTCAGATTGCATAGGCGTGGGCAACTGACTGCTTATATTTCACGATACAATAATTGAAGAAATAGTAACCAGAACGGCAGCACAGTGATAACTTCTGTAAGTGCCAATTCCACACGTATACCTTAAAATATCAAAGATGCCATTTTCATTATGACATAGCACGCCAAATTCGACTCCTCGGGTATTAACACATACATGAAGGAATCCACTGCATCCTTACCTTCAGATAGATGTCAACCGAGAAAGGTCCACAGTAGTTTAAATAGGTCTGCTCACCTTTGAAATTAAATCATCATCACTGCAGAATATGATAGGCCTAGATAACACACTTTGAACTACTTTTTATATGAATAGTCATGGGAGATTTTGATCCATACTGAGGTTTTTAATCCACCATGAATCTAGTCCACAAAAAATCTATCACTTTAAATCAGAGAACTGGTCCGCACGATAAGTACAACCAAGCTCAGAAGGATAAGCAAAGAAATTTGTTAATAGTTAGAACTCGAAGTCTTGCGAGTTCCGAGATTTTTGACAGATTTGAAGCCCATGGGAACCATTTTTCAGAGCGTTCCTTGATAAAATGGGAGGATTATTATTATTAGATAGGAGCTGGGTATAAAGATGGTGAAAAAATAGATTCAACAATTTTATCAACAAATTTTATAGCTGGGGCTTGAGTGCAAAAGAACACCAAGATGTAAACATGATTTTAGGTAAAGCAATCTGGAATAGCAGAGATCTAGGAGAGATAATTGAAGATGAATCTTCATTAAAAGGAGGGAAAGAAATAACAAATATAGAATTAAAGGCATAAATGATGCTGAAATGAAGTCTGTATATACTTGGAACAAGCTAAGAAGAAGACATTTTGACCAGTATTTGTTTATGGAATGGAACAAATTAGGACAATTTAAGCAGCATCGCGGCAGACTTTGGAACCGAAAAATAAGGAAAACTAGTTTCAAGAAAGATCATAGGAAATTGTATAAGAAATAATAAAACCAAGCTCATACAGTAAATGTTGTGAAAGTTTTAATATTCCAGAGCATGAATGGGTAAAATCCTGTAACCTTTCACTGTTGAACAAAATTTATGGCCATTCCAAGTGTCAGTCACACATACATGTTATAGATTATATAGAAGTGAAACTTGCATTTGTGCAAAAACACCTTTCTATAAACTGGAACAAAAACACTGCAACATTTATTTAATCGGTGTCCAATTGTTAAACAATTTTGGAACAAATGTGAGAACAAAAAAGCGAGCGTGTTTCCAATGAAGTGTTCAGCAACAAATGAAGTTCTTTCTGGAATACTTAGTGATAAGATGCAAAACTGGCAAAAGTTTCTACCTTATTACACAAGCAAAAATTACATATCTATTATTGTAAAATGAACAAAAAGTCAAACTTTGTGACATTCAAATCGGGAAATCAATGTTATAATGTTCACACTGCAGCAAGATATCAAAAAGATGGACGGATGAAAACAAGTGGAACGAATTGGTGGTCACACAAGTAGAAATCACTTCAAATGTGAGATCTTACTTGAATATCATTGGTTACTTGGGTACACAAAACTTCTAGCTGGATGTATAATGAATGCTATGCTCTGATGCATTACTGTCATGATAGTTCAGTAAAAGCAGGTGCTCACAAAACAGGAGAATATAATACATACATGTACAATGTTTACAAATATAAAACTGTAAAACATTAATGCACTGAGCAATTTAAATTTGTACTGTACGGAACTAATAAAATATTAGTCTCAACTCAGAAAATATTTGTATTTCATCAATTAGTGTAAGTTATATTACAACAGAAACTTCAATCTGTTCTCCATTTTAAGACACATTTGTCACTTTGTCGGACATAGCCGACATGAAGTCCTGTGTTTTTTCTCCGAAGGCCACATAGTATTGCTTGACCTGTGGTACAGGAATGAAATCAAACAGACAGCAGTTCTTTGACACACAATCTTTATATACAGCCATCAGTGCCACTTTACAGCTCCTTTTTTGCTGTGCCATTTTACAGCGTATTTTTGTCCTGTCATTTTATTGCTGATTTGAAATGCTGCCTTTCAATGGGCTATAACTTTAAATTATACAGTTACTCTCTCTGTCAAAAAATATATATATATATATATATATATAATCACCGGAAAGTCTTGCACCATACCCACTGGTGGGCCACAGGTTGGTACCAACAGCCTATAGCGTGACTAAAATCACATTTCCCTGGGTATATACCCAACGGGAATAATCGCTCAGGCAAATTTACCTCAGGCAGACCACTCGTGTGGGTCACTAGGGTACCACTTCAAAATGGGTGCGAGACATTTTGGCGGTATATATGAACCAGCACATAGATGCAGAACTATATAACTAACGATTTATTCTTGCATATACTGCACGGTACCACTGACGTTTTGACTTTGGAATAGTTTGACCCAGTTTACCTATCTGTGCCTACAACATGTCCATAGAATGTATGGTATACAGCTACACAAGTATACCTGCATCCTTCGCCATGCTGTAAAATGCCCCCTTCTTATCCCTAAGAAGGTTGGATGGGGTATCAAATTCTCGAGTCTTTCCTTTGTCCAGGACAAGAACCCTAAAATTAAGAACATAAAGCATTAAAGTTTTACCTAAGCAGAGTATTAAATATGTTCGATATAGTTAATAATTAAACTGCATGTTGCGTATGAAGGAGGGACACCAATCGTATTAGTAATGCAAAGCAACCTAATGAATGGTTCTTGACAATTTTCACAGAACTTTGAGGTTGTCATGAAAATGCTGTAAATCGTCGTTTTTAACTTCTTTCTAACAATTAAACGTGCTCTTTTAGAATAAAGCCATGTTACTGCAAGAGCCCCGCTGCTGATGATATTAGTTTAATATCATTTAAAAGACCATCTGACTGCAAGAACTTTCTGTTCAGATTTACTTTGTCAATTCTGTGTAACATTTCATTCGAATTTGTAGCTTAGCTTACTTGTCATAGTCCATGATTGTATTGATCCTGTGAGCGATAGTTAGTATTGTACACTGGGAAAACTGCGAGCGGATTGTCGCTTGGATGAGGTCATCTGTTTCCATGTCGACTGCTGCTGTTGCTTCATCCAGAATTAGAATTTTTGACCGACTTAACAATGCACGGGCAAGACACACAAGCTGTCTTTGGCCCACGCTGCCACGGAAAAACATGAAAATATGGTCAAACCCGTATCATATACAGTTGCCCTCAAATAACATGGGTAAAGGTAGCTGACTTTAACAAAAGAATGGATGTGTACAGAGCTTCCCTTAACATAGGTGGTCTCATTTTAGAGGGAGCCAATGAGGCAGATATGGTAGAATATCTAATTTAGACCACCTTCAAAACAGGCCATTTCAATATATTGCAACCACCAATTTACAGATCCGTTTTTTATCCTTCATTAATTTATATCCCCGTGAAGACCACTCTCATATTAGACCACATTTTTAGTCCCTTATGTGGTCTTAATAGGGAGATTACACTGTACATGCAGAAGAGTAAACCCAAGAGAAAAATCTTTGGTGATAACATCTGTTCAATTTTTGTCTACCTTAGTACCTCAAATCTGAAGGAAATGACTCGTGACAGCTTGTGCATCAAACACTTCCCCCTTAAACAGCCAAAACTGGCTGGTAGCAAATGTCCTGTGCTTCAATGCTTTGCATCCATTTCAACAATAATATATTTTGAAAACAATTTTAATGAGAATTGTAGATTAAATATACCAGCACACCATGTCCCAGGCCTACAGCTTTCCTTGTTTGAGTTGGGCATTAAGACGCCAAGAAAAGCAGTTAATTTAGTCTGAATTCAAGGGATAAAGGATTAATTGAAAGAAATTGTGATATCAGAAATTTTAACTGTGTGTAATTATTCTTTTCGCATGCTTTCAGCGAGAGATCGATCAAGCTATCTCCGAACTACATTCCAATATATACTAGTATACTTATACCTTAATGCCTCGCCGCCTTCCCCGCACTCGTATTGCAGTCTTGCTTTCAGTCCTGAAACGAAGGTCTTCAAGTGCGCATGCTCGAGCGCACGCCAGATGGCGTTGTCATCGTAATTATCCAAAGGATCAAGATTCATGCGCAGAGAGCCAGAGAACAATACAGGGTCCTGGTGCATGAAATAGCATATTTAATGTAAAGGCGAGATTTACTCAGTCTTTTCCAATGAACTGGGGAACAGAAATTGCCACTCGTCAAGGCGACGAACAGGAAATTCTTGATTGGTTCAACTACGTTAACCATTCAAACATATGAAATGATCCGATACGAGGACGATGTATGTTCCACAGCAATTGCAAAACAACAGAAATTGCCGGGCTGAAAATGCCGAATTTTTCCACGGATATTTTGAGTAAAATGTGAACATGTCAATGCCCAAAGGACCAAAAACAGACAGCATTGTGCACGTGTGTACCAAAGTTAGATGTAAGTTTTATACATTAAGGCACTGTATCATGATAAACTGTTCTCAAATTATGGCGAACATTCTTTACAGTGTATTTCATCTGAAATTTAAACAGTTTCGTGTTGACGAAACAATACATTAATTTCAAAAATATACAGCACTGACCTGAGGAATGATGGTTAGCCTCGACCTTAGATCATGCAGACCTAGTTTGCTGATATCCTTACCATCTATAAGTATCTGGCCATCAGTGGACTCAATAATCCGAAATAAAGATAGCGTCAAAGAAGACTTTCCAGCGCCGGTTCGGCCCACAATGCCAACCTAAAACGGGAGCGCCGTGTGAATAGCCTGTCCTCAGCTGTGCTTGACATTCAACCCATAATAAGTCCCAGTCTGTCAAGGGGATGAGGATAAAAATGTGACTTTTCACTTGCAATCTTATAATCACTAAGAATGCATATGCATTAAGCGACCGGTTACCGAATTGAACAAAAAAAAATCCTTAAAAATCATGGATCCAGAGTGTCACCAACTAGTGTCCAGCGTGGCCCTATCCTCCGACAAACTACATTTCCCAAAGTTTAAGAATAATGTCAGGGACAGTTTTGGAGCACAAGTGGAAAGAAACAAAAACACATAGAAATTTATAAAAATAAAAAATGAAAAAACCACCACAGAACCACATGTTGAAAACGTTCATGTCGGGGGGAGGATCCCCAGAAGTGTACCTAAGTATGCAACTTCAAAGCAATTGGCTGAGCAGTTTCAGAGAAGAAGATTTTTTTAACATTTTGCCAAAAAAATGATTTAAAAAAACCTGTTAAAAATCTTAAAATCACCGGAGCGAGATTATTTGAGCAGAATTGGTACAGACCAACCTACGGTGCATCCGCATTATGTTTGAAGTGTATCTGTTTGAGGGTTTCGGAAAAGATGCCCAAACTGCGAATTTCCATGCAATACCCATTGACTTGCATGGTAATCAATAGAAATGAGTGATGTAACCAACAGCTATCCCAATTTTAAAGTTCGCTCAAAAACAGGGATCCAGAGTATCACCAACTGGTAAACAAATTTATTTAATCATCCTACAACCTACATTTCCACCAAGTTTCAGAACAATCTAGGCAACTGTTTTGGTGAAGTAAAAAATAGCTTTAACACCACCATATACATACATACACACACACACACACACACACACACACACATATATATATATATATATATATATATATGTATATATATATGTATATATATATAATATATATATATATATATATATATATATATATATATATATATATATATATATATATATATATATATATATATATATATATATATATATATATATATATATATATATATATATATATATATATATATATGCGACCTGTTGATTAAATTAAGGTCTGAAAGTCCCCAGTAGTGTACCTATAAAATTTCAAAACAATTGGCTGAAAGGCTACGGAGAAGAAGATTTGTTGAAATTTTACCAGAAATGGACAAACAAATCCTTAAAAGTCAAAAAAGTTTTGGAAGAGTCCAAGATGTTAAATTGTTAATGACGAGACGAGTTGAGCCCCATACTCTTACCTCAGCTGACTGGCAAGTCAGCTGAGGTAAAAGGGATTATGGCAAATAATATGGAATTCGAATACATCGGTCATAGTCGTCATGCTATTTCATTTTATTGTCAGACCAGGTCGGTACCTTGTGCACACACACACACACACACACACACACACACACACACACACACACACACACACACACACACACACACACATACATACATACATACATACATACATACATACATACATACATACATACATACATACATACATACATATATATATATATATATATATATATATATATAACGAATTCATGCTAGTCATGGCCGTCGTGAAATTTCATAATGCTGGGCTCATACGCATATGGATGTGAACGATACACGTTGACACCTTAAGTTATTTTTTTTTTCGTGGTCCGTATGCTATCAAGTGCCTCAGCATAATACCATCGCCATAAGGCCCAAACCATTTACAGTCTTTCGACTTATAAAAGTCCTGCTCAACTGACAGTGGTAAACCATTCACATCGATCCTTAGTTTATATTTACCTTTTGGCCTGGTTCCACACGGAAATTGATGCCGTGCAGGACCAAATCTAGACCAGGTCGGTACCTTGTGCTGTAGTTTTTGAATTCAATAAGGCCTTGCTCAGGCCAGTCACGCGGTGGTCGATTGTCTTCCACCACCCAGTCTCCCTGTTTAAAAAAAAGGATTAGCATCCCACCCCACTAAATTATACGTAACCGGCATTTCAATCCAGCCATGATGATCTCAATAAGAAATTAAAACAATTTTTAGGCATTAAGGCGTAAGTCAGGCATACAATTCTACATTTTATAGTACTTTCTTATGCACATCCATACACGTATTTATGTTTGTACAATATATATATATATATATATATAGTGAAAACTCATTATAATGACACCATCTGTTTAGAAAAGTGTCAGAAAGCTGAATATGTCAGATAAATGAATCAAATAACAAAGAAAATGCACTTTTTCCCATAAGAATTTGTGTCATTATATTGAATATGTCGGATATCTGAGTGTCATTATAATGAGGTTTGACTGTATACACACACACATACACACACACACACACACACATATATATATATATATATATATATATATATATATATATATATATATATATATATATATATATATATATACATCTTAACGGTTCCAATTTCTTTCATTTTGGGTGGAGTCGGTTTTTCATAAAGCTCACCAGTTTCGTTACAAATTTGAAATAAATGTGTTATCCCTCGGAATGGATGTATTTTTAATATATCCGCCGGTCATATTTGATGACCTCTGCACTTTGGCATGGAACCTAGAGCATTTTGGTATACAATGTTTAATGAAAGGGAAAAAAATGTTGGTGGCCAGATTTGAACCCTGTTTGTGTGTACTAGAGTCCAGCGTGCTATTCATTACTCTTCCAGGTCTAATACGTTAGGTGCTGTTTTGATCTTCTCTGTATCGCAGTGTGTCTTTTGTTGACCAACAGTAAATCAACGCAGTGACCGTAACATGCCAAATGTCAAGGATACTACATGGTCTAGATTTTTTACCCATATCAAGTTGTTTAAAGGTATAAATCGTTTGAAATAAGTAAAATATCGAAATACATAGAGAATATTACAAATAAACGAGCGCGCGGTCACTCGTTATTTTCCCCACCAATAACGATCCCTCGTCAGACAAAAATAGTAATCACTCCCCAGGCATGTAAGATTTTATTTATTATATGTTAAATTGGGTATTCGTCGCAGAAAAAAAGATTTCCTAGGCATACTTTCAACGCCGACCTGGCGTGTCGTGTTTTTTACGTTCCTCACAGTTATTCCACGTCACGCATGACGTATAATCAAACATCGTTTGCACAAATTTGATTTGATCTAAATGTCAATGCATCACGTCAATGATACAGGCGTGTCACGATTTACTTCTAACAATGTTTAGGTCACGTGATTTACATTGAGTTACTGCTTTTGAATTTCACTCTAGAAAAAGATAATTCAGCCTCAAACATAGACTAAAAGTACGCCATCTTGATTTATTATTTTTTTTGAGCCACGTGCATGAAAAAATAGACTGCGTGCCTTCGCCACGGAGTCCATTGTTTCACACACACACACACATGCATATATATATATATATATATATATATATATATATATATATATATATATATATATATATATATATATATATATATATATATACACATGTAACTCTTACCTCGGTATCAACATTTGAATAATCTTGAATTCTTTCTATGGATACGACATATGTTTCTAGCTCCGTAGAGTTTCTCACCAGAGAAAACATGTATTGAGTCACCTATCAACAAAAAAGCATAGACCTGCAGCAAAATCCATAGTATCTGTTTAGCTAATGTCATACTTTCAGTGCCTAAAAAAAAAGTTGGAGTCAAATTTGGCAACCGGGGTGACGTGGGAAATCTAGCAATTTCGCCCATAATGAGAAAAAAAACACGGGTAACATTTGTTTGAAGATTTGGTTGTGAAGGCCAAAAGTCTTGACAAGTTCAAGCAAAAGCTTTACCTCGGTCAAGTGACAATGAATGCAAAAAATTAAAACGAAGGCATACAAGTGTTGGCCTGTGCATGTTTCCCCAATCTACATGATACATTGTCACAATAGTTGGGGTAGGATGGCTAACTTTCTCGTTTTTGTTTTCCGCAAACATCATACTGACTATTCCGAAAAATTAATCAAGCACCTAAAATAAATTATTTGGTTCATTAGTTGTTTAACATCAATCTTTATGTACATGGTTGAGAACACTGATTATTATATTTTGCAGCGAGAATGGTATCAGAAACACTGAAGAACAAACACACAGCACAGAATATGATACTATGCGACAAGCATTTAAGCATCTTCCTCCAACTTTGTTTCTTTTAATGACGTTACCTTTTATAATTTAAAAGTTAATTGAATTGTTTCAATCTTGCCGCTTTTTTTCTCCATAGCACATAAAAGGAGGTTGTTGCAGTGTCATATAAAACCATAATTTGGCGGGAATGGGGCTCTGCAGTGCCAGTTCGTATTTTATGAGTGTTCGCGGTGAACCCTCAAATAGCTCTCCAAATTCCTCTTTTTGTGCATTCCTAATTTTAGTAGCTGTGTTCTTTCACGCCAGATTACCGAAGAAGCATCTCTAGTTTTAAATACGATGGGACTAGCTTTCTACTTGTAAAACAGAGAGGAACATGCAAGGAGTAGAAAACTGTACCTGTATGGCATAGGAAACAGATAAACCAGCGAGAGAACCGTTGATAGTATTACGTTTAATTACAGAGAAGAGGGCGGCAAATAAAACCACCAAAGCGCCCAGGCTCTCCAGGATTATACCTAGCCATCTGAAAACAAAATCAATAGCTAATAAAACTGAATTTTCCTTAAAAGATACTTTACGAATGTAGGTAATGCAGCTGAAAAATCAGTTTGCAAGAATTCCTTCAGATCGAGCAAACGGCAAATACAATTATTAAGAACGGATTTACCTGCGTTGCGCTTTTAGATTTTCGTCTTGTTTGTACTTAGACTGACATTTTGAAGACGTCTAGTCTTTTGGCTCTCTATCATACACAGTTATTTTTAAAGCACCAATAATACACCACATGCAGTGGGCTGCACAGAATAATGCCAAAACTTAGGTTATACACCAAACACGATATTACCTCCAGGATACTATGACGAGATAGAAAGCTCTCTGGCTGTCGTCAATGAGTTGGTCTGATCGAGCAATGAATCTTTCTTGTTGTTGGTATGCACGGATAGACGTAGCCCCAGCTACAGATTCGTCAAAATGGACGTAAATGGGTGATCTTCGTACAGAATCAATACGCCTGAACTGTGTGGCCGCAGGGATATATAGTTTCTGTCAACAGATAGCACGTTTAGCTGCTGGATCTGAGCATGCAATTGCAAAGCCAAGCTGTTTCACTTGATACGTAAATTTCATTTCCATTGTGGCGATTCGCGTACAAGGAAGTCATGTTCCATGCTTTTCCCATGAAAGTTTGGGGGCGGAAAATTCATGTCAACAAGTTTCTCTCACACGACCATAGCCACATTGCAAATGCAGTTTATGGCACATTTTTCAGTCACTTAATTTGTTTTAAGCGGAAATCCAGCTGTTTATGATACAGCGGAATTTACGCTTAAGACAACATAAGGGACGGAAAAATGTTTTCTTAATCGGGAAGTGGTCTTGGTAGGGGACATAATTTAACTATTGATAAACAAAAATGTACTGTAAATTGAATTTTTTGATATACAAGTGTGCCCAGCTAACAAATTAAACTGACGTCAAAAGAGGTAATGTCTAAAAGGGGAAAGAACATACATTTTCAACAAATGTCCAAGTTACCCAAGGTCTAACAAAAATACATGTGTGGTTCCGATAACCTGACAGACCCCACTAAAAAAAAAAAAAAGAAAAAAAGAAAGAAAAGAAAAAGTACCTTTAAGCAGCCCTTCCGTAATAAATACTGGTGGACCCGGGCCAGTGCTACAAACTCAGTCAGAGACCCTAGTGGCCCAAAAATGTCCGTAAATTTTTTCAGTGGCCCAAGTGTGACCTACATGGCCGAGAGGGCCGAATGCATGCGGGGAGGAGGGAGTCTGAGGGCATTACCGCCCCCCCCCCACCCCAAATGAATTTGAGCATGCAAATTGGTTTATCTGGGGAGTTTCAAGTATCTTGCGTTCACATGGTTGACAAAATCACAACATTTTAGTCATTATTGTACTGATTTGGCTATTTTCGCTCAGATTGTCGAAAATCCGATGAAAATTAGCAAAAATTAGTAAAAAATGAATTAAAAAAATATCGCCATGTTATCTACTTTCCATGGCTGAGTACAACATGAAAATTGCAGAAATGCAAGTATGAAATCGGGAAAAATATTAAGTTGCTTTGCACAGGTTTGTGGCTGAAATGCCAAGGAACATTGCCTTTGGTCGGAATTGACTTGGATTTGTTTCGTTAGGACTACGGTTTGGATATGGTAATCACACTGTCTAATTTAATTATCTATGAACTAAGATTGATCTAAGTTTTCAATAAATTTATATTAATAAATATAAGCACCAAAGGCGTAATTTTTATAACTCCAGGGACATGCTTTATATAATTTGCAGGCCCCTGATAACACTCAGATTCTTAAACAATAAATATGTAAAGCGGTCCCTCTCCAGTACTCCCATCACATGCATCAAGAATGGTTTCACCTTATTTTTGAAAATATTTTTACATTTATTTGATATACCCTGGCAGGTTCTGCATGGGAATAGGTATACTCATGGTACAGTAGTACCTGCAATTACCGACCTAGCCAAATTCTGCAGCATTTTTCAAGAACTGTGATGCAAAATTTTGCTACAATGCTCCAGCTGGACAACCTTGAACCAGCTGCAACACGCGACCGACCAGCAAAATCACCCCCACAAACAACCACCCGTGAAAAAAAAAACGGTGGTTCAAATCAACCGTAACCGTAACCAAGTTGTGAGACAAAGCTAACAGAAAAGGTGGTCAACGTGTGCCGTTATTTTGCAGTAAATTCAACTCAAACACAGCATTTTATTTCAACTTGTCTAGACGGTCAACTTGGGTCGGGGAAAAAGCATAGCGCCACGATGGGTGCGGTATCGGTATCTAGTATCGCAAGGTTTCAGGTGTCCGTTCTCCGAGTTACCAGAGCAAACAATCGTCAACGTATTTTTAAAAGATGACTTACAATCTAAACTTTAATCCGCCCACTCTGTTGTGTCTGAAGCAGTTATCATCGTTAGTACTGTAAATCCAAATGCAACACGAAGACATATGCATAATGCACGTACATTGAGCGCCCATTTAAAGATGGCGCAATGAATTGTGGGAAGGAAAATCACAGCGAATCGTGGCCACGTGTTTCAGCGCGGTTCCAGGTGTCCGTTCTCCGAGTTACCAGGGCAAGCGGTCGTTAAAGTACTTTTAAAACATGTCTTACTATCTTAATCTGCCCGCTCGGTTGTGTCTGAAGCATTTGTCATCGTTAGTTACAAATCCAAATACGACACGGCACTCTCGAGCGCCATTTTGAACATTGCGGAATTAATGCATTGATTGCAGGACAGTCTCACAAAAGTACACTTGATCTGGATATCAAAGTGAATCACGGCCACAGCATATATATGATTATTGATGCTCTGAAATAATTGCAAAATATATATTTTTGGTTTCATATATTTTAACCCTCTTCCCACCCTCACTCGGCAAGATCGTCCCAATGCTCATTCACAAACCATTGGCATTGGGTGCGGAACTCACTATTTTCACAATGGCAGCCTTGTCAATTGGATATTTTGAAGGTGTGGCGTCCAGAATATATGTGTGATTAGTGTTAAGGGAAGATTAATTTATCGAATGAATGTAATCTACAATATATAGTGGGACTTTTCCAGTGACCATTGCCTGAAAATGTAAATACATGTACAACGACAAACAGTGAACAGTTTTAGGCCCCAGAAATAGTATCTTGTATCAGACGTAGAAGTCGCCCTGAAGCAATAAAATAAGGGTCAGCAATTGGCTGAGTGCCAGGCGTCCCACTACTTCAGAGACAAAGCTCCATGGAGAAGGTTGCCCCGATAGTGGATACAGGTCCGAAAGTACTGGCAAGTTTTTATAAAAGTGGTAAAAAAATTATCTCTTTATGGGCGTGGTCTAAATTGTGAATTTTCCACTGTTTTTTTTCTTTGGACGTAATCTTCCCAAATTCATAACCTAAGATATAATGTATAAATAGAGAGGTGACGTAACAACCATAAAATGTCAAGTTTTTCGAAGGTGTCGCTTTTCTTGCTTCACTCGTTTCCACAAACTGTCCTCAAGCACCTCCCGTTCCCCTGGTTTCATAAAAAAATTATACTTTTTTTAATACAGCTTCTGGCATTTTCTCCACGTTCAGGCAGCGTCAGCATGAGATTTGTGGTTATTTGTGTGACAATCCATTGTTTTAAATAGACAATACCAATAAGGATAACCAGCTTATACACAGACTATAAAATTGTTAACACCAACAGGATGACCAACTTATGCACCGATACATATCATACATACATACATACATGTATATACATACATACATACATACATACATACATACATACATACATAGTCAATACCAATAAGGATAACTTACTTATACATACATACGTACGTACATACATACACACATTTACACAGCGTTTTATGATGATCTTCGAAAGAAAAAAGGATAAAAATGGAACCAGAAGAATGTATGGATGATACACCATGGAATTGCATTGAACACCTTTATTTTAACGTGAATATAAACGTGTTAATTTGTCTTTATAAGCAACTTGGCAAACCGCTGAAAAGTACATGTGCATATGTACTGGAAGTATTGCGGATAGCAAATTCTGTTAACATAACATATTGCAGCGCAGCCCAAAAGCGCAGAGTATCCACGACAGTAGTCCCTTGTCACTTGTGGATCAGAGGTTTAACTGCTCCTGGGAATGGTTTGACTTAGATTGGCTACCTTTAGAAATGCCTGAGCAACGCCATGAGTCCAGCACTTTTTGCATTGGATGAAAGAGAAAGCATAACGGAGCCTTTCGTGACAATTTTTAAAAGATCCATAAGCAAATGAATTAATAAAATGTCCTTAAGGACAGGCAAGACACCAATAACCTTTGCATGGGCGATTTTGAGATTTTGAGATTTTAACGTTTTTACAAGATGAGTGTCCTCTCTAAAAGTTGTCAAAATTTCAAGCTTTTAACTAAAGTAGACATATGAGAAAAACGATGAAAAACAAACACACACAGGCATGTGGACATCCGAACATCCATGCGTCATTATTTTGGTTTTCAGCCGCCAAGCGGAACAATGCCACCCGTCAATCATACTTAACAGTCGGTCACCTGGCTACCGGCAGCAACGGCCCATGGCAAAAGGAGGCTGGTATCACGGCGGCACCGCGAAATCAGGCGGCATGCCGAAAATAATATTTGTGGGCAGGGAAAAGATGCAAACATGCCAACATATCATAGCCTTAGTGGTTTACTTTGTTGTTATCTTGCTTGTTTTGCGTTCTAATGAACGAAGACCTTAAATATTCAGGAGCAGCGGGAATTGTCAGTCGATTACCCTTAAAAGGCCGTGCCGCGATGGATTACCCCAGTGGTCCTGCACACCAAAGACTGGCGTGAAAACAAATCTGGCACTTTAATCAACAATACCCACGAACATAATATTTTATCGAAACCCTAAGGGTGAGGAATTAAAGTATAAATAAACACATCAAAATAAGCATAAATGTGAACATAAGAGAATACACACAAAATAGCGATACAAAACTCAGGTTGGAAAGAGAAATGAAACTCATTGAGAACATAACTAGAACACAATGACAAGCTAACTAAGTTAAGTGTTCAGACAAGTCTAAAAAGCTAACTACACAAAGTATGCAGATAGGAGTTAATACAATAAAACACTCTCCCTAAAAACGGGATGAAGATGTACGGGGCGGAAGACCAAACCCACCACCCGTCCACTGACCATGAGCGGCCGTAGGCCGCCCCACCGAACCCAGGCAACACAACTTTCGCAGCCAGGCTTGAGGTAACGGGGCCCGAACGGCCGCCTCCACATCACGCGCTGAAACCAGATTGTCCCTGTCGCCGTTTGACAGATTGCTGAATAATATTTTCCGTACTGCAAAGGCTCTTTTAGTTATGTAATTGGCCAATAGTTGATTGACAACCTCACTAAATGATAAGGAACGATGTTCACTTCGTTTTGTACAAACATCAGCTCAACTTGAGCAAACTGTATCGTTTGAGAGCCAAATGATCAATATCAAGGGCCTGTGAAGCTTTTTTTCTCAGAAAGGATAATATGACGAGAACCGCACCTAAGAATGGTTATTCCAAGAAAAAGGCGGGACGAAATTTTATTCGGTTAACGGCTTAAAAAAAATATTGAAACAGCTTGATATTGTTCCTTAGGTGCTGCCTCCAGTGTTCTACTCTTGTTTGAATTTAACTGTTTATCTGCATGTTGGTACACCCTAATGACACACTCGACTTCCTTTGCATGGCTATTGTGCCTAATAAGCAGGTCAGAACTAAATTTTCAGTTTTTTAAACCTTCCGTGTCTGCTGGGCTTAAACTGTGCGCTGCGACACTTTGATATGAAATCTTCTTTCTTCATAACATAAAATGCATTTGTTTACCATACATAATCAAACTCTTACCTGCACTAAGTAGTAGACAATGCCCATGGGTATGGCAGCAATCAGAAAGATGGGCGTTGCGTACGATATGACCACCAGAGTAGACAGCATTGGGGCCACGGAGAAAAGCCATGATCTTGTGTTAAGAGGTATATTGAAGTCTATCGCGTCCATATCTTTAGAAAACCGATTGATGATTCTTCCAAGGGGTGTAGTGTCGAAGAAAGACATGGGTGCCCTCAGTATCCGGTCAAGAATAGCAGCATGCAGTACTCTGGAAGCCATAGCACTTCCTGCCGCTACAGCAAGAGTGTTTACCAACACAAACGTACCTGGATAACATATGGGGCACATGCATGAGAAAGTATGTTCTCTACAATCATTCTGAATATGCCATGGAAATGTAAATCGAAATATTTGTTGATAGCTGAAGATTCGAGACTTCAAATATTGAAAGAGATGGATGAGGATGGGGATAGGACAACCTCCAGCAGAACAAGTACTATTTTATAAGCGCCTTCAACCGAAATGAAAAGTTAATACCAAAAAAAAAGGAAAGCTTTTTTTTGGCAGGGGTGGACTGGGGGTGGTTAACGTTTCCAAAAATAATGTAAAACAACTGAGGACCTGATGCGACATTTAAACCAAATCGAGTATATACATAATAATATACACGTAAAGCATTTCTATTTTACGCTAACTGAAATAGTTCTGATACTTTGTCCAATTTCCACATCATAGGCCTTGGCTTACTTATTTGGTTGGACTAGAATCCTTCCACGAGCAATCCTGGCACTCTATCAGCATAAAATTGGAGACTCCTTAAATTAATACGTCAAAATTAATTCATTCTAATGGGCCTACGTCTCTAGTTAGTTCAGAGGAGTATTACAGATCAACTGTCATTCATGATGACTCAATAAATACTACCGATGTACGTTTCACTATTTTTTCTTTAATTGTCAGGAAAAATAAGCTGTCTATCTGTCTCATGACTGTTGCATCGAATTTTTTTTTTAAACCACAAGCAAAGTGTGACATTTCTTGCAATTGCTTGCACTTCTGGGAACAATATCTTCAAGCGCCGCAGACTTGCAGTAAACTCGTTTCATTTTGGCCAAATCTGTTTGAATCGAAGCTCTTTATGCAAACTAAACAATTTTAAGGAGAAATGATCCGCAGTTCTACACATTCCATGTGCGGAGTCTAGACGTTTCTTTTACAACGTATAGGAAACCGTGGCTCATTCACTTCAAAAAGGTGTGCAGCGTAAGAAATACTGCTCTTGTCGCAGGAATTTTAGACAGATTGTTGACAGAATGAACTGAAATAATTACAAAACTGCAGATTTGCTACGAATTTGCAGATACATATAGGGTGATAAATCCTACACTATCCAAATCTTTGTGTCACAGAGATCAGTGAATAGCGTCGTCCCCACGAATTCGAGGAATTCATTATCCTAAAAAGTCAAATTGAAAATACTACCATTTCACATCATTTACTGAAAATCGAACGTAACATTTCGTCACTATATTAAACGTATTATTTTAAAGAAAAACTGCGTGATGAGACCATGTTGTGCATTTTAACATGACACCTTAAGTATAGCACCAGACGTAAAAATAGAAGCTACATGGTCATGGTGCCTTAAACTTTCAGGAGCTTTACTGACTATTTGAATACACTGTACAGCATACTTTTGCCAGTAAGAACTATTTTGCTTACTAATTTTTTGATGTATATCAAAACATCTTACTGTCTTTTGCAAAGTTAGGTTCGACGTCACAACGGGAAAGCTGAAGCTGTAAAATAAGGGTTAAGTTTGAAGAAGAAAAAAGACAGACAGACAGACAGACAGACAGAAAGAAAGAAAGAAAGAAAGAAAGAAAGAAAGAAAGAAAGAAAGAAAGAAAGAAATTAAGTCAACTTGATTGTATAGATAAAATTTAGACTACGAAAGTCTACAGTAATTTTTTTAGATGGTTTCTGTTTTACTTTTATGTAAGTCTAATCTTTCTACCTGGGATTATGATACAATCAACAACTTTCCTTGGCTTGACACTCAAAATGAATAAAGATTCGCCCTGCCCGATCCCCAGCTTCATTCCTCTTTGCTTGCTTTTGCTTTTTAATTCGTGATACTATTCTCAATTCTTGGATATTTGGGCATAATTAGTGGCAAATTTCCCTACCATTTCGAAATTTATACCATAATGGTTTATGGTTGATGGGTTTTCAAATTCTTTCCTTGACAACTTAATATTTAAATTTCTTACAGGGTGCCTATTGTCGTCCCTGTAGCGTAAGCGTCATTTCAGATTAAATCTGTAACGTCGGTTACTATGGTAGCTGAAGTATGCTGGGAAAAATAGCAGATTACTGTCATGCTAGCTGAGGCATGCCGGGAAAAGTGGCAGATTTTGAGCTGGTTTTCTGACTGGTTTTCCACGAAACATTCTCAAAATGTCATTCAACAAAGAAAAACACAGATAAATAAGTGAAATAATCAAAGTTTTATATTAAGGATAAGTCGCCCAGTTTATAGGCTAAAATGTCCTGTTTCAAACCAGACACGTGTCCAGTTGCGCCCCATTTTGTGGCGGTAAAAGGGACATCAGGACAAAATTGTGGAAAAAATGGAATTTTACCTATGATATATTTTTGACGAATTTATTTTGAACAGTAATCCATACTGCTTTATAATTTGCAGATTTTAAGGATCCTATGATCATTTATGCCTATTATATAAGCCGACTGTGAAATGCTTAAGTGTCCCGTTTCCAACTGCTGTACACCTTTGAAAATAAAAATAAAAATGAAAGAACCGCAGCAGACTCAGTGTACCAATATAATTTCACTAATGCACTATAATCACTCATATATATATATATATATATATACTGTTGAACATTTTAGTTCCTGCAACATCATAAGTTGGCAAGAACAAGATGTTTATAGTTGTTAAATCCTGGGCTGCTTTGTTGTATAAAATTGAAAATAATTCCCTTCCTATCCATAAATCAGTTGGAACACTAATTTTATAGCCCGAATTTCCGAGGTAAAGCTCCAGAATTCCAGGACCACGTGGTTTGCAGAAATCCTGCTTCATGCAGTAACCATGGCCGGAGATGGAATTTAACCGCAGTTTCTCATTGCTCCTGCTTCATTATACGCGTAACACGCATTCTTGCTGATCAGAGCACCACTGGATAACGCCTCACCCTCACTTTATCACTTTATTTCTTCAATGCCGATGAAGGCAGTCACTTTATTTGCTTTGTCTAAAATATTAGGCAAATTAAAGTCAAACATCTTTTGATTTATTGTGGAGGTCGTTTGTAGCCTAAATTAATGCCTAAGATCACCGCGTCGTCTCTTTACCCCTTTCAGGTCGCGTGTAGCTGTACACGTATCTACGGCCCCAAATTGAAAGCAAATTGAGCTTCTACTGGGTAGAAATGATGTTTGACTTCCCATAGTGTTTTTGTAATGTACTCATTCTATTCTACTAAAGTTAAATATGTACTCTGAGTCTATCTTTTTTCAAATAAAACATACAAAGCAATCATCTTAATCCCAATATTGACTAAAAAAGTAAAAAAAAGAACTCTGACATTTTTAAGCCCTGACAGAGAATGCTTTAATTATGTTTCCTGGAATGAGTCCCACTATTTTGTTTTGAGCTGTTTGTTTGATGCCATGGGGTTTGTTTGTTTATTTTGAACGATGTGCGTCCGTGTAGAAACATCCATCACACACACACACACCGCTTTCGGATAACAAACCTTGTGCTACTCCCAGAGCACCATAAACTCCTAATCTCATGTCGGTGCGGTCACGAGGCCATGTGCCGTTGATGGGCTCATCCGCACTCCAGTCACTGAGCCAAATATTGGTATATGCTTGAGCCGCGGCAAACAGCAAATAGAAAAGGCTTGCCACCACACAGAGTCCAACACCGCCCGCTCGTATATACGACGCCAACACGCTGTGCTTGATCTAGTATAAGGTAACAAAGACAAGGCTAACAAGTTTCCTTAAAAAGGGAATTCGACACGACTGGTTAAAACAAATTTGGGGGTGTGGGTCCGAGAAGGTTCAATGGTTACTGAGATCAGAACATCCTGATCTCACATGTAAGTGAGAAGTGAGTGGCGACATCACATTTCGGGCTGTTCAATTTGTTTGAATACTGCTGGTTTTACATCTGATTTTTGCAATATGAGATTATTAGATAGGCTTAAACAAACTAAGTAAACATGTTTTGACAATCAGTACTGACCGATTTGTCATATATACATGGATATAACAGATTTCAAGTGTCGATGCTTAGCTAATGTAGATGCAATTTCATCTACATGTATAATATAAAAGAAAGGAAACATAACACAAATATGAAAATAAGAACAGCACATTAGCATAAGTACAAGTTACTACAAGATGCTAAAAGTGTAGCATCAAATAACTAGGCCCTAATTGTTCATGTCAAATATCAAGTCATCTCTGCCTGCGAGTAATAATATCCTGCACAGATTTTCTGCTAGAAAAGCATACTATATTAAGAGAATGTGGATAGAGAATTCCCAAAGGTGAAGTTTCGTTATGGCAAATTGTTCGGACAAAACCATTATTGTCTATGTGAGTGCAAACAAAATCCTACACAACGTATTCATGAAAACTGTAAACTTGACAAAAACCTTGTGCCACATGAGCATTCTACATTTCCTGTAGCACCAAGTCAGTTGTTATTGAGATCTTAGCCAACACTGGTTGAAGTATGTAAACAAAGCAAACAATCCTGAACAAAATGTGAAAACAGGTGTAACTAAAAACTATCAACAGTATCGCAAGAGAAAAGTGTATTGAAGTCGGATTTATTACAGATTATACTGTATACAGACAAACTATAGCGAGTGCGGCATCTGGACACACAGAATAGCGGTCGAGTGTGTTCTTTGGAGCGCGAGGCTTCGGGGATCAGTCTTGTGCGCCTGCACAACAAATACATGTGTGACTTGCAGGAAATGAAAATTAAATGGGTGTGCGTATGCAACTTATGATTAGAAAATGTTGATAAAACGAAAGGCAGTGTAGCAAAATTTTCGTAAGCATTTAAAGTATAGTAGCAAGTATGTTTTAGTCATGCAGTTGTCAACAGATTATAAGTGCCAAATAGTATTTTGAAGTGCGGAATGTACGTAAATAAATGACTGCAATGGCCGCCGAGATCTGATGGTAACAATATGAGGCATAAAAAGTCTGCGCAATTTCATATCTTACAATTGCACACAGGCTTATTACTTGTTGCCAAGTTTTCAGACAAAGGATTTAATATGGTCACGGGATTTTTTTGCTGACAAATGAAATAATTTTGCGGAAATCTCAACCTGCACAGCTGCACTGCCTGCAGCATAAGTCTATCCGAGAGAAATATTTACGATTTGCGACAAGTAGGCCAATGTGTGACATATCTTTTTCAAGTAAGTCACTAACGAGAAGAAATACAGCTTTACCTTTAACCTTGATAAAACCTATGTCCGTTAGAATAAAAAAGAGTGATGCAAAAGAAACACGCCGGATCACAATGTAAGGTTTGAACTGCTTCAACTTCTCAGTCAGCTGGGCGTATGGGGGGGGGGCGACTCATCTGTCCTTCATCCAGAATTAATATCATTACGCACACCTAATGCGGCTACAGTGCAGAAGAATGGTCTCGAGCAGCGATTTGAACCCCAGTATTTGAACAGTGATGCAAAGCAATGTTTTTCCGCCTTTGGTTCAATGAGCTACCTCTTTACAAACATTTTCTGAATAGGTCCACAGACCAAAGCGGTCTATATTGGTCATCAACGTGGCATTGCTGCGGCGACAACAATGTATTTTCTATAAAGAACTTTATTCCCACTTTAACTTTAATTAGCTTGTGCTCGTGCGTTTCTAGGTCCGGTAAAAATTATTTTATTAAGCATGTGTAGGTACTAATTCAATGCATCGCACAGATGTCTCATCCTCGATCCACACTCAGCGGACTACTTTTTTTTCATCGTTGGTTAGGCATCATGACATGACATCTGTAATCGACATCTCACTATTGTATTTAAGATTAATATGAATGTGGTGGAAATTATTAGAATACTTCTGCCACTAGTCGCACCATTAAATTTACTAGTTTGTTTACTTCGTTGCTAACGACCATGTCACTGTAAAGCAGGATTAGATATTCATACGCGCTACTGCGTGCGCCGCGCACTTGACCGAGTTGAGTTGTGTGAAGGTAAACTTATCTACTGTCTCGTCACATTTACATTCTCGTCTTCTGTTAAACCGTTTGCCAAATCATCTTCAAACTTGCTGGGGGTTTACCTTGGACAGATCTCTACAATGTTTGTCAAACAGGTTATGTTCCGGTGATTTGTACTCCTTGGCACACTTTGGCTTATGAGCATTGTTGTCATGTCGCCGTCCGTTCTGTACCACCGTTGGTCCGTCCATTTTCCCACAATTGTTCTCATCACAATAATGTAAGAATGCAGGGAGTTGCCTTAACCATAATTAATGTGTAGAACCTCTTACAAATAGCTGGGATGGGATTGCATAGCAACAACCTTGGCTTTCATTAAAGGTCAGAGGGGTCAACTCTTTCAGTATGTTCTCAAGGCAATAAGCTAAAAACGCCAAAGCCAGCTCAACTACATTTGATGGGTAGAAATCCCTTATAGATTGCTCGGAAGACATTTTATAAGACAGACCGTGGTGTTGTTTCAAGCTGACAGGGCACAACTTTGCTAATTGGAGCAGGGTCAGCGTGGTAACTTAACAAGGGAATCATTATGAAATTTAAGAGTCCATAATTTTCCCATGATTATTAAGTGTACATGTTACATGTAGCATAGTTACCACAGGTTACTACAGCAAACTAATTTACGTTGGCATTTCCTCAAAACCTGTGCCCCAGATTCACTTCAAGTTTGGTAGGGATGTACCCTGGGTAGGGTTCTGATAGACACAATCAATAGGTTGTGCTTTCAGTGATGTTTAGTGATCAGGCAGTGCTTGTCCATCCATCCATAATTCATATTTTTCCCTTCTGTGAAGCGAAGGGCAACATCCATTTCAAACTTTCCGGGGATGTACTTTCGGTAGATCTCTGTCAAGCTTGTTAAAACGATCATGCTACATTGATTTTTTTATATTCTCTGTATTTTTCTCTTTTCATTCGGGGGAAAAGTCTTTACAAACATCTCCAAAAGCACCTGGATAATTGTTAAGACATTGCACAGATACACTTCTGAGTATCTCTAGACCTACATTTGGTCACCTTATGAGGCGCTATGAATTTTGAAAAATCTTTAGGTTGTTTGCAAATTTTTGCTTTTTCGATATTTCAAAAAAACGTCACTCAAATTATGCTGAACGTTTTGGGAACTGCATGTTTTGAAAGGGTCGAACAAAGTTACCTACTGGATGGTGATGTTCTAAATCCGTAACTTTTAACACGTTAATAAATCCAGTTACTTACAGGTTAATGCATAAATTCCTATTAATTACAACTCACAATTTTTTACTTCTTTGCCAAAACTATCAATCAGATTTTCTTCAAACTTGGCGGGGATATACCTAGGGTGGGTCTCTTCTGAGTTTATTCTTAGTGTCATGCTCCAGTGATTTTTATATTTTCTTAAATATATTTTTGAAAGTTTGATTTTCTTTCTCTCACTGTCTTCTCTTTCTTTCTCTCTGTAGTCAGTTTATCATTTTGGAATCTTTTTAAGCTCATTTGGAAACAAATCTTAAAAAAAACTCCACCCCACCCCCCAACAGCATAATTCTGGGCATACCACGACCTCACTTAAAACGTACTGACCATGAAAATGCAGTCAATCTCCAATGATGAAATGGTCTTGGTGGGTACCCAAGTTTTGCACGAATAATCAAATTCGGGAATTATTAACAATGGTGGATGTACATGTTACCACTTTTGCCACAGGTATAGTGCAATTCTGACGTATTGGCTTACATCTTGGTATACGTGGATTCTAGGTCAACAGTGGCCTGGTATCCTGCATTTCGGAGTTGAATTTGAATGGGGAATGTTCCGAAAGCGTTTGACACTATTTCCTGTTGAACTAAATTACGTGTGACACTACTTCCCAAGATCTTAATTTCCTCATTTCAAACTTGGTTGGCATGTACCTGCAGTCGATCTCCGCTAAGTTCATTCACGACATGGTGCTGCTGGCTTCCTGAATTTATAAAGAATAATAAAATTCAAGAATAATTGACAAGGGTACATGTATCGGCTATCACTGTAACCCAAGGGATAGCAGCAATTCTGACATACTCGTTAATATCTCGGTAACGGTGAATCCTGGGTCCATGAGGGTCTAGAATCCGCCATTAGTCAGAGTTGAATACAAAGCGGGTGTTCATGAAAGTACACTGCATATGGCACTACTTCTTGTTCAACTAAATTTCATGTGAAACCACTTATTGGAGCCAACCAATGATCAATCACTGATGCCCTATTTGTTTACCAGCCAGGTGGCTCCACTTGCTAGGAGCTAGACACCAAACCCAAGTTACCAGTGTTGTCATCTGCAACACACATCTTCTTTTGCTTTGATAACCCATACAGGGTCACCTGACGTCAAATAGTTCATAATTTGGCGCCCAGTTGGTGCTTCATCAATTTATTTATTAACTATTTTTTTTGTCATGAATAATTATGTGTCAAGGGTGTTTTGACCTCTGCAGAAGTGCAAAAAAAATTGTTGGAAATTTTATCATATAATCTGCAGGTTAGAACAGGTAATACATGTTTGCAGAAATAATGAACGTATGCTAATATTTAACAAAATATGGCATATCAAATTTTAGGAACATGTTGCGAGGTGCTGTTATTGTACATGTGTAATGAAACACAGTGTTTATATTCCAATATTATCAGAACTGTCGCGTGGCATGCAATAGTTTTACACACAATTGTTTCCCAGGGCAGTCTACAAACTTTCCGAAGGAAACGATGATATTTTCTCTTATACTTTGTGTGGTCATTGAGTTATTTTATTTTAATTTTAATCTGATTCGTTGATCGATTTGTTCATCTACTAGTTTGTTTTATCTATTTATCGGGGTTTTTTTGTTTGTTTGTTTTTTGTTGTTGTTTTTTTTTTTTTTTTTTTTGTTTTTTTTTGTTTTTTTTTTTTTTGTTTGGTTGGTTGGTTTTGGGGGGTTTGGGGATTTTTTTTTGTTTTTCTTTTTTTCTTTTTATTTATATTTTTTGGTGGGGGGGGGCGTTATTTTTTCCCCAGGCAATACAAGGTCAATTCCTTGATATTGCACACGGGGTCACCCTGGTGACGGTCACGTGGTTCATATTTTGGTCACCATGAGGCGATTCCTTTTTTTTATTTATTTATTTATTTATTTATTTATTTATTTATTTATTTATTTATTTATTTATTTATTTATTTATTTATTTATTTATTTATTTATTTATTTATTTATTTACTCATTTATTTATTTATTTATTTATTTATTTATTTATTCATTCATTCATTCATTCATTCATTCATTTATCTATTTATTCATTTATTTTATTTTGTTTTATTTCATTTCATTTTCTTCCTTGATAAATTATTGTACATTAGGGCTATTTCTTATTTCTAAAGATCTACTGAACATAATTATTTGCAATTACATCAGAATTTAATCTGACTACAGATGGCGAAAGTGTGTGCAAATGACGAGGACATGTTAACTTAAGATGAATGTACATGGACGGGATATCAAACTTTGGGGCCATGTGTCAGAAACTGTCACTACTACATAAAAGAATACATGCCTATATTGGAATGTCTTGAAAACTATCCTGGACGAGTCGAGCTGACAGATTGGCTTATATCCTTGAGATATAGAACTATCGGTCAACTAGTGGTGAGTACTATGGTACATCCATAGGCCAGTAAGGTCTTTTGCATGCGGAAACAGCAGGCTCCAGTCAGCAGGAGACAGGATCAGGGTTCTCTAGACTTAATCTAGCTCTTGAGATCTCCCTAACCAAAACTGAGTTCGCTTCTTTACTTTACTAGGTGGCACTGCAGTCATTTTCTGATTTTTCATTCCTGTCGCATAGGGAGCAGGAATGTGAGCCATTACTTTCCGCAGCTGGGTACTGCTGATGTAGCCTGAGCTGTACTGCGGAGGACTAATTGGATAACTTTCCCGTATTTCCACAAAGTAGAAGGCACTCGGCAGTGTTCCCCAAAATATGTTTTGGGGTTGGTTACCTCAGTGATTTCATGAATTGTTATCTAAAAGTACCTGATGGTCCCTTGTTCCAAACGAAAAATTGTTAATATTCTCATGTAACTGATGAATGATGCCCTGTTTGCATTTTCGTTTTACCGCCTCTCGAAGCGCTATGCATGTAGCAATTAGTTTGTGTTTCAGAACGAGGCTGACCGTCAAAAGTCGGTTCGCACAATATCTCGGAATCAAAATGACCTTTCTCATAAAAAGACATGAGCAATGTGTTTCGAGTACAGCGTAGATGTGCATCATTATCATCATTTCTTTTCGTTGTTACTTATTAATTTCGAATTTGACCGAGCTTTTTCAAACGACAACAAAGTACGAGTGTGCACAGCTTTTTGATCATATTACCAATATTCATGTTAACTCGTCACGTGACACCACGACCAGCATCCCTTTGTTCTCATACACTACGCTTGTGTACACAGCACAGTCAGCAGAACATGCATCGTCTCTATTTTGACGTTGTGTTGAATGTGACTGTAACTATATTTAGAGTGTACCTTTTCGAGGGGGGGGGGGTGTCAGTGGATCTTTGATGTAGTGAACAGGCATTATTCCTGAGACTGAACTGCACTGATCTCCGAACATGAACTCTCAATATTAGGCATATAACATGTTTCCCAATCGTTTTTTTCTGAATAACTGTATGTTGAAAATAATATTGTTGCCACAACTTGTTGCTGACCTCCCCGGACCCAGACAGCCTCATTCTTGGTGGCGCCATCTGTCTGGTGCCCCATATTCAGTGCTACTAGCTGTATCGCATTACATGCTCATATTACTGCCTCGGCAGGTCTGGTTTGCCAGGAGAGACTCTTGTTTCTGGACCACACACCTTCACAATGGAATTATTCATTATGATTCACGCAGAAAAAAACTACAAGTACATATCCCAGGTTGTTTCAAAGTCCTGCTACTGGAGGTCAAAGGGCGAGTGGATTTTAATCATTAGATTTTGCCTAGTTTGAAGGTAATGCCAAGAGGGGAAAGCAAGGGCAGCGGCAGGAATGATCTTGCAGTGCTTTACATTGACGGCCATCTTGTTAAGGACTGTTTTAAATGGCGTAATGATTTGTACTGGAGCATGGTAGCTTGGTTACCATAGGGATACTAGGTTTTCATGCACGTATATTGTATGTGCATTATCCCGAAAACCATACACCAGATCCACTTCAAATTGTGTAAGTTTTATACTAGGGACATAGCTGGGTGGGCTTCTTAAACTCGGTTCTAATTACGATCTTGTTTCCAAAACCATAAGCTATATTGTCTTCAAACTTGAACAGGATGTCGACAGAGTCGCGCTCCACAGAAATGTATAGTCAGTGACGTTATTATCATTTTCTGGTTTTCAACAATTTTTCAAAGTTATGTGATGACAGATCTGAATACACACCACTATGGTTAATACAGGACTGCAAGTGTACAATGTTGATTTATGTAATTCTTTAAAGCCGAGATCGGATCCACTTCAAACTGTACCTTGACAGGATCTCAGTGAAAGAAAGGTCAAGGTCATGGTCAAGTACCAGAATCACTCACACTAATTAATTATCACCTGCATATTAAGGTTGGCTCAGGTCTGTTCCTCTTAGGTCAGTGCAAACTGTTTCTATGGCTGAACGCAGCTCATCTCAGGCTAGAATTTATTTTGGGGTAGAGTTTATCTCGGTCGGCTATGTGCTGTTCTCACAACCTTCCTGTTTCTTGGATTATTTTGTTCGTTTTCTTTAATAAATCATCAAGAAAATCTGTGCAGCTGTTTGGCCAATGGGTCAGGTAATGCCAATGCGCATATGCAGGCTACAATATTTTTCAAATGTTGGCTTAATTGTATGACTTAATGCGTACACGTATCAGAACATGAGGGTGTGTCATGTAACTAAACTAGGTCCCGTGGTCAAATATCTGGGCCACAGTCATAAATATATTAATCACTCATCTCTAAATTCTATTTTGTTCTAATTTGGCTTCGTTCTGAAATTCTCAGACTCGTATACATCATTAATTAAACCCAAGTCGCTATGTGAAGCATCAACGTCACACTGACATGTTTCTGCGCTTTCCATTTTTGGGCTGTCAATTTTTGGCTGTAATTTCATTGTGCCTGGACATTGTTCGTGAAAGCTCACTTCTTTCTTGTTTTCTTCTGTCAGTCAATCGGAACAATCGATAATTCATATGAATTTACAAGTAGGCATAAGATGTTAATCTTTCACCTATTGGGAAAATATGTTGCTTGTGAGCCTTAATGATTTTAATCTGAAAAATGACACAGAGATACTTTCGTTTGGCTTGAGAGTCGCGAATTACTAATTTCTCAGCCACAATTTCCTCATTGACTTGATATTGTTCCATAATATATCGAACGCACGTAAATTGGGACTAATTCACGTTTTAAGTTATAAAACTAGGTCAAGTGTATGAGCCATAGTGATAAGCATTTGCATTTGCCATGCAACGCTTTTGACCATTGACTGTTTATGACACATTACAGCACACACACACACACACACACACACACACACACACACACACACACACGTATATTTCAGGTCTAAACCACACGAAGTCGAAGCTGTAAAATAAGGTCAAGTATCTTGCAGTGATATTAAGTTAAACATACTCTCAAATTAAAGTTGAGTTCTACTTGGCTTGGCTTTGCTCTGCTCATCTAATCTTCAAACGGTGCAAGTTACAGCTCAAGCGTTAGCCCAGACTGGAACCAATTTTACGCCAAGATTTATATGGCAGCGGTTCACACAGCCGTTTGTCCATTACAAAGAATGGCACTGAGACTCAAGCACGATGAAATAAATGTGATGCCCATGCAGCAAGTATTGAGATGTACTCACCTGCCCTTTTTCTGTCGTTTCCTCCTGGATTAGTCTGTACTCCGACTGAGACTGTTTGGTAATTTCCGTTTGAGGTTCTTTGTGAGACTTTCTTTGCTGACGCATTCTTCTTCGTGTCCTTTCCCTGAAATCAACTAACAACTGAAACAACCTTCTTTTTTTTTCAATCGAAACAATTCAGGTATGCTTTGTGTCTGTGGTGGCTATTTCCTTGAAAGCGTCATGCAAGCACGAAATGTGTTTCCTTCGACAGCTGTAGCAAATGGTTGTAGCAACGCTTTTGTTGGGTGTTTAGAGACTTTGATTACATTGTGCGAAATTGTAACGACAAAAACTATTGTTCGTTTTCTTGCAGTCTAAAACCGTAAGACTAAGGATGGATGTCATGCTATTCGCTTTCCTGGTTTATGCATACCTTGGAATGGAAATTGAGTTTTCCGGTAATGATGTTCTACCGCTGTCCGTTTCCGGTTTTTCTAGTGCACTGCGGTCACCCTCGCTTTGACTCGACAGGTACAACAAGCGGCGCTGTAAATCCTCTCTGGCTTCGGATTCTGTTAGATTAAAACACATTGGCCACCATGTTTCAAAGGCAAATTACGAAAGAAGACAAATGTTATCAAACTGCTCGCATGATGTTCTTGAAGACTATAGAAAGTGTTGGGGGTAAACAAGCAGAAATTTTTAGCCAACAGCTTATACGTTTTTATTATTTTGGCGGCAAACTACAACTACTTCTATTACTGCTTTTTCTTCTTCCTTCTCTTCTTTCTTCTATTAGTTCTTTTGTCATCAAGGATAGGATACAAGGGAGACAGCAGTTTGTGCATTGCATGTATTCTTCTTCTCTTCTTCTTCTTCTTCTTCTTCTTCTTCTTCTTCTTCTACCTCCTCCTTCTCCTCACTCTCTTTTGTACCAGTTCTTTTCTTCTTCTTTTTCTTCTTCTTCTTCTTCTTCTTCTTCTTCTTCTTCTTCTTTTTCTTCTTCTTCTTCTTCTTCTTCTTCTTCTTCATGTTCCTCCTCCTCCTCCTCCTCCTCCTCCTCCTCCTCCTCCTCCTCCTCCTCCTCCTCCTCTTTTTTTGTACCAGTTGGATAAAATGCCAGCAGGCAGCAGCCGGTAAGTGTACTTTTACATCTTCAATTGCTATTCATAAGGTATTTGTGTTTTCTTTCCCAAATTAGGTAAGTGGTAATTCAATCCTAAAATCAGAGCTTGTTTGCTCATACAGGGGACCACTACTGGCTTCACAGACAAATTCATGAAAGCGGTAAGTGTGCTTTTACATCTTTAAATGCCGTTCATAAGCTAGTTTTGTTTTCTAAATTAGGTAAGTGTTTATTTCTACCTAAAATTGAAGCTTATTTGCTCTTTCAGTGAACCATTATTTGCTTCACTGATAAATTTGTAAAAGACATGCAATGTACAGTTAACTTCCACAATAAAGTAAGTTTACTTCGGTCATGTCAAAGTCAGTAGAAATTTAAGGTCGAATAGACGTGGATGTTAAGAAGTGAGAACAAGCAGATTAAGTTTTCCTACCCTCAGCATCAGTTTCACTGATATTCTCTTCATCATTCAGGTACGTTCTGACGAACTCGGCAAACGCGCCACTATGGCTGAGCAGCTGCTCGAAAGTACCCATCTCGGATATAACGCCGTCTTTTAGGACAACGATGCGATCTACTTTCGGCAAATACGTCACACCATGCGTCACTAAAATGCGGGTCTGACAAACAAATAGGATAGGAATCCTTTAACATATTGAAAACAAAGTGTACAAAAAATTAACATCATAAGAGATATAATGGATGGTTCAGGAGGATGAGAAGGAAAATACAGGGACATTATGGCAAGCCGCTTTAACATTTAAACCAAAGTTTTTAATATCAAAATTTGAGCAGATCTGTTGCTGGAGGAAACAGGACAAGCCAGAGTGACAATGCACCTGGCGTAGCACTGGGTTATATAAGAAAAATACAGGAAAATCCACTGTATGGCAAAGAGCAATATTCTAGAGCAATCTAAGGCTGAGTGACACTAGCTGCCTTAAACAACTTCCAACCCCTGTCTACGAACTTGTAGCCGACAAAATTGAGCGGACACACAGACCGACTTTACTCCCTCCCCCCAACACTTACCAACTTTACCTTGCCAAGTGTAGACCTTGCAAGGTAAAGCATTATATGCCATGCGCAATTGTTTGTTTTACTGGGGTTTTATTGTCATTACTACATATGACTCTTTACGATTTTACAGGTTTTTCAAAATGGGTGTCAAAACATGCTGTTCTCATGAGTGGGGCATTGGCCATTCCTATTCATTCTGTTGTCCCTTTGCCTTGCTTCCCCATCCTTGTGAATATCGTGTCCTAAGTTAAGTACCTGGCTTTTAAATCCTCAGGAATGTGCCCTCACGGACATGTCACCTGATTGATCAGGCTATGTCCTAGATGGAAGGAACTTGGTGGTTAGAACCTAAAACACGTGCAAACCCTTGTAGTGACCAACTAGAAAAGTTGGTAGAAGTTTGTGCACTGCATAATTTTTTTGCAGGGCAGGGAAGAGTCGCTAACTTCCAGTTGGTATCCAGGACACATTCACTAGCTGTTACCAGTTGCTGGAGAGAAAAGGTAAAAACTGAAAGTATGTGGGTGTGTGTCTGGCCTACGAGGTTGCGGCCTGGGCAATGTAAACAATTCGCTAACCTGATTCGTATTGAGAACAAAATTTGCACAACGTATGTCATACAATTTGAAGACATTTTGACCAAACTGAAAGAAGAGTTGCACAAACATTCAGCATCAAAGGCACCACTATCAGAAGGCCGACCAAAGTATTCCCTCCGCCTTGTCGTGAAATTGAAGGGTAGTTATTGCCTTTTTGTGAATCCTTAATTATCCAAATTTTTATTTAAAAAAACCCAAACCTTGCAAGAAATGTGGATACATAGACAGAATATCAGTAACAAAGTTAAAAACACAAATAATGTGGACCCCCCCCAAAAAAAGAAAACTTTGATCTGGTGTATTTTAACCAAGTACGGGTAAATAGAGCGGGAGGATTCCTTATTTGAGCTTGCTGCAATTTCCTCTGATTTATGTAATATAAATATATAAATATATGTATATATATATATATATATATATATATATATATATATATATATATATATATATATATATATATATATATATATATATAAATATATATATATATATATATATATATATATATACAATTTTGATATTAAAATAATTTCCAGATATTGAAAAGTCATTCTTGATAACAGGGAAACGATCTTTGATGTCACGAATTCTATCCGTCTTCAAAACAATTTTCTGATATCTAAAATTGACTTTTCGACATCCAAAATTGCCTTTTTTTCCAAAATTATTTGTGATATCCAAAAGTGAATTTCTGGTTTAAAAAATACCAAAAAAAAAGGAAATCAAACTATTTCTTGATATCAGATGTAGTTGATTATAATTATTTTTTTTATATCAAGAAGTGAATACCAAAACTTTTAGGTTAAATGTGAAAGAGGCTTGCCATAGGTGATGGATGACATGAAATGTCTGCACGAATATCTTGTAAATAAACTTCTGGGGGTCTCTGTGAGGGTAGGCAAGACTGAAAACAAAAATATTTTCGAGATTCCAGAAATCGTACCAATCCCTGGGACGAAATACATATATACGGGCTTGGGGTGATTATGTTTCTGTACCACACAAGAATGTACCTTTTCTTTTAAAATTCCTTTTGGGCCAACCACATGCTCGAAGATGTGCTTTCCAACGTGAGCATCCACGGCACTCAGTGGATCGTCTAACAAATATACGTCACAATCTTGATAGACGGCACGTGCTAGACTTACGCGCTGCTTTTGCCCACCACTCATGTTGATTCCCTGCAAACAACAATAACCTTATCGTCATAGCATATCAACTAGCACATAGAATAGGTAGGATTATGTGCAGCCAACGTCGTTAGCGTCAAAGCTGTTGAAATGCATTGCATTGCATTGCTGGGTATTTACGAGATCAGCTTTTCGATGCCTTCCAGCGAATACAAAAAGCAAGTGGACCAAACGGTACTGGACGAGAAATATGTCGCGCACTTCATTGCAAGCGTAACAGTCCAGAACTTGCTACAGGCCAAATACCAGTTGCATGACTATGCGGTGTTTTAAGAATGAGTGTATGCCCTTTTTCGTATCATGCTTGATCAATGAACAGTTTTGTATTTCTGTTTTGGGCGCATGATTATGTGTATATTTGTTGATAATTGGCAAAGCCCAGTTGATCGACCAGATATGATGATCAACATGATCATCATCATATTTGAACAACTTTTGTTATTTCTGTCGGTAATTTATTCCTCAAGGATTTCAGTCAAACCGCTGTTTATTTCCTTTTGTCCTTGGAACTTTGCGGCAGATTGACTTAGACGTTTAAAAGTGTTTTTACTTTCAGTACTTTCACTTTTTACAAAAAATAAAAGTAAATGAATAAAAACAAACAAACAAACAAACAAATAAATAAATAAATAAAATAAAATCTGCAGATTCGAACCTGCACTGGTATAGACATTCGTGTCGTTTGAACGCCCTGTCTTAGCCAGGACCCAATCAGGTACGTTGAAACACAACGACCCTTCTGTTTATGTTGGTCAAAAACTGCCGGTGCATGCAAGGGGAAGCCATTTTGTATGGTATGCATGGAGTACGTCAGTGGTTATATATATATATATATGTATATATATATATATATATATATATATATTTATTTATTTATTTATTTATTTATCTATATCTATAATACGTATGATTTATGTCACAGTCAAACATGAGATACATACTAACCATAGCTCATTTGGGTATCTGGTATCTGGGCCCACAGAACTGACTCTTTGCTTTTTGGTGTGTGGACAACGTTTGGCCTCCGGCTTTGCGGTGCCGTGCACCAAGGCGCACACTCATCTGTTCTGTACGCTCAGTTGAAGCACTGCACCAAACACTATGAGCTTTGCACAGTGTATACCATGTAGCCAGTTCACTCTCAATAAATAGACTTCGTTCTCATCCATTAAAAGATACTGTTTGTCAAGGGGCTCATTCGCAGGAGTAATAAAGAAAGCATGTTCATTTTGTGATTCATTGTTACACCAGATCATGTTCCCGACACGCGCTGAAGACAAATTGACGCACTGCAGCAAATTTTACCCCGTAACTTTGCGATATATTACGTCCATGTGTTCTTTTGCAACGCGACGCGTTTTTACCGCGACCAAGTTACTTAAAACTGGGGAATGAGTTAACAAAACGGCATTTTGATAAAAAGGCGTTTTTGTCATGAGTAAATAATGAAAGATCATAAAACTGGTAACACGTAGCCAAGCCCATAGGTGAGATATCAAAAGTGAGAAAATATGACTTTTTCGCATCAAATAAATCTTATGTATGCTGAACATGTTGTTGATGATAAGTCGATTTTCAATATTACAGGCAGTTTTGTGCTCTTTTTAGTTTTCAAATTTCCATCTGTTACTTTCCGTGAATATCACAAAGAATGGGAACAAGTTGTTCGAGGAGACAAAATCCGTGGATTTGACCTGAATCAAAGTGCATATCTGGCCAACGAAAACAGACAGCAATATTTCAGCTGCAACTGAACTTAAACTGAAGGCACGTCGCGTCAGACAGCATTATTTTGGTCTCCTGCTGATTGGTGTGCCCAGGTTCAACTTTACTTTTTGGATCATTATTTTGGCACCAACTGCATTTAATGTCTATAAATTGAGACCAGTTAGTATGCATGAAACTTTGTTATATGCTCCGATTCCACCAAGGAAACCAAAGAAAAGAGCAGTTCAAATTTCCGTAATGGCTGGCATGCAGGACCCTGGACCAATGACCAGCACTGAGCTTTTTTAATAAAAAGTTGTGTAGGTGGCCAGAGTTAGAAACCCGAACTGTGTGAACCAGAGCTCAGTGTGCTATCCACTTTACCACCAGGTGTGACGCGTTCAGTGCTGTTTTAACCTCTCTATCGCAAGATGTCTATTACTATCCAGCAATGAATTGAGGCAGTGAGCGTATCATCTTAAGTGTCAGGGTCACTACATTGTTTTGATTTTTTCCCCAAATTTAGTTGTCTACACGCTTAAATTGCTTTAATGGTATATAACATCGGAGAATAAGTACTTAAATCTCTTTGGAGCCAACTGAGTGAAAATAAGCTCCTTGCCTTCGACTTGGAGGGTATTTATCATACCCTTGCTTCCGCGCAGATTAGTACGAGTAACCCCGTCTATGATATAGCTATTCGCCACTCGAATCCAAAATGAAAGTTGATGTGTACTTTCATGGTTGCTAGGTGCATTTCAAAACACTTGCTGATATTCTAGATACAAGCTGGTTTACCCTCAAGTGTCATTTCCAAAACTGCAGCACGAAAAGGAGAAATGATTTCAATTCCAAAGTGATTCGCTGGAAGCTTGTGAGATATAACTGTACTTACAAGATAGTGTATTACATTCTGCGTCGCTCTCATATGCCGAGAAATTGCAAACTGATCTCGATAAGAACAGGTGCTCTCAGCAGTGTTGCCAACCCTCCCTTATTGCACGGGAGACTCGATAATTTCTTGCTGACAGTTTCTTATGATTATAAAAAGGGAACAATTTTTAACTAGCTGTCTGGATCTCGTCAATTTTTGTCTTTTATATTTCAAATCAATATATCAATCTTCCTGAATTATACTTTACAGTTGCCTGATAATCCTTAAATCTCATGCACACAAAATTTATTATATTCTACAAGCCATTAAAGAATTTATATGTTCCCTCTTTCGAAATAGATAAAACAAAAATTGACTGTGTGGATGAATTTAATTTCAAGGATTTAACTGTAGATAAAAATATAAACTGGAGAAAACGCATGCAGAAGATTTCTACCAAAGTCTCACAAAAACAAACTAAAAAGTTTCCTTTCACTTAAAATTCTTTTCATCCTATTAACGCATTAACATTACCACATTAAAACAATTGCCTTCTGGCATGGGACAGAAACTAGAGAGACTTTCCACCATTCAAAAACGAGCTGCATGTACCATAATTAATAGTGGTTTTAATGTCCATTCAGAACCAATATTTAAAGGATAGAAATCACTAAAACTCGAAGATTATATAAGCTACAGATTCTTAAATTATATTACGAATTTACAAACTACAAGTTCCCTATATATTTTTAGAATCTTCCATTATTTCCAAACACAATCGTACATGATTATAACACAAGGAAAAGGGGCATCATATTTATAACTAAGGCTTCTCGCCTCTATACAAATCAATGTATTAGACATCAAACGGGTTATATTTTGATACTACACCAGCTACGATAAAAGATGAAGTCAATACACATGATATCCAAAGATTTTAAATTTAATTAAAGACTTATATAGAAAAATGTGAATCTCAGTGTCGTATACCAAGTTGTTATATATGCAATTCTGGCAGGTAACTTTGATTTTGATTTTTTTTAATTGTGATTTTTTGATGCATTTTTTAGCTGAGGGGATAAAAAGCACGATGCACGTTGGCCCTATACACTTTGTCAATGTGTTAAAAGTTGCAGTACCCGTAAATATGGCAGCTTACACTTACTTTTAATCATTATAATCGGCATAATTAATAAATGGGCAGTATAACAATTTCCTGGATGGCTTGTATGATGGCGGTCCTCAATACAGGTCTTACACACACACACACACACACACACACACACACACACACACACACACACACACACACACACACACACACACAAATATATATATATATATATATATATATATATATATATATTATAGATTATAGAATGCTTTGTTGACGATATGAAGTATATCAACTAGCACTGGATGCCATATAGCAGAACAAGTGAGCGAAGCGAACGAGTTCTGCTATATGGTATCCAGTGCAAGCTTATTACTTCATATCGTCTACAAAGCATGCTACAAATTTTTATCTCATGTTTAGGTCGATTTGTACATTTCAATACACAACGCAAAAATAAGATCGACATTTGTGGAAAGATTTACTCCTCCTCTACACAATTACCGATGAAACCTGAAGAGTACCCATACCACCAGAAGAGTACTGATACATCATATCGCGGCACTGTAGCTTTTAGACCTATGATACGGTATTTATACAAGCCTGTTATAGTACTAAAATCGACCCAAACATGAGATATGTATATATATATATATATATATATATATATATATATATATATATATATATATATATATATATATATATATATACAAGCGCAGTAATAAAAAAAACTATATTTTACTACACTGATTAATTGTATATATATATATATATATATATATATATATATATATATATATATATATATATATATATGTTGATTCATCAAAAGATTCCTGATTCCTGATTTTCGGTTGGGCAGGTTGGCAAAACACTGTTTAAGTTACAGAGAGTTGTGGATGGAGAAAATCAAAGTACAGTAGGCATTATACTTTTAATGTGCCAATCATTTGCACAACTTTTAAATCATGGTTGAAAGATATCTAGAACATCGGCTCATTACAATCCAGTGATATATGCCATGATAAATTAATCACAACTGATTTTGACGTACGTAATATTATTTGTTTCGAGTACATCTAAATGACATTTAAGCGTTACTTGAATGTATCGTCTTCACTTTATACTTTATTTACAAATAAATAAACATCGATGTTACCTTTTCGCCTATCTCCGTAAGATCTCCCCCGGGTAGAATTTTCAGATCTGCCTCTAGTGCATTAGCTTTTATAACTTCTTGATAGTATCGCTGTCTCATGTGCTTTCCAAACAAAATGTTATCTTGTACTGTCGCATTTTGTATCCATGCTTGCTGTGGTACATATGCGACAGATCCCTATATCCATAATGAAAAAAGGATCAGATATGTTATTAGTTTGTACGGGCTTCATGAGGTGTTAACGAGTCATCTGAACAGGCTGCGTAATATACCAGCATATAAACAATTAAGAAAGCGAGACGGCTAATCACGTAACTGTCTACTGATTTGGCTAAGCCTGATATCATTTTTACACATTGTGGCAAGTCTTGGTGGGGGATTTTTTTTCGTCGCTTCAGTATGATTAATACTCTCGTATCTGCTTCCGTCTCCAATTATTATAACGACTGATGAATACTGTGGTGACGAGTTCCTCTCCACTTCAAGCATTCCTTTTACATGTTCAGCAAATGTTAATTTCCCTAAAATATACGCTACACAGGGCACAAGTCGGTTTTTTTTTGTTTGTTTTTTTGTAATTCTGACTGATCATTTTTTTCTACAAAATAGTGCAAAGGCTAAGGAATTTCAATCACTTACATGCACCGAGACGCTGCCAGATACTATATGCATCTCTCCCAGCATGGATGCGATCAAAGAAGATTTACCGCTGCCTACCTGCCCCACCACTGCGATTAGACTGCCCTTCGGTGCACTTAACGCCACACTGCAGAAAAAAAGCAACAAATTTAATGCCTGTTAAGCCTTTTAATTTACAAGTGGTCTTACTATAGGTACAATATATTGACAGAATAAATCTGCAGTCAAAGAGATTTAAACCATGATTTTAATCGTGTTGAAGTTTATTTAGTGGATGCGTAACAAGTTTCAGATAAAATATGTTTTTAACACATCGGTATTGATATTATTTGTTCAAATGGTAGCACACTACTGTAGCGATCTACAAAGCAAAAGCAAAGCAAAAACAAGAGGACTGTGACTGTCCTATGCTCAGCTAACCTTGCATGCACACTGAATTGGTCCTGTGAACTTCAAAATGATATCAAGGTCACCTTTATTTAAAACCACCATCACTGTTGCTATTATCTACGTATCCCTTACTGATTTGTTTCTTATTTGACAAATTGTTAAACATTAGAAAAGGACACCACCACCACGTAGTAAACAAATTTGCTGGGGGATCAATACTAAGCATACTCCTAATAAGTTTGTAGAGGATCTAACTTACGGTTTGGGATAAAAGCCCGGAAAGCCAAAACACAAAAATTCTTTAAAAAACGAACAAGAATCGTAGCTACACCTGTTGAACGAATCAAGGTCTAGGGGTCCTCAGAAGTGGTTGGTTTTATAAAATTTCAAAGCAATTGGCCTGGCTATTTGGGAGAAGATTTTTTTAATTTTACCCCAAAAATGAACAAGAGAATTCATAAAATATTTTAAATCATGGGAGCGTGACCATTGTATAACCATGGTAGAGAGCCATCTAAGGTACATTCCCGCCAGGTTTGAAGGGAATCAGGTTGACGGTTTTAGGGAACAACTCGAAAATGTCAATTGACATGGCAGTCGTCTCCATTGGCTAACATAGTATTCAATGGAAATGCACGCATTAAGCGACAAGTACCCGAATTTCAAAATGCGTTTAAAAGCAGGGAACCAGAGTATTCATACCTGACGAATATTTTTGTTTTACCTTGCCACATGCTACATTTTCGTCAAGTTTCAGAACATTCTGTGTTACAGTTTTGGAGAAGAGGTCGAAAATAAGGAAAACACAGAAATCCGTTAAAAAAAGGGAAAGAAGAAAGAAAAAGTAGCGTCACCTGCCGAACAAATTAATATCTTTGTGTGTCCAGAAATGTCTTTATCCAATTAGCCTTGAGAATTTGGAGAAGATTTAAGATTTTGCCAGAACATGAACAAACAAACTCATAAAAAAATCCCAAACGTAATGAAGCGTGAGCATTTGTTTAAATTTGGTAGTACCACCCAAGGTCCAAAATCCAAAACTCTACAGAGTGGAAGCATTTGATCAAATTTGGTAAAGAGTCATCTAAAGTACGCCCCCACCAATCTGGCAAGTGGCTCTGGAGAAGCCGAAAATGTGCAATGTGGATGGACGACGAGGGACGGAACGACGACGGGCGACTGAGCCCTCTAAACGTTCAGCTCTACTGACAAGTCAGCTGGGCTAAAAACGAACAGGTTGACTTTTACTTCAGATAAAATGGCACCAAGAGCGAAGTGGAGATTAATAACATTTTTGTCAGAAATGTTACATAAGTTTATACGATCGAGATAACAACTGTATATTTTTCGTACTTAGACAAGACCGATCTGTCATCTTTACTCCAACTGAATGTCCCATTTGATATTTTTATTGCATCTCCTGAAATTGCAATGGAAGTTGAAAAAAATTATTGTCTCTTGTATAATTAACTCACCAGCTTCGGCAGCAATATGTTGCAAAAGAATGGACTACAGAAATTTTCGGGAATTATTAAGCTACAGTTCACTACAAAATATAAGCGACGCACGCACATTTTTGCTTATGTTACCATATAATACTGTTTAAATCTTGATCGTTTTAATCATTGTGCATTTTAGAGGCCGCTATGATATTTGTATCCATTGGATAGAAAAAAAAACCTTGTATCTATATATTTTTTTATATATGTCAGAATTAACTACCCTAAATTTATCTTTTCAACATGCAAGTGGGCCTTATAGTTATTCTCTGGATTTTGTACTATTTCAATGGTGGTCTTATTCTGCATTGAAAGAGGTGAATGGAAGTTGACCTTTCGTCAAACATTTACCTGTGTAGCTGCGTTGTACAACGTCGCCGTCTAACTCTTCTTCTGTTAGGAATTTGTTTATTCTCTGTATTGATACTATACTCTAAAGTGACAAAGTACGTGAAGTGAATATTTATTATCCCTGCTTTGAACAAAATGAATTCATTTGACGAATTACCACAGTAAAATATATTTGTCTCTCTCCTCAAATCTTAGAGCTGGCCCTATATACCGATAGCGTTCTTCATAAAACCAGTATACACCAATGACCACATTTACGTACATTAAGATTGTGCAATCTGTATGTGCAGTGTATGTGACAATAACACATACGTAAGTGGATTCGATGTTATCACATTCACACGTCTTGGGTAAATATCTCTCATCAAAATATACCACTGAGTTTAATTAGCTGTAACTATTAAGCAGAGGTCAAATAGAAATATATTGAAAGAAATAAAGATGCTGTCTAAATTTCGAAATTGTAACCCTTTAAACATCAGTCCCACTGCCATTTTGAATAAGGTAGAAGTCATATGATCTTTGGATGGAGCTGATATCAACTCATCTAGGAAATGCCTTGCATACGTGGCACACGTTGCTATCGATTCTCATTTACTATTGTACGGGAGGACTTGGAACTGACGTAGACCCAAAACAAGTGTCTAGTTGCACATTACGGCATAGTTACAATTCTTTGGGAAAATAATGGACACAGCGCGCAGTCAAGTTCAAACGCCTGATCGTGAGTGCTGCATTAATGAAGCTGAACCCAACAGGCTTACGACAAAAAGAATAACCTCTGACATCGGTGTCGCTACGAGTTAGTGTGGCATGCAACAATTCTTGAGTCCCCTAACGTTAGGCTTTGCGCGATTTTTCGTGCAGCTTGGATCAATACTTATGTGCGATCATGGGGGTGGCAAAGGCGTATGTAAATTTCAGCCGAGCGAAAATACGAGAATGTGCGAAGCGAGAATGCGCGAGGCGAGAATGCTCGAAGCAATGGTGAGAGAATGAGAGACCTATAGGAGTCTCCATGGCCAACATATGGTTGTCTCATTATGTCTGTGTGCCAACACAGACATACTGTTTTCGCAGAATTTTTTTCTTTCTTTCTTTACAAGCAAATATGTTCTCATCGAGCATTCATATGACTTCTACCTTGTTCAAAATGGCAAAGTTTGTATACCATTCGGTGACGGTGTTTGGAGACTCACCAGCCTGTGATTTAAATTAATAAAAAAAAAAATATATATATATATATATATATATATATATATATATATATATATATATATATATATATATATATATATATATATATATATATATATATATATATATATATATATATATATATTTATATATACGTATGCATGTATGTATGTAAAGAAATAAAGCTACATGTATGTTTGACATTTAGTAGAAATACAGCTTACCTGGCCCGTGTAAGCAACACCGGCTGTCATAAAAGTCATGGGATAGTTCAAAAGGTTGATGAGTGACAGGGACACAAATGCTTTGTCCGCATCAAGGACGTTGTCTGGTGAACACAGCACGTATGTGGCAAATGTTGCCAAAGAAACCTGGGAAATGAAGGTGATATGCAGCAGAACACGTCCATGTAAATTACCAAAAGTTACTATCGGCAAAATAGGCACATACGGATATGGAAACGAAATGTCATTTTACCTGAAACGCCGACGTAGTAACATTATTACCAACCGATAGGTTCCGTGATCCCCCTATCTGTGCTACGTAACTGTAGTGTCCACTTCTTTTTGTTTTCCTGGACCACGTCGCCCCACAACTGTGTGTGTCGGGGAGCGGCGGGGCTCCTGCGTGTCGTTTCCTTTGTGCTGTGCATGCCTCTCTTCCTCGCAAAAGGCATTAATATAGCTAAGCCTTCTTCCCAATTGCTTTCATTGAATAAGATATGTTTACACTAAAAGGGTACAAACAAATTTTATTTTGGGCCTAAAGTAGAATCCTTGGGTTTAAAAAATGCATGCTGACGGTTCGCTGATATTAATGTAATATACTATAGAGAATGTCACAAATAGCAAAAAAAAAAAAAAATAAAAATAAATAAATAAATAAATTTATAAATAAATAAATAAATAAAATAAAAAGAGTGTGATACTTCAAAATTTGTCGTAGGTCTATTTTTTCCCTTGCACATGCAGTATCTCTGAATACAAAGTGTCTCCGCTCGCGCCTGTCATCCCACGACTGATTTAATGATACAGGCGAAGGGCATAAATGAAATATTGGGCAAAATAATAATCTGATATAACTATCTGTCTTGTGAAATTTTATTTGCAAAGTCCCCACAAAAATTAATTGATGGCTCAGTGAAGTGACAAAGAACATTACCTTCAAAAAGTAGGTCAAGGTTATTCATACATTGTGTGATGTACACATCGTTGCTACACTCTCCTGATAGCACAACTATTGGGCGAAGATAATTGTGATATTTCAATTCTGTTTATTTTTTTGGGAATGGCCAAATAATATGGACCTTCAACACTAACGTGTTACTTAATTTGTTTATTAGAAATTATTCCAGTAGGCATGTGATCCACAAAACTCAACAGCATTGAAAGCTACTTCTGAACAAGAATGTATATTTTAGCCAGTTAGTAAGTCATGATATGGTCATAATATGAATAAGTACATTAAACACACCTACCATGTTTAGATCAAAGTCGCTACTGAGTATAATAGTCATTTTGAAAGCCACTTTTAACTTTGTGTGTTTACTCACTGAATGTGAAAAAATGGTCGTGACATTGAAAAGGAAGGTCAAATTTAAACACCAAGTATTAGATGTCCTGAGACCCGGGACAGAAATTGCACACAGACAACAGCACGTTTATTTTTCGAACAATCAAACGATTTTGACACTGAAGAACTAAGGCTACATATAAAATTGGAGAAAATATGCCTTTGGAATCAAGCTATCACAAGAGCTCAATTTCGTTAGAATCAGATTTTAGATCTTTGGTTTGAACATATTTTTATTTCCGTAAGGATGCATTTAAAATCTTTAATTGATGGGGAAGTAGGTCAAGTTAGGTCACAAATAAAATACCAGACAAAAAAAAGGAAGTTGGAGAACATTATCTTCCTATAAAATTCATCTTGAAGAGCTCCATTGGCTTAGAGAATAACCGTTTTGAAATGTAGGTCAAGGTCACTCACCCAGTATGATGCTCGCAACTTTGGTATACATGTATCGCTACTTTGGCACAACTGGCGGGCTAAAACTTCTGTCGCGGTAGATTATTTAAGTACCTCATGATACCCGCAATATTGACTTGTTGCAGTTAACGTGATTATTATATATTCACTACATATTAAAGCAACACGGTATATCGAATTGCAATACATTACAAAACAACGGGTAATTACTATCCCAGCCTTACCAGATAAGTGGAAAGAAATAAACTGCTTGCCCCAACGGCATTAATATATGCCGCTTTTTTAATCGACTCCAGCTCTGTTTCCCGAATGTGCAAAACCTTGTTTTGGAAGGAAGTTTCCCAAGCGTAAAATTTCAGCACCTGCACGATAAAGACACTATGAGTACTGACTAAGGAATTGAAAAAATGGAAACATTAATTTGTTCGGTACCTTTGATGATTTACCTTGCTCCGCTAGTACCGGATTACTTGATGTTTTATCAGTTGATCGTAAAGGATTAAAACACGGCAAAGCTTGACATATAGGTTTGGGAGAAACACATAAGGGCAGATTTCACACCTTTGGGAATACATAAGAGCATAAAGAGGGCAGAAAGTTGAACACCACATAAGGGTAGAATCGGCTATATAAGGGCAGAAAGCCATTGTTTCAAAAGGGCAGAATGCAATACTTAGTCTAGTACATGAGGGCAGAACAAACATGTAGCAACATTTTTGATGACGTTCAGATACGTATTTTGGTTGTTTAGAGAGTTGTTTACTTCTTTCTCTGTATATCACCTGGCGCATAACACGATAATCATTGTTATCAAGATTTTCATCTGGAATTGCTGCTACCTCCCGAAAAATAATCTTCAATGGCTTGGTATAAAGGTCATCTCCTTTCCTTTTTTCCGGCAGACCAAGAGGTCGTTGCGCCTCGAGGACCTTTTGTGCCGATACAATCCTCTTTGTCAAATTCAGCAGCATTTTAATACATTCACGATGTATATTTCATCCGATGATGCAACACTAACTCACAAAATGTCTCGAATTCGAAATGTCCGTGCTGGATTGCAATGAAACAGGTTAACTTTGAAAACGGCAGGTGCGCGCCTCCTGTGTTCAAAATGGAAACAAAGCATGACCAGTCTCGCGGGATCAAGACCGATCATATGACGCTGTTCTTATGTCTCATTTGCCTACCCCTCCCACCTATATTATAACTTAGTTAAGACATAATGGTATGAGTGTTTAAAAGCTTACCTTTATGCCGCTCAGTATTTCGTTTATAGTTTTTATTCTGTTATCCTTAGCCATCATTTGGTAGCCCTGAAAAGCAATTCAAAGTATGAAACACGTCACTGCATATTCACAAAAAAGGATCAACATAAAACTATCATTTACCATTTGTAGCAACAACAACAAAATAAAACATGAAAAATTCACATGATATAAAGCCATCAACACATCAAAGTCCTGAATAATTTCTCACTGACTACAGACTACACCAGCAACATTTAGTTCAGGCAATCCAAGACATGAATGTCGTAGTATCAACACAGGCCAACCTTGTAGCAGATCTGGTAGCATGATTACATTTGCTTGTATATATAATGTACATACATACATACATACATACACACACACACATACATACATACGTACGTACGTGCGTACCTACGTACCTACATACATACATGCACACATACATACATACATGCATGCATGCATACATACGTACGTACGTACGTACCTACATACATACATACATACATACATACCTGCATACATACATACATAGCAGTATCAATCCAAGCCAACACTGAAGCAAATCTAGCAGCGTGATTGTACTTGCCTACACCAAACATACATGTGCACGTACGTATACATGTGTGTACCCGGTATGTATACATACATAGGGCCTACCTACCTACCTACCTACCTACCTACCTACCTACCTACCTACCTACCTACCTATCTATCTATCTATCTATCTATCTATCTATCTATCTATCTATCTATCTATCTATCTTCCTAGCTAGCTAGCTATCTATCTTTCTTTCTATCTATCTATCTATCTATCTATCTATCTATCTGTCTGTGAGCTAATGCTGACATTTGATTGGTATTAACACCATTTAATAAGAATGTTATAAAGGATTGAAACACGGCGAAGCTTGATACAGAGCGAGTGTCCGTTCAAGCTCCAGGTCTTATATGTGTAATTAAGAAACTCGCAAAAGGGCTCCAAATGTCGTTGAATTCAAAGTCCACATTCCGGATTGCAATAGAACCAGGTTAACCTTGAAAATGATAGGCCAATGTGTGCATTGTCTGCTCAATATTAAAACGAGGGAGGAATTGTATCTCGGGATCCAAGATTGGCCACGTGATGTTGTTCTTACATCTGACTGGCCTACATCTCCAATTCTACACTATTATAAGGTTTAATCGTTTCACCGTGTATTTCCTGACATGAAAGTCGAATGAGTACGTGAGTAATTCTTTGGAGAGAAAGATCACCATACATGTAGGTTCATCGTTTTCCATTGCGTGCTAAATGACCCCCTTTCACAGAGTCTGCTTCGCAGGCAAGTTTCCATCATACCCACCTGTAAATTTCGGATTTTGTTGGCCAGGTAGAACCCGTTAACTGGAACAATAATTGCCAAAACTGCTAACCCTGCGAAAGATGAGGGTCCCATGGTATCCCAAAGAAAATAGATAGACAGAACAACCATCACAGGAACTTCGAAGAGTAGATAGGCATATCTGCTTGTTTCCTGGATTTTGACAGCATCGACAGACATCAGGTTGACAATTTCTCCTATTGTAGTTTTTCGTCGAGCTGCACTTGAGAGTCGCAGTGCCTATAGGATATATATAATTAGATGAGGAATCTTTCTTTGCTATCATTTTGGCCTGACTGGAAACTGTTCTTTATTTTAAAACATTACGCTACACGAGAAGGCTATAAATATGCATCAAAGTTCATAATTTGGACCCAAATCTGCACTAAAGCATTACCATAGATGTATTCATATATGTGTTTAAGGGAAAAAAATCTCTTCATTGTAGTTTACTCTTATTTTCATTAAGAAAACTGAGCTAGATATTCAGATAGTCTTGCTAAGGAACAAAAACTCTTCGTACTAGCGGTTTCAGGAAAGGGGCAGTCATGCACATATATCCATATACAGGAAAACCTATCTTAAGGTCCCACTTGATCCCTATGACCAGATATAGCAGAAGCGAAACCACATTAATTGGAAAAAAAAACAAGCCTGGTCCTTTACGATAGATACGAACTCAGCCGAAATGTGAACATGGGCGAGTCTGACTGGTAACTATTGAGCAACAAACTAACACTTTTGACTGTGCACCATGCACAATCGAACCTTTTCTTAGAAACTTAGCTGGTAAAGTCCACGTCTTCAACTCTGAACAAAGTCCTAACCTTACAATAAAATTTGCACTTTGATACCAAATCCTTGATAAAATGTTCATCGTAACAAAATTCTTCAAATCATTCTTTCTTGTGGCTATAGGTTTGAGTCTTTATAAAAAAAATATTAAAAAAAATATAAAAAAAAAACTTGGAAACGCTCATCTCCATTCCTTCAGTTTCAAGAAAGCATTCCAATGAATAATTAAGTAATCAAATTTGTCATTTAAAAATAAACCTGGAGACACAGTATACTCCCTTTTGGGGCTGTTAAGAGATGATCAGGAACACGTACCTTTCTATAGACAGCACATGTGATCATAGTCCCTAATCTCATACCAGCGACAGTACACAGAAAATATGAGCCGTGAGAAAATAAACTATTCATGATGCTGGATATAAAAAGTAGCGCTGTGATCAGATATCCTTTCCATACGTATGGATCATTTCCTTCGACGAATGCAATTAAGAGTCTTTGCAGAGAAAAAAGAACGAAGACAAAATTTTCAGAAAAATTAGATTGGTAAAAGACTGAAACCTAACATGACTTGACAATGTGTACATTGACCGCAGCATGTTCATATATTATATATCTGTGTGCTATTATTTAAAATTTTGATACAGCTTTTATTACTATATGGTTTAAGACAGCTTAAATCTTTTCCTCGAGAAAGTTTGACCACCGTGCAATTTTAATACAGTCTGCATAAGCCTAGTTCCAAACGTATAAGTTAAAAATGCAAGGACGCCATTCTTTGAAGAAAAATAGATATTTCTTAACCAGGAACTGATTCCTTTAATTTTAAACTATTTTGCTTTCTGGGCTTAATCTGAGCGCCTGTAAACTATCATTACAAGGCAAGTAGTAAACACATTACTTAATATTTGTGGTTATGCAGGTTATCGTTTTATTCACATCCAGTCGTACAAATTACGAAAAATACAGAAAAAAACTGGTTGAGTATTTGATGATAATTTGTGAAGTTTCGTTGGTGTATTTTTCCGGCATGTTGAAATGTATTAGAAGTTAGAATTCTCTAAACCACTGTGTTAGACTCTGATGAGAAAAACAAGTTTTATTGATGTTGCAAACACGTGGTAACTATCCGATACAAAGTCGATGCCAGGGAACAAGATACTGTAAACGTTTTATTCACTCAGTGATAGATTTAGCTCCAGGAGGCAACATTTTAGCTCAAGGAGGCAACATTTCTTTTAATGAAGAACTTAAAGACTGTTTGTAGATTATGTCTAGGATATAAAAAGTGGTGATCATCGTCTATCCTACAGAGAAACAGTATAATGGCTAAGACATATATGTCTTTTATGATATCTATGCTGGGTCAATGCATGACACACGGGAATGCCTCCTAATTGTCATCATAGCACAGCCTTTACAGGATCCGTACAATCGTGATAAAAGCGTGATACATCTGTATTAGCACACTAAAATACATCATTACAAGACAAAATGTTATTTAATACATTGTAATAAACTATTAAAATACGGTGTAAGATAAACATTAACATGCTTGGCCATAAAACAGTTAATGCCTACTCTCTGACGGTGTTGTTCACTCAGATGTTAAACCACTGAAACGTATCTAGAAGTTATGAAATAAATTCGTAGATGTACGGATAGTATGTGCGTGTTAACACAAATAGGTTAAATGTATTTCAACACGCAGTCTCCACTCATTCAGTTGCATTGTATCTTGTATAGTATTTGTTCGTTCAATGCACTAAAAATAATAATGATAGTAATGATGGTGATGATGATGATGATGATGATGATGATGATGATCATCATCATCATCATCATAATAATAATAATAATAATAATAATAATAATAATAATAATAATAATAATAATACCCCAGTAGAAAGAGGGAAATCATAAAATACATACATCAATTCTTAACAGTACAATCAGCAGAACTAAATATACACACGTATAACAGAATAAAAGCACAAGATAAACACACGAAAATAATTTCAATAATCAGAAACAGAATGCAGATACGTAAATGGGCCCCATCGTAAAACAGTATCAGCTTGTTAGCTTATTCAATACAATTATAAAACCACCCAAGCTGACCGTCGGACCCGTCTGACAGAGGTTATAGCGTCACCATGGAGACAGTCTGACTGTCAGACGGCCAGCGCGGGTGGTTTTATTTTTATTTTGTGCTTGAAAGAAATAAAATGCATATTTTCATATGTCAACAACAAAGCTATTCGTATTTGTTTTTAATTCTTCTTTCGTTTTGCAGCAAGACATTGAGTGTTGCACGCGCATGAATTCATACACGTCCAGGACCTCGTAATGAGGTCCCACTTCGAAACGCAAATATCCGCAGTAAGGAGGTCACTTGAGCCGGTGCAGAGTGAAATGCATATTTTCATATTTCAACATCAAAGCCATTCGTATTTGGTTTTTTTTCTTCTTTCGTTTTGCAGCAAGACATTGAGTGTTGCACGCGCATGAATTCATACACGTCCAGGACCTCGTAATGAGGTCCCACTTCGAAACGCAAATATCCGCAGTAAGGAGGTCACTTGAGCCGGTGCAGAGTAGAGTTTTCATGATTGCCACCAGTGAGTAAGATTTACCAGTTGGGAATAAGGAGCACGTCTTTTTAATGGAGTTCTGTATGCCTTATTTGCCTATTTTTTTCTTTTTGTTTCTTCATTATTATTTGTTCAGTTTTTTTTGTTTTTTTGTTTTTTGTTTTTTTTGTTTTTTGTTTTTTTTTGGGGGGGGGTGTTTTTTAAATTTTTTTTTACACTAGTAAGATGCTGTTTTAGCTGCTGGTTAGTTTTATAGCCACGATGTGCAGAGTAAAGCATGGGGTAAGTATGGACCTGCTGAGGTACCAGTTTTTAACATCTGTGCTTTCTTATTTTGATGATAATAGTGTACCATGGAAAGGATTAGTCTTAGATGGTTGCAATGAAGCACTGTATGCTTTCTACATTAGATGACAAGAATTGAAAACCTGAGAATACTCTACCTGAGCAACTGCGGATTAAGGAATATGAAAACAATAGCCACGGCCCTTACAAAGAAACTACACAGAAAATGCCAACCACTTGTGGCTAATACGGCTCTTAACAGAGAAACTTCAGGTCTCCCTCTTGATTTGCTGTCTTGGAGTCGTTCTCCGTCTGAATCTTGGGGTTCCATACCAATGGCCTTTCCGAACGTACGCACCAGACTCTTGCATTTATCATAATACATCAAATCATACAGGTCTGAGAATTCTAATACCTTTCTGTAGCCCTTCATAATTAGCCTGAAAAGAGATAAGGTATTTCAAAGGTACAACATCCTTATAAGTTTGCAGGTGAGCATATATTAACCACCAGCAAAACTCTAGATGCTTTGCTTGCTTCAGCTTTCATACAAACAAAATTGAAACCACGGATATACTAACTCTAGATTTCTTGCTTGCTTCAGTCAGTTCATGTGGATACATCACAACAGTTTCACATGTGAACACTTAACCAACTAGCACAACTCTGGATGTATTATTAGCTTCTATCCGGTGGGTGGGATTTGAAGAAACCATTTGCCTTACTTGGCTACATCTTTGTGTCGCATACGCTCTCAAAATGTCAGTATACAGTTGTGCTCTGCTTTCACTATCTGATATGTAGATTTGTAAGTACATTTTCTTTAGTCCAAATATTATTGGTAAATATCATCATTCCATAGTCTAAGACGTTTTTTTTGTATTTTTGCAACACATTGACATTTTAGTTTCGTGCTTATTAATGTGTATGCTTGGCTTTACCAGGGATCCAGAGTTGTTTAGCAAACAGAAGGTGCAAAATGTGTTTGCAAACCTTTCAAATAAATAGCCACAGATATACTTCTAATATATATATATATATATATATATATATATGTAGAGAGAGAGAGAGAGTAATCAGCTAAGTTTGAAGCAAAGCCGAAGTGTACGTGTGTGTGTTTTTGTTTTTCTTTGCTTGATTTTAATATCTGACAGTTCCCTCAGGGCAGTATTAGAATTAAATTATACTTGTGTTCTTACCCAGTTATCCAAAAGTACGTAATTGATGATAAGAAGCTGGCCTTAGCCTGTGGTGTTGGTACCTATGATACAAAATAGGACTGGACAGTGAAAATTATGATGATTGAAATCACAACCTTCGATAAATTAACCAGTGATCTGTTTGCATCATTATAACATTTATTTTCCCGTTTATTGTAGAATATAAAAGACAAAATTTTTGTTTTGCGCTGATGCTACCATGGTATGTAAAAGAAAGCAACAAAGATGATCGCGGCATTGATAATGATTACTTTTCGCATGATTACCCTTTTAGAATCACATTATTTTCGTACAAAAATGACAAGCTCTCCAAAATGCGCTGACGCTACCCTTGGATGTGAAAGTTAAGAGCGAAGGTGATCACTACATTGCTTATAATTACTTTTTGTCTGAGAACCCTTTTTGAATCACAATCTTTACCGTGAACACACATTACACTTACCCAATCGTCTTCTTCGTTCGAGTCAGCAAGAAGACGCGTCTTCTCACCACTTGCACTACGGCTTTTTATCAAGGCGTCTGTGTCAGCCTTAAAGCTCAGTAGAAACTGACATGCAAGTAATCCGAAGTATACGTAGAATGTAACAAAAGCATATAAGTCTTGTGTTTCACCCTACGAGATAAAAGTAACCCCAATGTCAATACATGTGGCGTTGTCATATACGTAATACAACCGATACAAAGCATGTTGGTTACCTTGCTACTGTCCTAATACGCCAAAACGTAGTCATGTAACAATGCAACCCGCGTGTGTTTCTCGTGGAGAACAAATTTCACTGGCCACAAACTTGCAGTGGTTTTGTGATAAAACAAAACAGACGTTTCAAAAATGACTTTGTTGAACGTGATAAACTGTCACATGGATTGAGTTCTCTTACTTCAGGTAATAAACCCATTTGTAGACCAACCAAAACTTCAAAACCGTCTGCATTTTGTATGGATGCAAGAAACATGTATCGTAAATGTATTGTGCACGAAATCTTCTCGGTCATACGACTAGTGAATACTACTGATGCATACTTTTTGACTTTGGTCTGTGTCACATACACTGCTAACGTTTTCGTCATTAATCTGACTTGTAAACTGTAGGTTATTTTACTTTTAAACGCATAAAGTTGTCACAATGTATCACAGAGTTTGTGGCCCGATGCATCCACTGAAATTATATGAAAACTTATCAAAAGTACCCAATGCTTGTGCATGATTAATAGCCACTTGTTTATACCTGTTCCTGAACGTCCAAGATCTGTGATCGGAAGGTGACAATGCTACATAATGTCATGAATAGCCAGAAAACAAAGAGAATCCCTGTGAACACTTTCCCTTTCTTAAATTCAAAATGAATGAAGATTGTGGCCAGGATCTGGAATAAATCGTACAACCGCATTTCAGGCAGGGTTATATTCTTGGTTACAAATGTGGCAGGCACGTGTTTGACATCAAGGGCACTGCATTCAGTGTTAGCTAATAAATAATGTAATTACTAGGTTAAAATCCATACTTCAGTTATCAAACTTAGCACGGTTTTTATCCCAGGTCAAGCGTTTCAATGGATGACCTTTTTTATGACACATAAAAATAAAAAAGAATGGCTCCCGTAGTAGTAATAGTAGTAGTAGTAACAAAATGATGATGATGATGATGATGATAACAGCCTAGAGTTTCCTCAAGAGGAGTTTGCCAGGAGATTGCCAGAGTTCAGACGATATGTACGTGAATCAGTGGTCATAAGGTCTGTAAATTGTCAGAGTACTTGTGTTAGCTCAGATTCCACTGAATGCAGGTTATTTTCTAACGAGGGATTAAAAGAGCGCTGTACAAATTCTTTGTCAGCGTAAGCAATCTCTCAACGCTGACATTGATCATTTAAGTCACCAGTAAGCTATATTTGGTATTTTGTTCAAAAGCAGCAGAACTTTTGAGTGAGATAGTTTCCAATGTCTGCTGGAGATTGCCTGAGAACAAAAATAATTGACACCGTGAAGTAACATTCTGGTATGAACGACGGCTTCAGTTCATATTTGGTAGTTACGTTTTTTTGTTTTTGTTTTTGTTTTTGTTTTTTGATTTTTTTTTTTTTTTTTTTTTTTTTGTGTGTTTTTTTTTTATTTTTATTTTTGCTGTGTGGGGCTGCTTCTCACGTGCAGGGCGACACCTGCCCACGATGTCGAAATCTAAATGACAAGCTTTACTGCATTGCTTTGAAAACCAACTAATGGCATTCAATCATCCAGAAAAGTATTCATTGATAAGCCAGATTTCCGAGACTGAAGTAATATCAGACTATTCCTGTTCAACAAGGAGGTTAATTTATCAAGCTTTTGCTCACATTTGAAGCTACGGACAGCAGCATGGCAAACGGCAAATTAATTTAGAATATGATCATCTACTGGGACGGGATTAGGGTGGTTATTGGGCTAAATTATCTAAAAGATTGCGCAAACTATGTGTCATGAATTATAAAAATATTCTACATAACACGACAAGAGACCAAAAAGATCAAAACACAGGCCAATTCAAGCGAAAAAAAAAGACTCCCTGGTCATGAAATTTCAACATGGCTGTATAAACATCAATTATGAAGTGGACAAGAGGACTGTACATCAGCCCTGCCAAAACTCTATTTAGCCCGTCACAAGCCTTTCGCGCCTTGTGGGTGTCGGAAATGAACGGAAAGCGACGATTGAAGGCGCACTCAGTTTTTAAAATGAATATGTCAATAAAGTATTAATTTTACATCCATTTTTTTAAAGCGCATCGTATGGTGGGAACAACCCACTGGCCACCCATGTATCAAATTTGAACATGGTCAATCAAGAGGACATTTAATGAAGGATTGAGTCATCACATAACAGGGAGTGGCAGACCACATTCAACTAAATACATCGTTCAAGCCATCTTACAAATGCTTGGAAACTGCAAAACTAGCCTCATTAAGAAGACAGAGAAACGTTTATGACATGGAGTGAAGGGTAACACTGTAGAACTTCCATGAGTCTTTCGGGTATAACCGCATAAGTCCATAGACCAACGGTTGCAAAGCCTCAATTATCTTGGTCCTGTGACTTTATGTAGGGAAATAATTCATATTTATAATGCATCTTAAGGCCTGAAAATCCATCACGTCAATAGTTTAAAGACGAGGTATATGAACTAAAAGTCCACGTGTGTTCCAAATGAACAGAGAAATAGCATACTGAAATTCTTACTTCGTGTATTTACCTGCCACAAAATATGACACCCCCCCCCCCAGCAGTTGGCAAATATGGTGGTTTACATAGATTTATAGACGCGTTAAGAGCGGATGTAATTGAATTCCCTAACTTTACACACGTATAAGTGCATCCACATATCGGACTACCATTTAAACTCTACTCAGCTGTGAACATGTATCTTACCATAATGCAGAAAACAAAGAAATACGGACAGTGAGCTTAACTGAACTTGCCTGCCACATAAACCATATAAACTTATATTTTTTTCAAAGTGCCAATATACACATATAAATCATATTACACGTCACATTATCACTACATTACTACATTACAACAGAATGACCAACACATGAAGACATGAATCAAACAAAAAAATGCCCCCCCCCAAAAAAAAAACTAAGACAAAGTACGTCATCAGTGAATCGCCTATTGTTATCCGGCTTTTTATTACACTGCACATCATGTTGTTATTGATTTAAATACGTTCTCTGACAGTGTATAAAAAGGTCACCTCAAGCTATTGCATACACGTATGAAAACTAACGGTACGCTGAAAAGACATAAGTCATCTTTAACTAAAATATGGACATTTTTGTTTTTTATTCGTGTATTTTGTGTAATTAGATATTGTTCCACAAAATTTTTATTTTCCGGTAAGTAATGATGCAAATGTATTCAGGTGTTGGGGTAAATATTCTGACATCACACTCTGCTATTATTTATAGTGGGTATTACAAAATTCATTTTCAATGATTTTTTCGTGACGGAATGATGTGCGTTGCATTAATATATTTCTGATATGGGGTACAATTAAAGTGGGGCGTTTTTACCACAGAACACAAGACCAGACTGGCTGCTACGAATTCTGACGGCGGAGGGTCTAGGTTGATTTTTTGTTGTCTGAAGAACCATATCAGTTGCAGGAGTGATGTAATGCAAAGTAAGATACCCAGTATCTGAAACAGCATCAAAACGCCGTATGAATCTTCATGAGGGAAACACAACTGAACTACAACGAATTACTACAAGCCATTCGAAAGCATTCACTTATCACACTCGTCATAAGGAAAAAAGTGGTTTCAACTTTTTTGTATGCATTCATGCTGGTATTACAGAATCAATTAATTCTTTACATTTCATGCGGTGGTGACGAAAACCAGATATAGTTCTTTAATCAAATGATATTTTCCATATGCAGTTCGTAGTGCAGCGAGAACACTCAGTGGTGGCTAATAATGCTGAGATTAAAAGCATTATATCATATATATATATATATATATATATATATATATATATATATAGAGAGAGAGAGAGAGAGAGAGAGAGAGAGAGAGAGAGAGAGATAGAGAGAGAGAGCTTATGATATGTATCTTCGTTGTTGTTTATGATAGCTTAATATTTCAAAAAGCTGATCAGTATTATTTATGCAGGTCGCAGTCACGCAAAGGTCATATCACCTGGAGATATTTGCAGGTTACTTTATATGGAAGTTTCATTTTCCAATAATTTACAAAACCCATGCTTTCACTTACAAATCCCAGGACTTTGTGACAAAACCAGCGTTTGTATCACAAAAGTGAGAGTTTTCTTAGTTTTGTGTCACAAAACCCAGGATTTTGACACAAAACTCTGCTTTTGCTCTTATGCTTAGTCTTTTTACAAAACACAGCGAATCGTAACAAAACCCACGGATTTGTACATGTAAGCAAATTCTGGGTTTTTGGCTTGCAAAGTTCAGGTACTAACAAAATCCAGGTTGTTGTCAATTATTTCCTCAATATTTCATCATGCTTCTGTTGTAATATTCATCAACAGAACTCAGGGTTTTGTATTGATGTCTCAAGTTTTTTATGCTGGCAATTTTCAATAATTCACAAAACTTTGCGTTATGAGACGTCACAAAACCCATAGTTTCAGAAATTTCACGGGTTCACGGTACATCTCCTAACGTTGTGAATATGTACACAGCAAACAATCAGAGATAGATTTTCATTCCCTGTGCAGGTCCTGGTAATTGACTTGAAGTTGTTTCATGTACAAAACCACGGGTTTGGTACCACGAAACCCGGAGTTTTGTAACAAAACCAATGGTTTTGTTGACAAAGCCTCGATGTTCATTGCAAACCCTGGGTTTTCTAACATAATTCAGGGTATTATTACAAAACCCAGGGTTTCATGAAAAAACCCATGGTTTTATTGACATAAATAACCTCGCGGTTTAATACAAAACCACGGGTTTTTAAGCAAAATTCAGGATTGGGTGACACAGCTGGTAGTCTAAAGACCGTGTGCATTGATTGAGTCTTCATAAAATCTTAGGTTTATGACGTCACAAAAGCTGGGGTTGTAAGAAGCACAACACACGGAGTTTCGTAATGTACAAAACCAGTGCTATTGAGAAAGTCTGTCAATAACTGAAAGACCCAAGCACAATACCCCGAGATATCACAACTTAACGCAGGTGTTTGTTGACATAAATAACCTCGCGGTTTAATACAAAACCACGGGTTTTTAAGCAAAATTCAGGATTGGGTGACACAGCTGGTAGTCTAAAGACCGTGTACATTGATTGAGTCTTCATAAAATCTTAGGTTTATGACGTCACAAAAGCTAGGGTTGTAAGAAGCACAACACACGGAGTTTCGTAATGTACAAAACCAGTGCTATTGAGAAAGTCTGTCAATAACTGAAAGACCCAAGCACAATACCCCGAGATATCACAACTTAACGCAGGTGTTTGTGATAAATCCCAAGGTTCTGAGACACAGCTAGTAGTCTAAAAACCGCTTGTGCTGACTGGGTCTTCACAAAACTCTGGGTTTTGTTCCTCAAATTACAACTCATAAATCCCATGGTTTTGTAAAATCACAATATCTTGGGTTTTGTAAAAAGTTAAACCCACGGTTTTGCTGTGTTTTCAAAATTCACAAAAGCAAGGTTTTTATACCGAAACTCTGAGATTTGCCCGAGGTTGATGAAGGCCAGGGTATTGGAACAGGCCAGCAAATCTGTGATCTGTTAAGTTATATATATTCTGTATAACATCGCGAGTTTTGTGCACGGAACCCAGGGTATCTTGACAAAACTTTGGTTTCTTTCCACGAAACTCAGGATTTTTATAACGAAACCAAGGGTTTCATGTGGTACAAAACCCAAGGTTTCATAACTCTTGTTAAAGACAATATATCATTGGCAATCACGCAGTACAGCGCAGGCTGATTTATTTAGTAAGTTGTAGGATTCCGGGTACCAAGAAGCATCTTCCAGTCTGACAATTTTTTTATACAAATGGAGATCAATGGGCAACGATAAAATGGGATCTTTTGGTTCACAGGCCTAACATCCGTGGAACATTCTCCATGAAATATTGAAAAGTAAGGTTTCAAAAAACGGACTTTGAGAAATGTTGAGCCTAAATCACAGGAAGTATGCGTTTCAATAATTCGAATAAAAGCCAATGCTAGAAAGCAATAGACCAAAGAAAAAATACAGTCTGAGGTACCCCCCAAAATGCGATTATAAGCCAATAATGTGATGACATATTATTATTTGCGATAAACTGACATTTATAATTGAGAAAGAAATCAAAGAGATGGTTATTTGATGTATTTCCATTGCATCCGCAATAACATACACACCGCGCATCTTTACGCATACATGCACATTTACCATGAAGTCTTCAATTTTAAGAATTATTTCAAAAGCGTACGTGGAGAAAAGAGCTGGGCACTTGTAAAAAATTACGGATTAGTAATTACTAGACATACTGACAGAAATACCAGCCAGCATTTTTCACTTACAAGTCTGACAGCATTGAGCCAGCTTTTGTCTGACCACTTGTCATGCAGCGTGGTCCGGCGACTTAGGTGGATAATGTGAAAAGGGGCGCATATCAGAAGAAACCCGCACGGTAGCCAGGTGAGCACTGTTGTTTGGAAGCATCTCGTCAGGTCTGGGTTACTTGTATTGACAGAAAGTTGGTAATCCTGGAAAACAACATGTGTTGTTATTATACGACGCAAGTCTGACTTTGTATATTCACAAACTACCGTATCTGCATATACGCACTGAATCTTTAAAAAGGAATTAGGCGTGACTGGTACAAAAAGTGATTGGAAAAATAATATGGACTTTGTGCTCAAGGAATCTTGTTTGTTCGGGAAATGCTTTACAGAAATTATGTTTTCAACTTTTAGTTTGCTTTAGTAGAATTTTTTGTATATTATGTATAATAAAGGGGGGAACAATAATTGATATGATCCTTGTTTACAATAAGCTTCTGATTGTGTCAAGGCATGGCTAAAATGTCAGTACCAAAAGTTTATTCCGAAGACGCGTCTGTGTCTGTGCTTCCACATGAACGATGGCGCCTGTGTTCATTTCTAGGGGAACTCTTAATGCGCATGTATGGCCATAAACAAACACCAGCATAGCGCTGTTGTGAGTGGTAAATGCTGGACCTGGATAATACTAATAATAAGCAATAGATGGGCTGTTTTAAGATTGAAAGATATCATGAAAATAAAAAAAAAATGCTAAAAATATCAATGTGGTTTGAATTTGAAAGAGCAAATAGTAACGTGATTATTTTTGTCCGGGCGGAGGGGGAAAGCGTGTTAAACTGCAGAGTTGTGTTTTGTGCAGAACATTGAAAATCTGTGTTGCACATGACCAATAGCCCAAGCTCAAGCCAATTTCAGGCGCCCGAACCGTTTCGCGGATAGAACCAACAAGACCCCAAATTGGTACACTTATCTTTCTAAGCAAAACTTGTGTCATACCACTTGTATAATCAAATTATACACAATATACGTCATGCTTTTTAACTAATTAAAAATATTACCTCATTCTTGCACGGTCTATATGCAATCTTTTTCCATTTGTTATATGTACGGACGAAATTTGATACTCATTGGATTGGCGATTCAAAGATTATCCTAAGCCCCCCCCCCCCCCAAGAAATAAACTCCATATGATACATTTGGTACAGTGGTACCTCTTTAATTGACTTTTAATACGTCTAACTGCATGCTGATCCCTGACCTTGTCCTCCTTGACATCGTACACTTTTGTAAAGGTTAGATAAGCAATAAACCAAAACGAAACAATAGTTTCTATGAAAAGTCAAGTAGTAGTGGTGTAAATTGTTAGGATTGTGTTTTTTCTACAAGTCTTAGCATGCATAGGATTCCAAATAAGTGACCCTGACATAATTTTCCAGGTCACGGGGTCTATGGTGACGTACGTTATATATATATATATATATATATATATATATATATATATATATATATATATATATATATATATATATATATATATATATATATATATATATATATATATATATCAAAACGAAGAGTGAAACGGGATACAATCCAAAAGATTGAGGATGAACGCGTGTTTCAATACTATATATTGTTGTTCTTCTCTCTCATTGGTTTGTCAGGGTCTTTTGTCCTTTTTTCAGTCTCTTTCTCCTTTTAGTCTTTTTTTATTCTTGTATGTTTATTTTGGTTTTGCTGTTCCGACATAATACCATTTATTGTCAATGTAAATTCTGCGGTAGAATTTGAATGAAAAAACTTTGTGGAAACTGTTCATTTACCTTGAGAAAGCTTGAAACAAATTTCGTAAAATTTGATCAAATTATTTAATAGAGGTTATTCTTTGACATAAAAGTTGCGCCAAATTTGAATATTTGACACCTATGTCTAGAGCTGTCTTAGTGCTATTCATCCTCAGAGAGAGAGACAGAGAGAGAGAGAGAGAGAAGGAGAGAGAGAGGAGAGAGAGAATAATTATATAATATTATGTACATCTTAGTGGGAAGGCTCTCCTCGGGTGTTTCTTTTGGGCATAGAATGCGGGGCATACCACCTCTTTTTCTAGAGTGTAACGTTACCAAAACACAGTGTTAACTTGTCCAAGGTACCCTTTCTTTCATGATACATAAACACCTGATTCTGATGTTCGTTTTCATTGTTTTTTCCCACTCCTCCTCAACTAAGGTACTTGCTGTATCACCTCAGCAGTTTATTTTAAAGTACTTTTTCTATTAACAAAATATATACTCAACGAGTTACCCCCAGCAACAGGATTTTCTCCATGCAACAAAGGTGAAAATCAAGAGTGGCGGCTGCGGTGAGATGATAAGACCAGAATTGTTAATATTGACTTGTAGGCAGCTACTGTTGATCAGATGAAACCGTCGATCGACAACGAAGACCACATACCTACTGAACTGTGCGGCATCGATGTTTCGCCGTCAGCGGCTACTTTTGCGGAAGAATGAGGGGAATCGAAGTGGGAAGGGTCATACCCCCCCCCCCCCAATCCCCACATACACACACGCTGGTCATCCCCATAAAATTTACTTAATTTTGTACACTTTTCTTACAGTCATTGATTTATTCTCCACATATTAGGCTGAAAATAGCAACCGGTGCCGGTATCTACATTTTCCTGATTTTCAAGGGGGGGGGGGGCACTTCCTTCGGAACCAAACTAATTCATTGCCTGCTCGCCTCACCCCTGATTGTGGCAAAGGAAAAATTCATGACTTTCTGGAAAAGAAGGCTGAATCACCGATGCGCCAGTAGAAATGACTGTTTTGTGTGTCTGGGAGTTGGAACGATATTCACACACATTCCAGTCCACAGTTCAAAGATTATTCAGATAACTGTTGGTCCCTCTTTATCCAGCCGTAACTCTGGATCGCAGGCCTTGAAGATTTAGCCGTAGTAACATCTTTGAAAAGCTCCATCAAGCACTTATATATACTTTGTGCCATTTACTTGGTACTGTTTGAATAATTATGTTATTTATGCAGTAACGACTCTCAAGCGGTATGACGTCAACGTTTATTTTTATACAACTTAAAACCGAAGCCGAGCACTTATCAACGAATATAAATGTGATATCACTGTTGAATATTTTGGGAAACAAGACCTATATGACCCGATTGAAGTGCGTCACTACCTGCTAAATATAATGTCATATTCAGTGAATCCAATGTGGTAGGACCCATGGTAATCTCGTTTCCCATGGATAAACCGTAACATCATCGATTATGGTAAATACCTTTCGCGTCACATGTCAAACATAAGAGCGCTCATATGTTGACTATATGCAAAGATTAATTTATTACTGTTTATCAATTACAATAAATTAATAAGATAATAGTTTCTTCAGCACGAAGCCAGATTCGGTTACTTAAAATTACATGTGAGACATTTGTAAATTTTTCATCATTTTGATAGAAAAGAATATTGTGTGAAAAAAGCGCTATAATTAAAGGAGAAAGCATTGGTTCTTGCATGTTCCAATGCATACAACACACACGAAAGTCAATCTATTTATTTATACTCTAATTAAATCAACGTGGTTTAATTAAATCAATATTGCTAAAATGTGACAGCTGGAATGGTTGTCTTATCATTTAAGTCGATCTGCGAGTATAGTGATATTATCTGGTCCCTTGAAAAGAAATGACCTAAGGATGTACTTCTGCTAAGCAGAGGAGTTCACAAAATTGGCCATAAAACACTGTAAACTAAAAAACAGTCCAACAAAATATATATTTTCAAAAGTACATTAAGGGGAAAATTGTGTTTTGTCATTGTCATTTGTGTCACTGGTCTTGTGTTTTTATTATTATTATCACATCTTTATTCACACTTATATATATACTTATATATGTACAAGTGCACTGTATATATCATAGAATAAAATCAGCAATGTCATATGACTCTATGAGTCATATAGAAGAACATTATGTCACAAATGTCCGTCGCTGCAAACATGGGTAGCCCATGCTGCAAGCCACAGTAACTGCAATTATTCAAATATAAAATATACACATGTTTGGCTGTACACAAGTGGGCTATGCAAACATCGCATTCGGTCCGAGGAAGGTTACCATGTAGTTCCCCATCTCTAATTAGACATAATTCTCTTACTAGAGACGCTATTCTATTTCTTGCTGAATCTGCTGTACTTTTTACACTCTGTAGCAACTCACGAAAATCATAAAAGTGAAAATTAGGTTTGTAAAGTCCATAGATTGACAAGATAAAAAAATTAAGAAAGTTACAAACTGATGAGCGGCTTCCACCTAAGGCTAGTCTACGTTTTCAGTTTGAAATGGATTCAACTTTTTCATTTTTCATTCGAACTTTGAAATTCTTGTTGAAAATAAACTTTAAGACGTGGATGCAAAGAGCGGGTCTCACTTTTTGCAAATTTTGCTTTGCTTTGTTTTTAGGACTGTTTGATGTTGGAATGATGACATCTCACTTTAGAATTCGAAGAGCTTATTTTTTGGAGTGGAAGTCGGACAGTCAACCAATCAGGTGGCGAATTTCCTGGTGGGTGTCCGTCAGTAAAATTAATATTCATCATATGTTTACGTTACGGAACGGAAGATTCGTGAAGAAGTAAATTCGGGAAAACTGTGCGTTAAGAATCAAGATGTCTATTGATAGGCTACATGTACGTGCCACATAAATAATGAAGTTAAACTTCCCAACACATCAGTGATGCGAGAGAAACTAAAATTTTGTTTGAGTCCTCCTGAGAAAGATTGCCCTTGTACCCTTGGCCTTGGAGAGGTCCAAACAAAGCGGATGGTGATGTGGCCTCGCCCGGTGCACGTTGTCTTCTCTTGGAAACCATTCTAGATAATCGCAATGGCCCAGGTCTACTACTTTGTTTTGAACAAAAATCTGCATGCTGGTGACATCCTTTTAAAGCGTACTTTACGTTTGCCAGTTAATTCCCCGCTGACCCCTTATATCCCTGATAAACAGTTAAAATAATGAAGTAAAGTGTCTTATGACAACCGTCCTCACTGAAGAATGCATTTTGTCAGTGTGCCAGCCGGGTCGCAAGAATCAAGTGGTGCCCCAACTGGACCAATGACTTGCCTAATCCGATAAATTAGCATATGTAAATATGAGATAATAGATTACAGTTGTTATCGTCAAGTGATCTAGCCATTCGAATACTTAGAATAAGACGTGTTCAATGTATAAGCATGCTGAAACCTTACTGGTCTACACGCAATCTTGCCATTTGACATCAAATGCAAGATCCTTCTCAACAAAGACCTCATCAGCTGTCTCAAACTGTGATATAGTTATTCAACCCAAAAGGCCCATGTCTCAACATTGTTTCCAGTTCAGAGGAGTTTCAGAGCGGATCAAACAGGTCAGCGCGTGATATATGATGATGTTATAACGATAGAACTGGGTGCACTGTTTTCGTCAACACGATAAATTGGATCACAGCTTTGGGGCCCGAATTCCTTTCTATAATTTCTGTGAGCCTGATTTAAGTGATGCAAATTCGGTTTTGTTTTCTTGAATCTTTAGGAGACAATGAGTTGATTGTCTATTTCATAAATATTAGACCGAGTTTTTTGAAACATTCAAAGGTAACACTGTCAAGAGGGATACAGAGTTCTTTCTTGCAATTACTCGCATTTGCGGGACCAATATCTCCGACTGCAGAGTTGAAGTAAACGTTCGAAACTGCGTTTGGCCGACATTTTAATCGGATAGTTCTCCCCAAGCTTAACGAAAATTCGGGGGTATTGAAATCAGATGCAAGACTTACACATTCTGGGTATGCTAGCAGATTGGACACTTCTTTTGTAAATCATGGGAAACTGTGTTTCAATCGCTTGCTAACATTACGCCGAGTTAAGACTGCTGGTCACCTTTACCGCAAGTTCAACGATATATGCTAGGTTAGCAGTAACTTTCGCATATTGTTACATGTAACTGTTGATTCAAAAAGTGAAATATAGTATATGTTTTCTGAGAGCTAACAAATTGAGAATTCTGTTAATTACGTTTTTATAATGTCCGTTGATGGCAATGTGTACATGACAATTAAAAAAAATGTTCATACTTTACCACATATATTGATTCAGCTCTTTTAATTCAGCTCATTTAATTTTGAAGATAGGGACCTCAAATCTGCTGTAAACTAAAGTTCATGCAATGAACTCAAAAAGAGTGTCCCATATTTCTAACATTTGGGGCCATTTTGTCTTCAGAGTCAGTTAAAAGTAATTTTTCTTTGATGTGGCATCATTCTATACATCCTGTATTTCAGGAACAACACATTCTATACATCATGTATTTCAGGAACAGCATATTCTGTACATCACGTATTCCAGGAACAACTCCAAATATGGGACTGGTTTTCTGCATTTGCAGGGTGTTCTACAGTTGTTAATAAATTTATGCAAAAATACACGAAAATGTACAAGCTGAATCTAAAATTCATATCAAAGAATGAAGATCACTTATCTACACTTTTATAATTGCTGTAAAAACAGTGCTTACAAGAAACATTGCCAAAATCCATAGCATGCATTATAAGTTTATATGCTTTCCAAACACGGATGATGTATTGCACTTTTCCTTAAATCTACAGCGTTATCGACAGAAAAGAATCAGTCGGCACTGAGACCATTGATAACCTAACGTGCATTCTTAAACAGGCGTGTTGACAGAGTTAACTGAATCATTCACTGAAACTGCAGATTCCCCATGGGTTCCCAAAGAAAAATAGGATGCTGAATCTTATGCTTGATCTCCATGTCACAAGTATCAGTGAATAGCGCCGTCTCTGTGAATGCTTTGGGCCACTCTACCAGCCCGGATCAGTCATCATAAAAAATATAAATCGTACAAAAACAAGCTTACCCAAAACGCGTCCTTGCTTGAACGATTTCCACAAAAACCATACCACCAGATATTTCGAGACATCCTGCTGTCTTGATGCGGCCGCACGTTGGGGGCATATGATGGACAATACCTATCTATAACATCAGAAAAAAATCCTGATATGGGATGGACATGGACACGATGCCTTCTTCCTCTTCACAAAAGCTTAATGTGTTTCTTTCGATGTATTGCTGCGCTCGAGCCGCTGTGTCAAACAATGATCAAGCCAATTTGATCAAATGTACAAAAAAAGCGTTTGCAGAAACAGCGTTGGTTTCTTTAACCTCTAACAATTCTCCACAATGATGCAAACAAAGTTAGCTGTCATCGAGGTACTTATAGAACTTGAAATACATCGGTACGCATGCGCAAAAGGAAAGTACTATGAAGATAAAAAAAGAATATCGAGAGTGAAACAAAGCTCCGTCACTATGTGCTTACATTAAATATAATACAGAAACGTTGGCCAACAGATTGAAACGTACACAAGCATTTTCTAGATCTGCTGATGGATGATATCACACTCAATAACAGGTTCAAATTAGTACACTTGCGTATGATACAAAATAGAAGTTTGTGGCAAAAATTACATTCTTTATACCAATTTTTATTGAACTGCTTTACGAAATTGCCTGTGCATCCAGTTTTTCATTATTATTATTATTATTATTATTATTATTATTATTATTATTATTATTATTATTATTATTATTATTATTATTATTATTGGGGGGGGGGGGGGGACAAAAGCATTCAATGTAGATTAGTTATACGTAGGTTTCTTCAATTAGTTTGAATTGTATCCCAGTACGTTATTTTGGGTTTCACAAGAGATTTTTCCATGTGGTCACCCGCAGGGGACTCGTTTTGTTTTCATGATGTCCGTCTACTATTTATTTGCGAGCACGATATCTGAAGTCTTCCTGGTTGCCTGAAACTGAAGTTTGCTACCTTTGTACCTTGACATCATTTGTTGACTTGACAAAATTTTGGCGAACTTGACTTTTATTTCAAGGTCACATGATCTAATTATCTTCAACCATAAAGTCACCTGGTCAATGCTTTGCACTGAAGTGCTAGTTTTCGTCAGCTATACCTTTTCGAATATACATACATGCATATGGTTTTCATTCATGTGTAATTGGTCGATGTAACAGCAATACGTGTAATATTTTAAGGAAGAATAGGGTCAAAATGAGGCTTGTTATCAAGCACATGTCCTTTATTCCTGAATACCCAATCACAGATAAGAAATCACTCTCAAAATGGTTGCCAGCAACTTTTGTCCTCAATAACCAATTAGAGATGTAAGAGGGTTACCTAATTATAATAAGTATAGAACTGAAAATGACTGCCAGCAAAAGGGACAGACTATTAAATTCTATTGGCAACAGAATTTTTAATTTGGAACATCTTATCGAGAAAAGTAAGCGTACCCTAAATACACAGAACTAGAAATGCATGAGTTTAAGGCATTAATACCGAAGGTGAGTGCGGCCGCAACCTGCACTGGCAGCACGTACAACCCCGAATGTGTTGGACGTGCTGCCAGTGCGGGGTACAGCCGCAACGCACGAACCTGAGGTATTAATCCCTTTTCTATCAGATGACACGACTAACAGAAAATAAATGAATGAAAAAGCCTATACATGAGAAAAAGGTGTTGATTTCATCACTTCCTGTCCCGACAGAGCCACATGCATTCATTGGTTGATCCGAGTGCCTCGAACAACCAACGTGATTTTTCGAAAAGAATTCGGATAAAGGAACGGAACAAGATACCTTCTACATCACCTCCATGGATCTAGGTCCACATGTACATACCGTTGTTATCCACATTATATAAAAAAGATTGGTGAATTGAATAAAAATCACAGTAAGCATTTGTTTTCTTTATTTTGGCATGAAGATATTGAACGTATCATTATGAAGAGTCATGGGATACGGTCTTCAAATTTCAGTCCAACTACCGTGGATCCTGGCTTTGTAGGCTCAACCGATGTCACCATAACATCGGAACAGGGAAGAGAAAAATATAATCAAAAGGAATTAAACTATTCTTTTAACCTGAATTCAACTATTTGTGATATTATCCCAGTTATCCATGAAACGGCAATCGTCTATCGCAACGCCACCTGACGAGGGCTTACTTTGCAATTCCAAATTCAGATCGGAGTCCACTTTATACACCGACCGCCCAGATGTCAACAGAGAATGGACACTGGGTCACAGCATCGTACAGGAATGAGCAGTGAAATTATTCAGATGACATATCTAGGACAACTTCGAACAAAGTGCATGTACTTCATTTGTACTGGAATAAATACAATGAACTGGGCCGTGTCGATTATGGTATTCACGTATACCTGCCTCCATTGAACATTCTTTTAAGGAATGGAGATTTGGTATAGTCGTTTTCCAGTTTCGGCCAGGTGTTTGGTGCCAAAGGTTGCTGGTTCGATGTCCGGCCGTTCCGTGGTCACAAAACATATACATATTTCACAGGACAATAACTTTATCTTTAATGACCAAGCGTGACTAGAATACGATCATTTGGAAGGACATAACATACTCCAGCCATTAATGGCAGTTTCAGCCGCCGTGCTATGGAAAAAAGATGACTGTTGAAGGTCACGGTTTTTAGCCTGCGCATAATCACTTTTTTATTTTATTGTTCCCTGCACCCTGCTGTCGCTCCCCAACTTACGACTATACTCTATATAATGTGATGTACAGTAATTTGAAGGAGGAGGAGGAGGAGAAGACTTGCTGATGGTCGATACTCCTGCAGATATTGTATTTGTGCCTCTTTGCCCAGAACCACTTCCTACTAGTGATTACCCTATTCCACAGTCCGAACTCTTTACTCTCCATAAGCTAACCTGTCCCTGTCTAACCTATGTACATATGGAATTACTATTGGCTACTATATGAAACTACCCATGGGCTATTACATACTTATATTTGAATTGGTTTAAACATATTTTATTTCGAAATACAATTGGTCAACCGGCATATTGCCTATATGAAGATCTCTGGTACAAGCAGTGACAATAAAGACATGGAAGTGTTGATCTGTCAGATAAAGATAATTGACACATCACATTACGCACAGATGGGAGAAGAGGAGGGAAAAAGAGAAGACATGTGCTCAGTATAATCTACCACACCTTAGTGTGGCGATTGGATATACAATCACGTAGCAGGTTGCAAGTTGAAAGTAACTTATCTTTAAATCTTTCAGTCAACTTGATGCAACTGTGAACTGATCGAAAAGTGTCATAGCTGACACTCTTATTTTTGTTTATGCCACTTGTGCCAAGTAAGTTGCATTGATTATGGTAATTAAACCTACTCGCTTCCGACAACCAAGGCAGATAATGTATTATAGTGGAGGTAGAGTGTGTTTATAATGTTCCAGATTCATAAATATCACAAAAACGATGTAGGCCTACTTTAGTCTTGTACTTTAAACTTAGCTGACTGACAAGTCGGGAGAACTATAAGGTGATAGGCCTAACAGGTCTCTTTTTTATTTTTGGCAGAAGAAATGAAATTTGTATTTTGGGTGGTTAGACCTATACATTTTGGAAAAGAATTAGTGTCTGCAGTTAATGATGAATATTTCAAAGGTTGAGAGGACCGGTTTAAAACCACCAGTTGCCTTTTATGGGTGACTGCCTGTCTCAAGTCAGGAGTGAAATTTGTTTCTTTACATTGGTATTGGAAGAGAAATGTTGATACTTTGGCAAGTCTGGAAACTCTTTGCTGTCATTGTTGGGTTTGGAATTAATGAATATGGATCATGTGTTTCTTTACTATTTGAAAATTACTTCATTGGCTATGTTGTGCTGTGGGCTTTGTTCTCCGACTCATAGTTATAGTTGAGGTAGAGTGTGTTTATAATGTTCCCGATTCATAAACATCACAAAAACGATGTAGGCCTACTTTAGTCTTGTACTTTAAACTTAGCTGACTGACAAGTCGGGAGAACTAAAAGGTGATAGGCCTAACAGGTCTCTTTTTATTTTTGGCAGAAGAAATGAAATTTGTGTTTTGGGTGGTTAGGCCTATACATTTTGGAAAAGAATTAGTGTCTGCAGTTAATGATGAATATTTCAAAGGTTGAGAGGACCGGTTTAAAACCACCAGTTGCCTTTTATGGGTGACTGCCTGTCTCAAGTCAGGAGTGAAATATGTTTCTTTACATTGGTATTGGAAGAGAAATGTTGATACTTTGGCAAGTCTGGAAACTCTTTGCTGTCATTGTTGGGTTTGGAATCAATGAATATGGATCATGTGTTTCTTTACTATATGGGCTACAGATTTTATATGAATAAAATATTCAGACACAAATAATTACAAATAAAACGAGGCCCAAAGGCCCCACTTAATAACTCACATTACGTTAGAACTGAATAAATAAGTAAGTGCTTTGAAAAATACAATTCAAATGACTGTGTTGGCCGGGTTAAGGACAAAGACTACGAAAGGCAACGTGGAGCACAGGCGTACCGGTGGTTTTATATCCCTAATTTACCTAATAATGTGCAGGGAATAACGCTTTCCAGCTCCGGAAATAATGGCAGGAATGTACGTAACATGCACTCGCTGTCTAACTAAGGCTAATATATTACACCTAACCAAAAAAAATCCTGTGTTTGATCTATTATGAATGTATAACCGCACATGTAAGTTCACCTACTTTAACCCTACTTCAATGGAAAACAAGACATGCATATTAATTGCCTGCCATAAACCACGGGGTTCACGTCTGTCAATCACGGAGGACACACGCCCATATCATTGTCACAGACAGGGCTTCATACCCCTTTCTCACAAAATTTGTGTCTTTTAGAGAATTTTAAGTTTACAAATGCCAAAGTCATATTCATTAAGTTTTTCCTAGAATGGATATAAGAATAGATTTCCATCTGCCTGTACTGAGCATCCTTTATTTCCGAAATATTAGTAGTATCCCGCTTGCCGGCACATGTATCAGTCCATATCTCGCCAGGCAAGACTATGGTTACTATGACAACCATATATGCAATTGTGGCGGGAAACTCATATGCATGCCACCTGATAAAATGTTATTGTATTTGATGGACATAGTTCTATATCTGATGACCAACCCAAAATAATACAGGCTAGGATGACATAATAATAAATAATGGAATGGTTATTAAAGTGTTTACATAAAATGTAAATAAAAAAAAAACGAAAAAAAACCCCCAATTAATACGCAATAAAAAAATGGGCCTATTAGATCACTAGTTCAACTCTGAAACTAGCTGATTGATGGATTGTAAAAATTGTAAAATAGGTAGAAAGTTGAAATAATAAGTCACATGACTTGTGTGCTCTGAACCATTGAATCGTTGGTGTTATCTGATACTGAGAAGCGAGGTGGACGGTTCGTGAAAAACCGACATTTCTAGTCGGACTTCTGCCATTGAAACTCATATAACTTTGGAGATACCACATTGGATTTACTTCGGAAAAGAAGTAAATATATATATATATATATATATATATATATATATATATATATATATATATATATATATATATATATATATATATATATATATATATATATATATATATATACATATATACATGTTAGTAGCTGTTTACATGTTAGTAGTTGTTTACGTACAATACTATATTAAGGGGTCATTTATGTTCTCATAAGTATAAATTTTAGCAAAATCATAAATTGGCAAGTTTGTTATATTTTGAAAAAAGAAAAATATATATCATCATCCAATGTCAGAGGAATATACTGTAATTGCAGTGACTAGAAAAGGGCGTTGCTGACAAATCCCAACTTGTGTTTTGCTTGCAGAAAGTCTTCTTCGGGCAACAATTAGATTTACTGCCAAAATCGAAAGTACGCCTTTTGTTCCAAAACATGTGCAAGGAAATATGCCTTTTACAAGATAAAACGTTGAATTCTGGTTCAAGCGATTTAAAATGAAAATAAGAAAAAAAAAAGAGTTTTAGCGTGAAAGAATTGAAGTGATGGTATGAATGAAAAGAAAAAGCAAAATTTTGTTGAGATTAAACTATGTAAAATTGAACTTTTAGCTCAGTTGTGTAAGAAAGAAACATAAAAACGGGACAATAAAAATTATGTTCAGTAAACGCAAAAGGTTAAAGTTGAAAAGATCAAATTCCAAATTTTGCCTTCAAAAAGTGGAAATTTATTTACAAGAGCCCGACAAAATTAAGAATTCAAACATATGTAAAATTTTCAATAACATTTGAAAAACTGGTATTGTTTAATTGTTTAAAATTGTCAGATGAATCAAAAACCTATTTTTGTTCGTGTTTAGAATGTTGGATAGACTAATATATTAATTCCATATCTTAAATTAACATTTATACTTCCCCCACAACCTTAAAACAAGATCTTAGTTGAACCTCCACATTCAGCTCATATGAGATTGGCCGTGCAGGCAAGCTAGAATCAAAATTGATCTGATTCCCTCGAGTACTTCTGATATCTAATTGACACAGGTGACAATTTGGTAATTGGAAAATCTTATTTGCTCAGAAGTTGGTTGAAACCGGACACTCTTTAAGGACTCTCAATACATGGGACCATTTTTGAAGACAGCCAACTACACAACCCTCTATGGTACTACGTATATGTCGAAATCGAATGGTGCTAAAGCATATATTTTTGGGTTGGTATGGTTAGAACTACAGATTGGTGCAAAGATCAAAAGTTGTCCCGGCTCTACTGTTAAACAGACACAATGATAATGAAATAGTCGGGTTTATGCTGTCTATCTATATTAGTCTTCCAAAACAAATGGCAAAATTGTAAAAAATGGTTTGCTTTGGTTTGGTTCCTAACAATATTATTTTAAAAAAGTTCTCCATGTTTAATGAATATTTTGTTTAGTTTATGAAATATCACTCTGCAAAGTTTAAAAATCTACCTTGTCAAAGAAAAACACGAGAAAGTCGGAATTTTTTCAACTTAAAAACAAAGCTATATTTCCTAAACTAAGATAGATATCCAAAAATATAGCATGCTTTTTGGTATAATATTGTTAGAAATCAAACGAAAATATTTTTAGTTTTTTCATTTGTTTCATAGAGAAAATAGACGAAAACACCATAAAACCCGACCATTTCATTATGGCTCTGTTTATTTAAAAATTAGGCAAGGACAATGATTGATCTTTACACGTATCTACGGTTCATAATTTTGCTAACCCAACAATATATACTTTAGCTGTCTTTGCATAAGTAAGTAGTACTTTATCAAGCTCTAAAGTTGGTTTTCTTCGAAAACAGTTGCATGTATTTAGAGTCCTTAAAGCATGTGACCTTAGTCGTGCAGCCACTCATTAATCAGTTTCATGTAAATCAATAGGGACATTGTCACGACTGGGACAAAAGAAAATGTAACGACACACATGCCGTAAGGGATCGCCTCAGTAAAGTTTGGACTCATTGACACCAATTCTGTTGAGAAACGTGAGCTGAGGGTCAAAGTACACGCGCAATCAAGCATGAATTGGTGCAGTTTTCTTACCGGCAACTGAAAAGAGTTCATTCTGTAATATTTCATAGTGATTGTCAAGCGATCATTTTAATATCGAAATGCGTCCAGTGATAGTTGATTCCATAGGCGTACAGTGGGCGGGTAAAGGGAGTTTTTATTGTATTGTAAAGATATTTATTTCGAAAAACTGGATTGCCCAATAGCCATTGAGTGGCTAATCGAGGCGGTCTCCAAATATACATGTATACACATACAGAATGCTATGTACAAGACGCACGGGACAATACAATATTCTGTTTACAGGTACATTCACACAGATGGTTACAGAAAACAGGGCTAACAATATACATGTTTGCAGCTAAGTTCGCATAGAAGATTACAGAAGACGAGGATAACATTCAATCTATTATACCAAGTATGCCCTCCCTCTCGATGGCGGGCCCTTGGTAATACATAGATATCAGTCGACGAATCGTCTGCTCGGGATTATATAGAATTGTACTGCGGCAAAAATATCAGCGTTTGATTCGTCCGTAAGATCAACAGTACCAAATAGCATGATTTCCATGAGTCTATTGCTATCTAGGTCGAGTAATAAGTTTGGATGAGCACCAGGAGCTAGCACATTAGTAACAGATCTCAGCAGTTGCAGTCTGGGTTAATCATACAGTGGACAAAACAGCAGAAAGTGACTTGTGTCCTCTTTTAAGAAGTTGCACGCGCAAGCTGCAGAGGGCAAAATATTGAACTAATGAAGTTTTGATCGTCCTAGGCATAGCTGTGTATGAACAATGTTAGCAAAACGATCCCCGAATGTGAAATATTTTGGAATTTTGTGGCGGAAAAATACACCTTATATTGTGCCAATCATTTGCGACTTTCTTACGTTGACTTTATAATCCTTCATTTGTATTAGTATAACATGTGTCATTGTCATCTTCTGCCAATATGTTGATGTTTGCGCACGTTGCTTTGTGTTTTATATTGCAAGCTAGACTTTTTTTTAAAAAATATATTCTGAGTCCACTAAACCCTGACTCTGTGTACAACTGGACATTCATGGAAATTTAGCTGCTTGCCGACAAGTATTGGCTTATGGACTTTTTTTCTTTTCTTTTAACCGGGTCTATATGAGACTTTTACTGATGATGCTTATGGCGCCCTTTTAACCCATAATGGACCTATTCGTGCTGCAGTTCACTTATCACTGATCGTTATCGATGTCATTCTGCATTGCTTTATGCACTGTATATTTCTCTTTCATTATTTTTTACCATGCGCCAACTATGTCAGTAGGCAGATCATTGTTTAGTTGGCCATACTGTGCGCAACGACTACGTTATCTACTTGTGTTGATTCATGTTATATGTTTTGTGTGTAAGCTGAATATTGTACCTACAGTGTATTCATTATTTACCACTTTTGGTGTTGGGGCTGTACAATTTCAACTGAATTTGTCTGAATGTATCATGCGTATTCGTCAGTGCAAATATTTTATTTTTACAATAATTGGATTGATTATTTCACAAAAACTTCAGTTTTCCAGATCGTTTCATAAGCCTATACTATATACGTGCTGCATCAGTTTCTCTTTCTTATTCAAGATAGGTGCGATACTCGCCAAATTTCTGCATAGATTAATCAATGATTTTGTAGGCATCTCTCTAAATTGTTTATTGCAAATTTGGTCGTTGATCAATCTTGTACTACATTATGCAGTTGTGTTAACAAACTCCATCGCTTACCATTACATGACATTGAATATCGACGTAAACTTCAAGGAAGTCTGTATAGGTACAATTTCTGCCTATTGGTGTTTTGTGCCATTCATTATTATAGCTGTACGAAGTTGTAGTTGCATACATGCGGCGTGACTTGGCCACGCATCATGTATGTATTTGCTTACGTCAAATTAGTAATGTACATTAAGTTTATGATAATTTACAATATTTGCTTTAATTCCTTGTGGATTAAGTAACTGTCTGTCATGAATGAATTTTTGGTCACATTTGCACTCTGATGAGAGGGATTACGTTACAGATTTGCTATTTTTGTTATGAATATTGGTACTATTTGTGTGCCGCTGTCCCGCACCACAATAACTGCTATATTTCCGTTCAGCTAACGATCTAAATGCTGTATCCTATTTTGTATGCTCTGCTGGCAGGCTACCTTATAAACCTCCAGCGCAGTGTTTACCGCCAAATAATACTTGTAGTCTATATTCATTATTCAGTTTCATTCAGAAAATATTTTGATCTTGATGTTTTTTTTACTCATAATTTTGCCACTCGTGATCCTCTTGGCTGGGGAGGGGAGGGGGGTGGCGTGGGGGCTATTTATTTCTGAACAATACCTTGTCGCTCGACGCCAAGATTTGGAAAGTCCTGTGACCGAATTATTGTGGGCAGAAATCAAACTACAAAACAATTCATTTATATTGGGGGTTATCTACAGGCCTCCTGACTCGCCTGTAGCATTTTGGCACAAGCTAAAAACCAACCTAGATTATGTCAAAACGGAGGGCTTTAACAACATCATTATAACAGGTGACCTTAACGCTGACTTTTCTACAGCACCTGGTAAAACACTCGAACACATTTTTACAACTAATATTCTTGTCCCCCATATGAGAGAGCCTGCCCGCATAACAAGTAATACGTCCAGTTGTCTCGATCAAATTATTTCAAATTTTCCTAACATTATATGTAAACCTCGTGTCCTGCCACCGATTGCGAACTGCGATTACAGTGTCGTGTCTGCTTGTATTCTGTTTCGAAGGAAGAATGAACCTTCATACAAGAGATTTATTGGAATATGATAAGGCAGATTTTAATCATTTTCGTACTAATTGAGCCAAATCAATTGGGATAATTTCTTTTTATTAAATGATATAAATGAATGTTCTGCCTCATGGACTGACGGCTTTTTGCAAGCCGCTAAATCATGTATTCCTAATAAGGTAGTTACCATTCGACCTGATGACCTTCCCTGGTACACTTCGTCACTCCGTTGTAAAAAGCGTAAGGTCATGCGCGCACACAATCGAGCTAAAGATAATAATAATGTGTCCGCGCAGCGCTGAGTTATGGGCTATGTATAATCAGCTTCGCAATCAGTACCAGGAGCATCTCGGTTTAGCCGAAGAGCAACATAACATGAAATTAAGTAACTCGCTTAAAAATTCCAAAAAGAAAAACAAGGCATGGTGGAGGACAGTAAAACATTTTCTAAATAAAAACCATCATCAGGCAATCTCCTCATTGATATGTAATGGGAAACATATATCTGACAGCGCTTCCAAAGCTGAACAATTTAACATTTTTTTCTTGAGCCAAAGTAATATAGGTTCGCAACCGGCTCAAATTCCCGCACCCCCCCCCCCCCCCCCCCCCCATCATCCTGTTCATGTTTTAGGCAATCTGAAAAATTCATGATCACGAAGTTCTTGACATTTTGAAAAGACTTGACACTTCCAAAGCAACTGGTCCTGGCGGCGTAAGTAAAAGACTGCTGAAAGAAGCAGCTCCCCAAATTCATTTAGCTCTTGCGAAGTTATTCAATTTACCCCTTAACCAAAGTCATTTTTCGTCTATCTGGAAAGAGGCACACGTTCACCCTGCCATAAGAAGGGCGACGCCAACCTGTGCAACAATTACCGCCCTGTATCTCTTCTAAGTGGTAAAGGGAAAGTAGTAGAAAGAGCAGTGTTTAAACATGTATTCAACTTTTTTCGGGACAACATGATTATCTCTACAAACCAGTCTGGCTTTATACCGGGTGACTTTCAAGTCAATCAGCTACTTTCTTTATATCACGAATTATGCATAGCCATCGATGAAGAAAAAGAAGTAAGAGTTGTGTTTCTTGATATAAGCAAAGCTTTCGACAAAGTTTGGCATAGAGGTCTCCTACATAAATTAGAAAAAAACGGCATCACATAAAACCTTTGGGCATGGTTTGGCGACTATCTCAACGATCGCAGACAACGTGTAGTTCTTAATGGGCAGTCTTCCAGATGGGGTTCTATCATGGCTGGCGTGCCCCAAGGGTCCGTACTAGGCCCCCTATTATTTTTAATTTACATCAATAATAAAGTTAAAGATGTAAACTCTGATGTCAAACTATTCGCTGACGATACATCGCTTTATCTTTCTGTCGACGATCCAGTCCATGCAGCTGCTGTATTGAACAGTGATCTCGCCTCCTTAGATGAATGGTCCAAGGAGTGGATTGTCTCTTTTAATGCACTTAAGACTGATACTATGCTCATATCTCTGAAGAAAAACACCCCTGAACACCCTCCTCTCACTTTCCAAGGCCATCAATTGGTGAACGTTCCTGAACATAAACACTTAGAGCTTACCTTAAGATCAGACCTGAAATGGAGTTTTCACATTAAACAAATTGCTTTGATCCAAACAGTCAAACATCACGAAATCTATTCAAGATCGTCTTGATCGTGAAACCTTGGAAATAATTTTTAAATCCTTTATCCGTCCTATCATGGAATATGGTAGCGTGGTCTGGGACGGCTGCACCCAATCAGATAAAGATCCTCTTAAAGACATTCAGCTGACTGCAGCCCGTATTGTGACAGGTGTTATGACAACTACCATTAAGGCTAAGCTGTATGAAGAAACTGGCTGGGAGTCATTGTTTTTGAACTTTTGAACATCTGTAAGAGATACTTGTCCATTTTGCATTCCCGTCTGCCTATGGGCTACAGTCAGCTGAATGAACATCTGTGTAAGATAGACGTAATTGAATCTGCAAGTTGCACATGTGGCGCTACCACCGAAAGCGTTTGGCACTATTTCTGAACTTGTCCACGATACGTCATTGCTCGCGACGTCCTCCACACTTCTATCAGTTTGGTAGCACCATTTTCAATTAATACTGTTTTATATGGTCATGATAAATGTTCCCTACTAGAAAACATTTCTATCTTTTTATCAGAACAAGAATTTATTGAAAAAAACTAAACGTTTCAAGGTGAAACAATAACTTAGATTATTTTTTTCTTAATTATTACTATTTTGATTATCTCATTATAGCCCCTCTATCTGTGCTCTGTTTAGTCGTGTCTCTCTTCTATCTGTTTCCTCCTTGCGCCCCTCGTCGAGCCCTCGGACGAGACGAGCGGCGTCAGTCTGGAATGTATGTTACGTATGTCCTGTGCTCTTGTCTCTTCTTTGCAAGAAGGAAATTTATCAAGCTTATTATGTATTATAAAATTGTTACTGGCACATGCCCTCAATACCTTCAAGACTTGATTCCTGTACATAACGCAGATAGGGTTAATTACCCGCTGAGAAACATTAATGATCGCACATTAGTGCACTCGCGTAAATTGAAATTTAATAATTCTTTCTTTCCATCAACCACTCGCCTGTGGAATACACTTCCACTTCAAGTAAGGAATGCTCCATCTTTAAGTACTTTTAAAACATCGGTTAGATTAATATATTTTCCATCCAGACTCGCTCACTTAAGACACGGACCTCGAAAGCTCAATATTCTGTTAAATCGTCTGAGAGTTGACTTCAGTGCTCTTAATGCTCATCTTTATTCATGAAACCTATGTGATTCTCCAGCTTGCTCTTGTGGCTTTCGGGCCGAAACTATTATTCATCATATGCTGCAGTGTCCATTTTACAACACTCATAGACAAGTTCTTCTGACAAGGGTCTCTGAAATTCTTGCCACTGGCAACACAGGTATTATTTTTGAAACTTTACGTCAAACCGAGAAAATCTATTTACTTCTATTCGGTACCCCATCTGCTACATTCCTCAGTAACTGTTCTTTGATGGACGCGTCAGGTCAATACATAATGAGCACTTTAAGATTCAAAAAGTTCTTAAGGGGAGACGACACTGATGACACTGGCTAGTCACATTGTATTTATATATTGTAGACCATAAAATTATGTCATAAGTATGCTCATGTATATATCAGCTAATTAGTCCTTTATATTACAAATAGTATTAGCACGCCGCAGGTGTCTGATAATGACAAGGCGGGGAAGGAACACCCGAGCTGTAGGGCGCAATGGTGGCTCCACAGTGGCAGTGTGGGCATGCCGCCATCGTGCTTCGGCCGCGCCAAACAGTAACCCTGGTTCTTTTGTCGGACAAGTACCTCCCCTTCAGTCGTCATCTGTGGCTTGTGCACATTAGTATCCATTGTATATATATATATATATATATATATATATATATATATATATATATATATATATATATATATATATATATATATATATACATATATATATATATACATATATATATATATATACATATATATATATATATATATATGTATATATACATTTACCCACATGTGTTGAATTATCTGTCGCTTATCAATTTTTTCCTGCTTTATGTGTCCTCCTCTCCAGAATAATGGCAGTTTGCGATCTTGTATTCTATTGTGATCCCATGTGTCACGTACAACTGTGTATTTTGTCATTTTATGTTGTATCTGATTGTCTTTTACACTTTTTTTCCTCTTTACGTTACTCTATGTGCGGTTATATTTGTATATATTTTGTATTTACACGAGGAGAAGAATTTGTATTAGCCTTTGGCTATTTTTCTAATCCTCTCAAAAGAAATAAAGTATATGAACAAACAAGGATTTGTATAGGGCTCTGCCCTCCTTCCTGATTGTTTTCTTTTGAATAAAATATATTTAAACCAAACCAACCATTCTTACGTGGGGTTCTCGTCCTATAATCCTTTCTGAGAAAACAAGCTTCAACGGCCTTCGATGTTGATCATTTGCCACTGAAACAATATCATTTGCTCAAATTGAGCTGATATTTGTACAAAACGTAGTGAACGTCGTCCCTAAACATTTGGGGAGGTTGTCAATCAATTCTTGGCCAATCACATGAATAAAAGAGCCTTTGAAGTAAGGAAAACTTGATTCAGCGATCTGTCAAACGGCGGCAGCGACAGCCTGGTTTCAAAGCGTGACGTCATGAAGGCGGCCCTTCGGGCCCCGTGACCTCAAGTCTGGCAACGAAAGTTGTGTTGCCTTGCTTCAGTGGGGCCGAAGCTACGGCCGCTCGTGGTCAGTGGACGGATGGCAGGTTTGGTCTTCCGCCCCCTACCTCTTCATCCTGTTTTTAGGGATAGTGTTTTATTGTATTTACTACTATCTGTGTACTTTATGTAGTTAGATTGTAAGACTTGTCTGTACACTTTACTTAGTTAGCTTGTCATTATTTCGTAGTTATTTTCTCATGAGTTTCATTTCTCTTTCCAACCTAAGTTTTGTAACGCTATTTTGTGTGTTTTCTCTGTTGTTCACGTTTGTGTTTATTTCGATGTGTTTATTTGTTCTTTCATTTCCTCATCCCTGGGTGTCGATAAAATATTATGTACGTGGGTATTGTTGATTAAAGTGCCAGTTTTTCCCCCGCCTGTCTTTGGTGTGCAGGAACACTGGGGTAATCCATCGCGGCACGGCCTTTGAAGGGACATCGTCTGACGATTCCCGCTCCTCTTGAACTTTTAAAGTCTCCCTTCATTAGAACGCAAAACAAGCAAGATAATTATAATGTAAGCCACTAAGGCTATGATATGTTAGCATGTTTGCATCTTTTCCCTGCCCACAAACATACTTTCGGCATGCCACCGTGATACCACTCTCCTTTTGTCATGGGCCGTTGCTACCTGCAGCCACGTGACGGGCTGTTAAGTATGATTGACGGGTGGCATTGTTCCATTTGGCGGCTGAAAACCAAAATAATGACACATGGACGTTCCATGTCCACATGCCAGTGTGGTTCTTGGCGTTTTTCTCATATTTCTACTTTAGTTAAAAGCTTGAAATTTTGACAACTAATAGAAAACACATTCATCTTGTAAAAACCGTTAAAATCTCAAAATCGGACATGCAAAGGTTTTTGGTGTCTTACCTGTCCTTAAACTACAGCGGATACTGTTGTACACTCTTCATGCCTAAGTAACTACATTCCCCCCCACCACCATGCTGCAAGTTCCATGCTACTACGGTAAAACCTCCATATACCGAACACCCTTAGGACCGGAAAAAAAGTGTTCGGTATAGGGAGATCTGCTCACATTGAAAGTATAAATTTGGGACCGAGAAATGGGGTTTAGTGTAGAGAGGTGTTCGGTATCGGCAGGTGTTTGGCTAGAGAGGTTTTACTGTATCTATAAACAGTTTAAGTGCAGGAAGACATAACAGCCAGGGTTATCTGAGCTGGCCCTTTTAACCAAGTGAACGCTGGACCTCCGCAACGTTCTCCGCAACGAGTTCTCCTCCAGCAACGACCAGTACTGGTGGTGAGTTGGCCAAACCATCAAAGAATAACAGTCTTCCAGTCCACAATGACTGCTCTGACAACTTTGTGTTTGTATATTACCCACAGAATTGAAATGTGAAACAAGTGTGTAGATAAGTGCCATCCCTCTGATTTGCTCGTCTGCACGGCAGTTTGAGATTTTTTCATCTTGTTACAGAAAAGATGGAATCTGTTCTTCACAGATACATGTAGCGACAGCATCTGATTAGTTCTTGTATTTCATATGCGAAAAATACTATTTCAATTCTAATGTTTGTGCTATAGGCGCATCCAATGAAAGGAAAATGAAAATTGTAGAATTTGAATTGATACTCATTAATTATATATCTGAGCGTTGAATTTTGAACATCTTCCAACTGCATTCTAGATAGAGATGTCATTCCAGGGGCTTATATAATTTAAGTATACAAAACGCCGTACGGGTGGATATGGTGAATATCAAGACAATCCCTTCCCTCCGCATCAGGTGGTTATCACTATATTGATCTGTCAGCTACATGGGATCTCACAATTGGAAATATGCATAATAATTTCCCGCCACGACTGCATACCTGATTGCGTAGTCTCGTTTGACGGGATATAGCGAGATACGGGTCGGTACCTATGGGGAAAGCGGGATATTGCTAATATTTTGGAATTAAAGAATACTGATTAAAGGCAGATGGAATTTTTCCTTTGTATATGGCTCGGGAAGTACTAGAAGAATACCAGTTTGGCATTTGTGAACTTAAATTTCCAAAAAAAACCCCGCTAATTTTGTGATAAAAGAACATATGGCCCTGTCTGTGACAGTGATGTGACCCGCACGTCCCCGTAATCGCTTGGCGTCAAACCCGTGCTTTGTGGCGGGAAATTAATATGCATAAAACGTATTGTCGACGCCTCCTTGATGTGGACAGTTTCGGCCAGCTCTGAATATGTTTCTACGCTACGTCATTTTTATAGTGATGATACCTATCCACACTTAACACCTGTGTACTGCGTACTATGGATACTTACATTGGTATGATACCAATGCAAAAACAACGCAATTATTGTTAAAACAACAGGCAATACATGATAGTTGATATCAGTTTATTGTTTCAAACTTCAGTCGGATGACATTGAACACCAGTTTCGTTACAGTGCAGACGAAATAAACGTATGCGAAACGTCTGCTAGCCTTTTATATGAAAAATATACATATATCGATCCTGAAGGACCAGCACTTATTTTTCAAAAAGAGACTGTGTGGAGTTCAACCATATACACCCACATATACATACATATGTATGTATATGTGGGTGTATACGGTAAAACTCCCTCTATGTACATGGTTGAACTCCATGTATGTATGTATGTGTGTATGTATGTATGTATGTATGCATGCATGTATGTATGTATGTATGTATGTATGTATGTATGTATGTATGTATGTATGTATGTATGAATGAATGAATTTATGTATATAAGTATACCATTTCAAAACTATCATAGATAAAGCCGTTTTGTCCATAAAAGTTGAAATCTACACTGATATGGGAAATGCAGAAAACAAAATGCTGTAAGAATCTTCTATTAACAGACACTTTGACATGATCCACAGTGAAGTGCTATTATCAACTATAAACCGATGCCATTTTCTGTGAAGAGGCCGTATTTGATTTGTTCACTTTTTAAACAATATTACACTTTTTTCTTTCTGCATATAAAAACTTGATGAGGTAACCAGCAGTGGCTTACACGTGTTTTTAAGCCCCCAAATAGCAGTATTTTGACATAAAAAAAAAGTGTCATGATAGAATGGGGTTTAATCCCGTTTGTTGACGTTAGGCCTCTCATTACGCCGGGTCGGCAATCCAACTCCAAGCTCAGTAGTCCGGGCACGGACTATGGCTTAGACTACCAATCCGGGTGTAATTGTTGTAATGAGGAGTTCGACGCCAACAAACGTGATAAAATCATAACTTGACCTCTGGCAAGATCTTTATGCACCTTTTCACCACCAAATTGTCATTAGATCTGGTTTTGTTGCAACCCGCTGCACGTAAAGTGTCTCGGAGGTTTTTCATCCATCTGTGCACCCATCTATCTGTATACACGCATACAGATATATATATATATATATATATATATATATATATATATATATATATATATATATATATATATATATATATATATATACATATATATATATATGTATGTATATATATATATATATGTATATATATACATGTATAGTTATCTCCCTTGATGACACGATATGTAATAATTGACGGCAAAAGTCACCAAATATTTGTCCCATATACCTAAGGCAGGCCGTTATTGTAAGTTCTGAAGTGAACACGGACATACTGGCAGATGCGTAGGATTATATTTCTTCAATTCTAGCCAGTTCCATGCATTCAAAATGCTTGTGCACAATTGCAAGAAAGCAGATTGCTGTGCAGATACATCGAGATTGAACAAACGAACAAAATAATCATGGGCGCAAGGGCCTACACATTACGTTCCTCCATTCGAAGGGCAATCGTGACCTACCAAACAAAGATGCAGTGGCGTGACTCTTTCAATCGGTCATGTGCGAGACTGTCACGCCAACCCGCGTATTTCGTTAGCTTGCTCTTAAGCGATATTTATATTGATAGATATACAAAGATAAAGACTTAATCAGAAAATCCTGATGAAACGTTATCATCACCAGCTCTACTGATTCATTTTGTTCACAAATCAAAAATTTCCATCATGACTACACCACATTACCTGATCATAAGGCTTTGTTACAGCACCTGGGTGATAACGAATGGACCTATCGCTAATGTTGGAAAACGTACGCAGGTGGAACCTTGTCGTATTTCACACTAACACACAATAGTCAGTCTTTTTACCTGTAGCTGGAGTGTTATAAATGAAAATTATTAGTTTATGGTCTATCCAGGAGACCTCTCTTTCTGCTGGTAAATCTTGTCCCTTGAACACTCAAACTATCGTTTGTCGATCAGACATACATACTTGTAATTTCCATAGCACATTATCAACAGAGGCAAGCGTTACTATCCACAACCAAAAACTATTATGCGAGTTTTTCATGAAATCTTGTACACAATACACGCAAGGAAATACCAGACATTCCGGTATATTTAAGATAGTAAACAAATGTTAACGTCCAGAAGTTCAGATGCACGTTTTGTACTTGCATCTCATTATGGAAATAGCGAGATGGAGATAGACAGATCAATCGATAGATAGACAGACGGACAGACAGACAGACATACAGACAGACAGATAGACAGATAGATACATAGATAGATAGATAGATAGATAGATAGATAGATAGATAGATAGATAGATAGATAGATAGATAGATAGATAGACAGATAGTTGTAATTAGACAGATAGACAGATAATGATGAATTCATGTAATTATGCCTGCATCTTTTGCCATGCTATAAAATAGTCCTTTCTTGTCGTTGAGAAGATCTTGTGGGGCAGCAAATTCTCGTATCTTCCCTTTGTCTAAAACAAGTACCCTGAAAGGAACCAAAAGAAAACAATTTTATTATTACAGCAGAAAATAAAGTTAATATTAATATAGTCTAAAATCTTCTAGGATCAAAGGGCATAATTTATTACCACATATAATATAAATATAAATGATCCAAATATAACGTAATATGTTCAATTAATACGACAGAAAACTCACGAAAAATCCATCAACGTTGCAATTGATATGCCTTTAATTTGTACCATTATTGTGTAAAACATAATTCTTTCAAGGGGAAGCAATTTAACCTTGAAAAAAATTCAGGACCCCCTAAATACACAGGAAAGTTTCAATCTAACAAGTTTGGCAGCTCAGTGTTACCAATATAGATGTGGAGTATGATTTGCTTATCATAGTCCATGATTGTATTGAGCCTGTGAGCAACAGTGAGCACTTACTTATTACAGCCCATAATTTCATTTTTTCTTGGAAGCAATAGAAAATGCTCACTTATCATAGTCCATGATTGTAATGAGCCTGCGAGCAATACTAAGTACTAACTAATCATAACCCATGATTGTATTGAGCCTGTGAGCAAGAGCAAGTACCTACTTATCACAGCCCATGATTGTATTTTGTTTGGGAGCAATATAGCAGGTGCTTACTTATCATAGTCCATGATTGTATTGAGCTTGTGAGCAACAGTGAGAACTTACTTATTACAGCCCATAATTTCATTTTTCTTGGAAGCAATGGAAAATGCTCACTTATCATAGTCAGTGATTGTAATGAGCCTGCGAGCAATACTAAGTACTAACTAATCATAACCCATGATTGTATTGAGCCTATGAGCAAGAGCAAGTACCTACTTATCATAGCCCATGATTGTATTTTGCTTGGGAGGAATATAGCTGGTGCTTACTTATCATAGTCCATGATTGTATTGAGCTTGTGAGCAACAGTGAGAACTTACTTATTACAGCCCATAATTTCATTTTTCTTGGAAGCAATGGAAAATGCTTACTTGTCATAGTCAGTGATTGTAATGAGCCTGCGAGCAATACTAAGTGCTAACTAATCATAACCCATGATTGTATTGAGCCTATGAGCAAGAGCAAGTACCTACTTATCATAGCCCATGATTGTATTTTGCTTGGGAGGAATATAGCTGGTGCTTACTTATCATAGTCCATGATTGTATTGAGCCTGTGAGCTATAGTTAGTACTGTACAGTTAGGGAACTGAGTACGGATGGTCGTTTGGATGAGGTCATCGGTCTCCATATCCACTGCTGCTGTTGCCTCATCCAGAATGAGAATTTTTGTCTTTCGTAACAATGCGCGTGCAAGACACACAAGTTGTCTTTGGCCAACGCTGTCAGCAAACAGAAAGGAAATCCACACACAATTACATGATACAAGACATATCAGTGGAACATATTATTTATATTTCTGGTACTTTCATTTGAAAAACGATTCATTCATCGATAATTAGAATCACGTACTCCAAGCCATGCAACTGTCAAACTAATTTTTCAAAGTTATAAATGTGTTTCGCGGATCATACCAACTTATAAGGGTTTTTTCCCAGTATTCGAAAGATATATATATATAAATTCTTACACATTTAGAATTACATTCCTTCATCTCACCAGATCAGTCAGCGTATATAAAGAGGCACTCGACACAAACTTCCTTGCACAAGGTTATTGATGATTGGTTACACAACATTAACGACGGTTTAATTACTGGTGTATGCTCACTTGATCTACAGAAATGCTTTGACTCCATCAGTCATAGTCTTCTCCTGATCAAGCTACGTAAGTATGGTATTAAAGATGCTGAATGCAGATGGTTTGAATCATACCTGACCGACAGATTGCAACAGGTAAAATGTAATGGCAAGGTATCCACATTTCGTGAGGTAACAATCGGGGTTCCTCAAGGGTCCGTAATTGGCCCAATTTTGTTTATCCTTTAATATCAATGACCTGACCCAATATGTTACCGAGGGCTGTTGTAATCTGTTCGCCGACGACACCCTCCTTTACACCTCAGCTGACAGTTTGAGTGAAGTTCAGTCTCGACTCCAGATTGACGTTTCTAGCGTTGAACAATGGTTTAAGGGAAACAAATTGTGCGCAAACCCTAGCAAGTCACATACATTGTTGATTGGTTCAGGCACACGTGGTCACTCTGACCTTCTTATCGATATGTATTGTGAGCCTGTCGCCCGAGTTAATTCTTTCAAGTATCTTGGTGTGGTTATCGACGATGAATTAAATTGGCAACATCATTTACTTCACTTACAAAAGCAAGTCAATAGTAAACTGGCCATCCTTCGAAGACTTAGTTCTTTCTTACCTCGCAGCATTCTAATTCGGATTTATAAATCTTACATCGAGCCTAACTTAGATTATGCTGATACCGTCTGGGCCTCCTGTAGTACTAGGGGCGCCATATCATTACAACGGCTTCAAAATTATGCCGCCCGCATTATTTTTGGGAATTTTGACTTTATAAATACCAGAGGCGTGGACCTGGTCAGACAACTCAACTGGCAAGTTTTAGAAGACCGGCGTAAATTTCACACAGCTTGCCTTATGTTCAAATGTGTCAATGGTCTTGCACCTGATTATTTGTCTGACCAGGTGACGCTTGTATCTGATGTTGCCTCATACAATACTAGACGTTCCTGTTCATTAGATGTTGTTGTTCCTGCAGTGAACAAGGCAATTTTTAAACGTTCCTTTTCTTATTATGGTGCTACTGTGTGGAACAGCTTGCCGGACGCTATTAGACGTGTAGACGACATATTGTCTTTTAAGCTCGAATACAAACAGTTTTATTTCACAAGGACCAGAGAACAATCTTAACGTTTGGACCATGTATAGTTTTAACTTTTACTGGGCTTTCGTATTTTAACATTGAATTTTCACATTATAGTTTATGGTTTTATGTGCTTTAATTTTACGTATGTCGTGTATCTGATCATGTTTCTTTTATGTACCACTTTTCATACTATGTATATTTTTGTACATGATTTTACTGGGCCCGATTGAAAAACAGCATTTCTGCTGAATCGGATTCCCAGAATAAATATATTCAATTATGAATATTATTATATATACACACACACACACACAATATATATATATATATATATATATATATATATATATATATATATATATATATATATATATATATATATATATATATATATATATATATATATATATATATATAGTGTAGTTGGGTTAGCCAACATTTACAGAGGTTTTCAAGTTTTCAATTTGGCATGTAGATATATTTAAATATACCTTAGTGCTTCGCCGCCTTCTCCACACTCATAGTTCAGCCCTTTGCTCAAACCAGATACAAAAGCCTTCAAGTGCGCATGCTCCAGAGCACGCCAGATGGCGTCATCTTGATAAATGTCCAAGGGGTCTAAATTCATACGCAGAGACCCAGAGAAAAGTACCGGATCCTGAAGCATCATATGTAGATGTTTGTGATTGGAAAGTTTAAATTTGGTCAATGCTTGACACTTAATCGTGTTAAGATATAAAATAATATGAATCCATCCTAATCAGCCAGACAAAATGGTTGCTGAGCAGCTTATTATGTAACTGGTACCCTTAGTTGTGAAAATGCTCCAGTAAAATCAAACGGGAAATGACACATAAATGTATTCCTTAAAGAACTTGTTTCCATATTCATGCAAACAAGCAAAAATATCGATCTTTGAGTATTTTTCTCTGATGACGGGGGCAGACATTAAATAAGATCTACCTACCACCGTTCGGTAAGGGCTACGTTTTTCAAAGTTGAAAGCAGTACGCGCGGCAACTTTTCAGAAGTAAAACAAATGCGTATAATTGTGTGTTTATGTAGAAATGAAAAGAGCGGCACATATATGTACAATTCCATAATGATGGCCGTCTTGTGAGGAGTAAATTGGAAGCACGACATTACACTTATTTCTATCAAGGACACGCTTATTGACGTTATTTAGACTGAAATAATATCACAGAAAAATTTGAAGGAGACACTACGTTAATTTTTCGATTCTGCAACAAACCTGTGGTATAATGGTCAGTCGCGACCTGAGATCGTGCAGGCCAAGTTTGCTGATGTCTTTGCTATCTACAAGTATTTCGCCGCCGGCTGACTCGATTATCCGAAACAAGGACAGAGTCAGTGATGACTTTCCAGCCCCTGTGCGGCCTACAACTCCAACCTGACAACAAATAAATTGCGACATGTAAATTAGACGAAATAGGTGAACATTGGTATCTTGCATGCTTCTGCTGTCAGTCCCCTGTTGATTATGTGAGAAAAGTGGCTTTCCGTTATGTTACGCACAATGAACAGGGAATATCTCAAAAGATACACCGCAAACTTGTACTGAAAAACTTGTAATATGAAAAAAGATCTCCCGTGGGAACAAATTTACAAGGCTGTGTAGAAGGAGACTCTGTACGAAGCACACTAAGTTGCCACTCAAAAGATTTAGTTTTCAAATTAGAGTGTCATGCCTAGGTAGTGTATTAAGTGGTAGAGCTGACCAAAACCCACGGGAAAACTGCAACATAAACGTCTCACGTTACCATAAAGATGGCATCTGTATTATGGTTGACATCGAAATGTTAAAAGGGTTACGCCTGTGAAGATACTAGTTGAATACATAAATCTTCCAGTATTAAGTCCGATCCGCTGCGGTTGGTTCTATAGCCACCATGGCACACCATGTGACTGGGCATATTACTATTATCCCCAATGGACGTTGTGTAAATTGTTATCCAGATGTTAATCTGAAGAATCTTCATTTAACTGGCGTCTATGACAGTTGGCTAGCTGGGGATTTTCATTTGCAGTTTACAGTTGTCATGCTTATAGTACCGAGGATGTTCATTCTTAAACCTTCAAGCATATCCAAACCAAGAGTCAACGGTCAACCATGCACATCACTTTCAATTGCTTACTTTCTGCCCTGACTCGATCCGGAAGTCAATGTCTTTCAGCACCAGATCTAGACCAGGTCGATACCTTGTTCTGTAATTTATAAATTCGATTTGGCCGTGCTCAGGCCAACCCCTCGGTGGTCGATTGCCTTCTATCACCCAGTCTGCCTGAAAAATAAAATGTATAATAATGATAAAACTCTCAGCCTTTACTACCTGGTGGAAGACAAATTTCAATTCAACAATCATGACAAAAATTAAACTTTGAAAAGGCTGAACCTACAAAAGCAAAAAATAGGGTGCCTTGATTTCAATCATTTGAGATTCGATTTTAGACATACGCAGGTCCATTGTAACATAATGAACACAAACTGACCTCGGTGTTCAACTCCGAATACTCTTTAATCCTCTCCACAGACACTACGTATGTTTCCAATTCAGTAGCAGAACGCACTAGAGAACTCATGTATTTGGTCACCTAAAAATGTAAAGAAAATCTGTATAATTAAAACATGCGGGTTTCATTTGCGATTTCGGAAAGTGATTATAGGGAAGTGTCAAAAGTGATCATCTCAATTCTCACCTAGAATTTGCAAGGTATTTTTATAAGCAAAGATTCACTACATTGAAAAAAAAAAGATCAAGGGTGTGCACCTATAGGGACACGACATTGAATTGTCTGCTTCACGCTATTGTTGTGGGCTCAACGATGACCATCCAATTTAATGTACCAACAGGGTAACAATACAGATTTAACCTGACCATAACATACATCTTTATAATAGGACAAATGCATATTAATTTCCCGCCACAACTGCATACCCGATTGCCTAGACTCGCTCGCCAGGATAAGGTGAGATACGGGTCGGTACCTATGGGGACAAGCGGGGTATTACTAATATTTTGGAAATAAAGAATATTTATTAAAGGCAGATGGAAATTTTTCTTTATATATGGCTCGGGAAATACTAGATAAATACCAGTTTGGCATTTGTGAACTTAAATTTCTCAGAAAAAACGCTTATTTTGTGACAAATGAACATATGGCCCTGTCTGTGAAAGTGATGTGACCCGCACGTCCCCCGTGATCAATGGCGTCACACCCGTGCTTTGTGGCGGGAAATTAATATGCATACGGCGTATTACTCATTTATCTTTTTACCCTTTAACATTTTTCGGAATTCCAGATTGTCTTTAGATAACATCTTATCCGCTCTAAACACTGACGGCATTTTAACTTTGCAGGATTGAAAAGCAAATGAACTGTTCTGCTTGACAACGTTTTCGGCTGTTTCTTCAAAACTGGCAAGGAAATGTTTTAGCTTGAACGAAACAGACGTTATGTATGGAAAACCTTACCTGTATAGCGTAGGAAACAGACAGACCTGTCAGAGCACCGTTAATACTATCGCGTTGAATAACTGCGAAGAGGGCGGCAAAGAAAACCACTAAAGCGCCAAGGCTCTCCAGCAAAACACCTAGCCATCTGAAATAAAATTAATCTTTAGAACGATTACTCAAGTGGTTTGGAAATATTACATATCAATATAATTGATACTAAGAAATCAACTAAATCAAACTTGAAAGTGAAACTCCTAATTAACGATATCAATTTCAGTTATTCGTTATCTGAAAATCCGTGTAGGTTCCGTCCACTGTACAAACTTTAGGTAACATACCGTGATGATTTAATCACACCCTGACAGGAACGTTTGAACACAGTAACAGTAGAATCTACCTCCGGAAATAGAAATTTGGATTTACAATGGGAAGCAATAGTATCTTTTTATTCCACAATAAGTTAGTGGTAATTAAAACCAATATATTAACAGACAATGCTCAGACAGTGAATCACATATGCCAAACTGCAGAAACATTTTTGACATGTTGCAAAACATGGACTGTGTACGGTTCGCACAGTCAGCAATTCGTGTTGTTGATCAAAGTGTATTAGATATGTGAACAGCGTGGTGATCTTGACTCTAAAAGGTTGTTATTAACATACATGTTGTCTGAAGCAATGTACATGCGTGTTGTGTGAAGCATTACAGAATATCAAAGCAGTTACCTCCATCCGACAATGACATGGAACCAAGCCCTCTCACTGTCGTCAATGAGTTTATCCGACCGATCAATGAACCTCCCTTGTTGTCTGTACGCACGAATAGAGGTTGCTCCAACGACAGACTCGTCAAAATGGACGTAAAGAGGCGACCGCCTTATGGAATCAATCCGCTTGAACTGTCTTGCTGCAGTGATGTACAGTTTCTGCGCATGTAACAAATGCAATATTTCATTTTTTATCATTTCCGAAAATTACGATTGGGAATGAGGGCATAACCCCATATACATATGTATTTATATATATATATATATATATATATATATATATATATATATATATATATATATATATATATATATATATATATATATATATATATATATATATATATATCCCATATCTGCGCTTGCATGCCCTGCAAACACCAATGTAATACGAATATATGATCTGCTTCGTCGTTTTGCATAGTTCATGTGCAAATTAGCCATGCCGTCGACATAAATAAAACACGATTTCAAACCACTTTTTTGTACATTTACTTCACTGTAAAACATGGGATAAATACAGACCATAGCTCGTTTGGGTATCTGGGCCCACAGAACAGACTCGTGTGTTCCATGGGCATAGATACCCGCACTCGCTATTGTTTCTCTATCTGTGTGTCTCCCACTGAAAACAGTATTGTTAAATTGCAAGTGAACTTACTGGAATAGTTATATTTTATAGATTTCTGTCTGTCTCTCACTCAAAACATTATTGTTAAATTGTAAGTAAACTTACGTCCTGCGATAATTATATTTGATAGAATTTAATTGGGGAACAGTTAACATTGCAGCTAAAAGGGGCGTCATGCTGAACACGGGTCGCAGAGTTTGTGCGTTCACTCGTGTGTACCCGTCATTCCCTCCGTCCCTGCGTCTGTCCGTCCGCAAACATTTTGCTTGTGAGCGCGATTCAGTCCACAGTTTTCAAGATAGCCCTATATATCTTTCAGGGCTTATCGTGTGTATGAAAATCTTGGTCGAATTCGACATTGGTAGCGCTACATACAGTATTATGTAATATTTGGGTCAAAAAGAGCAAATTTTGTGACCACTCTAGCATTCTTAATGTCAGATAGATCTTCATGAAACTTAGTAGGATTGTGGAAGAGGTCAAAATTTCAGTTGTTTGTGATACTACCAGTGCTACCTACACGTTGACGGAAATTATGAGCCAAAATGTGTTTAAAAGTAGAAAATTACATATTTCAAAAAGTGATTAAACTACAGATGGCAAATGGGGGTCATATTGCGAAGGCTCTACACCCCCAGTTTTTTATATAGGCCCATAGAACTTTAAGGACTTATGAAGTGTATGAAAGTCTATGTCGACGTCAAAGTTGATGGCGCCACCTGTAGTATTGTGTAATATACGGGTTAAATGTGAAAATCTGGTAACCAGTCCAGCATGTCTATTTTTTTATGGATCTTCATGAAATTTGGTTGGATTGTAGAAGTGGTCAAAACGTCGGTTGTTTATGATACTAGTGGCGCCACCTATAATTGGACGGAAATTACAATTTAAATGACTTGAAAGATACAAAATTTTACATCTGGAAGAATAATTGAATTAGACATGCCAAATGTATAGGATATATAGTTTATACTGACATGCTATATAAGATAAGTGACCTTAACCTATTTTGACCTGGTATGTTGGAAGGTGTGATTTTATAATAGAAGGGTGTAGCTTGGACATCAATGGCAAAGTGAATTTAGCCTCCAGATTAAAATTTCACTTGAGTACATTGTATATAAAACTCTACTTGGTGACCTACGGTTGGCTTACGGTAATCTATTCTTCAAGGTCATTAAGCACTTAAGAAAAGGACATTTAACTCAATATCTTGATAAAGAATAAGGCAAATGATGCCGAAAGTACCACAAATCGCTATCATGTAGAAGTTTGATATTGCATGATATGGATGACCTTAATTAATTTTACAAGGTCGTGGAGGGCTACCACTTTTGGAAATAAATTTTGGTGAGAGTGGCCAGTAAAGCATTAGGCCCATGGGCCACTTGTTACATATTGCAGCTTAATTGTTATGTAACCATCACATATTTGAAAACGGATGATTGAGGTTCAAGGATTCATAAGTTTGAGATGGAGTGAGCTAAGTCAAAAGCTCCTACACACCTGGAGATAATGGAAGAACTTTTGGTCCAATGTGATCTTTGAATTTTCTTGTTCGTCACCTGATCAGTAAAAGGAATCACATGAAGCTGTCAAGTACCATCAAGATCGAAGTAGCTGATGGCGATTTTAGTGATGTGATTCTAGTAATAAGATAAGTATTAGTCTGCTATATCTCTCCAGGGAAGTTTTTTATATGAAATGAAATAAAATAAAATAAAGCATAAAATATAACATATCACAGTACCTGTAATAGATAATAGGCAATGCCCAGAGGTAAGGCAACTATGAGGAAGTAGGGAGTAGCATACGAAATCACCACCAATGTAGAAAGGAGTGGAGCAACGCAAAAAAGCCATGACCTTATAAACAGCGGCATATTAAAATCTATTACGTCCATGTCCTTTGAAAACCTGTTTACAATCCTTCCAAGGGGCGTGGTATCAAAATAAGACATGGGCGCCCTTAATACTCGATCCAGGATGACGGCATGGAGCAGCCTGGACGCCATCACACTGCCTGCTGCTACGGCAAGCGCGTTAACCAACACCAAGGCACCTGGAAAAAAATAAAAAACACAAAGCTACAATAAGAGTGTTATTTGGGATCTTAGGTGGTAGTATACGAAGCTAGTGATATTTGCATAATTTCCTCATTTCACTGACAAAATAAACCAGCAGATTAATAGGGAAATGGATAAGCCGTATGAAAATTAAATTCCCAGGTGCTGTTCTGATATCTAGTCTTTCATAAAACCCTTTCCTAGTTAATTCGTTATAAAACAAAAAGGCTAACAAATATTATAAAAATCACTGAGTGGGCGATCATAATGTCGGGGCAAAATATCGATTGTTTATAAATCTCACTCCTTTTCAATGTTGCAAATGAAATCGAAACCTTTGTCAAGTATAGAACTGGTTTGAATGTCAGGCGCCGATGTTTTCATGCTTTTTTAAAAGTCCCCTGTGCATCTTACAGATATACTGTTGTTTCCAGATTTTGTCCTACAATGGAGAAGCAGATCCCAAACAAAATTTTGCTTGTTCTGTCTTCACAATTTTTCTACTTTCTTCCTGTTTTGTGAACATTTTTTTTGTGGGGGGGGGTCTACAACTTTATCCTGTCCAGTTGTTATGTTTGTTAGGTGCATAATATCTTAACAGTATAATATTTTATGGAATTATGCTGTTGTACATGCAAGTATTGGTTATACTGGCATTTGATCCATGCATCAGAGAACACAGCAAGTATAACTTTGCATGGGACTGTATCTATGGTGCTTGACGCCATTTTGTTCATGGGAGCCAATCATATTACCAGGCATGCAGGGATCACATGACCGTCACTTGGCAACTATGGGGTTCAATAATCTATTTCCTTTTGTGATTTCAGCTGCAAAGTGGGTATATAATTGCAATTAAAGAGGATAGATGAATACCAAAATGTTAGAGATTATTTTTGAGAAAGAATGCCTGCAACAAAACAGGTTCAAATGTAAATAAGTCTTGTAATGCGTGTCTAGCAGGCTAAATCAGCTCTTAAACTGGCCATGTGCAGGCAGGAATAACAAGGCTACTCCCATGTCAAGTTGATTACATATCTGGATTCACATATACTCATCACAAAACGGCCCATGGAGACATATGTTACTTCACGGGGGGGGGGGGGGTCCAGTTTTGGATTTTCGCTTCTGGGAAGGGGTAAGAGAAACTCCGATATTTCACTTCAGGTTCAACGGTGGGAGATAATGTTTACCTACTGATAAGATTCATTTCTTTTCTTCGTGTTAAGATCGGTTTCATGCATATTCTTTAGTTTTTCCTGTCCTTTTGGCTAATTTGAAATTTTAAGGCCATTCCAGAGATGAAATTGGTTAGGTCAGAGATTGGTCCATAAATTTCCAAAGGGCTTTAAGTATGGCACATAAACCCCCTTTTGTGACAGCAAACTAACCCTCTAACACAGAAGTAGTGAAAAGATGATTCCATGTAGAGCAATAAGGGGTCACATGTTCTCTAAAAGTCCAAAACACCCACACTGAAAATTGCAAATCTGAAGGGTTAATGGACTTGATCACTCAAATGGTTTAAACATATTTTATTTGGTACGAAATCGGATTGGACAGCACGTGCACACACTCCTCTCCTAGTTACAAAATAAGATTTAATATAAAACAAGATGACACTCGAAACAATGCATTCCAAATGATTAATGAAAGAACAAACAGAGGAAAGCGGTCGGTTATAAGTATGTAAACAAATCAAAATCTCTTAATTTGAACGATATAGTTATGAACGATCGTAAATATTTTACAGTTGGTAGAGTCATAGAGGTTTGGGTCGCCAAAGAGATGGGTATCAGTCGATATAGAGGTAGATTTTGATTGTCAACCACGTTTGCTGATACATATGATCGTTCAGGGAGCTAGACTGCGCACGCAAACGAGCATGAAGAATTTGTCTGCGCCTGCGCCATGGGAGTAGTATACAGGAATCTTAACTAATGTACTGTTGAGTTTTTTCTTGAAAGATGCTACTGTTGGTTTTGATATTGTGCCAGTATCCAAAGCGTTCCAAAGTTGAGTGGTTGAGGGAAAGAAAGAGTCATGCCACAATTTTTCTCTACATGGGAGAAGAGGAATGTCATTTTCGTTCCAAAGATTATGCCCAGATGGAAAAGCCCGGGAGATGCGGGAATTTAGGTAGGCTGGCGCTATCCCATAAACTATTTTGTACATGTACATCAGCTTGTGTTTTTCTCTGCAACAATGCAGAGGCTCCCATTGTGTTTCTTTATAAAGAAGTGTGTTTGGGGGCATGACGGCTCGCTCAGCACACTACTCTCGCGGCTGCGAGATGAACTCGCTCTAAAAGGGTACATAGCTCTTTCGGTGCAGTTGTGCCATAGGACATTTGCATATTCCATTAGAGGTCTTATATATACGAAATAGAGTTTTTCAAGTACCCTTCTATATAAAATGTACATCAGTTTTCTCAAGCAGTCTACACGCTTCATTGCAGAGGAATAAATGGAATCTATGTGATCATGCCAAGTACCTTTGCTATTTAATGTGACTCCAAGATGTCTGATTATCTAGCTCTTCGACTTTTTTACCGTTCAGATAAACAGGAAAATTGTGTTGTTTGAGTCAACTAATGTGCAGGAGTCCAGTTTTCTTCTCGTTTAATTGTATAAACCATTGATTTGTCCAACGTGAAAGTGCCCTTAAGTCACCGTTTAGTGTCATAGAAACAATATCTGTGTCATCTCTATCACTGATTAGGAATAAGGACGCGTCATCTGCTAATATGCGGATGTTGGATTCGACTATTAAAGCAAGGTCATTTACGTAAATTAAAAACATGAGGGGACCTAATATTGAGCCTTGTGGGACTCCTGCACCTAGATTTGCCCAACTTGAAGATTGTCCATTTATAACGACCCTCTGTTTTCTATTTGACAAATAGCTCTTAAACCAGTCATGTAGGTTTCCACTTATACCAATTTGTTTCAACTTGTGTAACAGACCACTATGCCATACTCGGCTGAATGCCCTGCTCAAGTCTAGAAATAAATGCGAATTTAACCTCTTTACCTCATCCTTAGCTTCACAAATAATATCGTAAACTTCCAACAGCTGACATACGGATGAATCACGAGGCGATAAGCTGATTGTCAGCGGTACAGTATGTCATTAGAAATGAGATAATTATAAGTAGCATTGAAAACACACTTTGAAAACACTTTGTCGACACAGCTCAACAGTGAAATCGGTCTGTAGTTTTCTTTCAGTTGCTTTGAGTTCTTTTTGAAGATGGGTGTAACGTTGGCATATTTCCATTTGTCAGGAAACAGGGCATCAGACTCAGCAAGTAAAATTGTCTGTCATGTTTTCATTTAAATGTTAGAAGCCTCAGGAATAAAGTAGATGATTTGGCCGCCTTTGCTTTTCAGTATGACGTCTTTGCAGTGACCGAGACGTGGTTAAATTCATCTATTTCAAACGAAGACCTGTGTATTCAAGGTTTGCAAGACCCAGTTAGCTGTGATCGAGCAAATGGAAGTGGTGGTGGGGTGTGTATCTATTTTCAAAACGAAAACGACATTGCTGCAAAAAGGAGACCAGACCTTGAGTCCAGTGAAATTGAAAGTGTATGGAGCAAAGTTGCCACAGATAGAAATTTCAGTTGTTTAGTTGGTGTATTTTACAGACCACTTAGTGCAAATGCCCAGTTTTGGTCTGAGTTGGAACTGTGCATTGATAATGCAAGAGATACAAACGTCGGTAATATCAAAATAATAGGAGATCTAAACGATGATCAGTTTCTCAAAAATAGTAAGTTGACGTCAATTTTAGATGGCAGAAACTTAACTCAACTAATCACTGATCCAACGAGGATCAGTGATGAGTCTTCTACATGTATTGATATCATTGCCGTCTCTTGTCCTGATATGGTATCTTCAGCCGGTACAATTGATGCTGGCATCAGTAATCACTTAGGCATTTTCTGTAATTTGTGTGCAAAAATTAATAGATCTAAGATATACAAAAGGTTGATATGGAAATATGACAATGCCGATTACACTGCCCTTAATGAATTTTTAAGTCGCATCAATTGGGATGCAGCATTTCAAAACTTAGATGTTCATCAAATAGTACTTAAATGGTCGGAGATTTTTCTGGACAGTGTTAAAAATACGTTCCCTCACAAAATGTACCAATGCGTCCAGGCGAACCTCCTTGGATGTCAAACTACCTTACAAAATTAATGCGCAAGCGAAATAGATTGCGTGTTTGAGCTAGGAGAACAAATTTTGATGAGCACTGGACACTGTTTAGGAGAGCACGTAATCGAGTGGCAAATGAATTGAGAAAAGCAAAACAGAAACATAAAGAAACTATGGCAGAAAGAATTAAATCGTGTGACACCAATGATAGCAAACTTGGGTGGAAAATAGTCCAGCATTTTCTGTCAAAACAAAGTGCTTTAACTTCCAAGTACCCACCCTTGATAGATGGTGATACTTTCGTCACCGATGATTTAGAAAAGGCCGAGCTATTTCATACATACTTTGCTGAACAATGCTCATTAAACGAACAAGGAACCGAACCACCATAAATCTCGTATACCCTAAACAGCACATTGCAGCATATCATTATAGATGAAACTTCGGTGAAAGACTGTATTTCTCTGTTAAAAAACGGATAAAGCATGCGGATCTGATAACATAGACCCTAAGCTTTTGAAAGCTTGTAGGAACTCCATATGCAGTCCCCTTTCTATTATTTTTAACAAATCACTGCAAAGTTCTGTCTTTGCTGGTGACTGGAAAATGTAAAGCATATGCCTTTACACAAGAAAGTAAGTAAACAGTGACTAAAAAAAATCCGTCCCATATCTTTACTAAGTTGTACAGGACAGGTTTTCGAACGATGTGTTTTTAAATCACTTTTTAATCATTGTGTGGAGAATAATATTATAACAAAATTTCAATCAGCTTATCAACAGGGCGATTCTCCAGTGTCCCACCTTTTAGAGTTGTATGATATTATTCTCGAGGCCATGGACTCTGGAAAAATCGTACAATTGACATTTCTCGATGTTTCAGGTGCTTTTAACAAAGTGTGGCATAAAGGTCTGTTGCACAAGCTTTTTGATATTGGTGTCACAGGAGATGTTTCGGACTGGTTCGGGTCTTATCTTTCTCAGAGGAGACAACGAGTAGTTATTAACGGACAGGCCTCGGCCTGGAAATTTGTAAATGCTGGCGTGCCTCAAGGGGCAATCTTAGGTCCTCTTTTGTTTTTAATATACATAAACGATTTAGCTAGTATTAAACCCTTGGCAGATGACACTATACTGTTTGTCGTGTCTGAGAAAGATATGTCTGAGCTAGCTACACTGACTTTGAATGTTGATTTAAGTGCCGTCTCGGTGTGGGCAAATCAATGGTTTATAACTTGAAATGAAAGTAAAACTGAGTCAATGACTTGTTCGCGAGTTCATGACCACAAACAAGGATTGTTGTTTCTTAAGGGTACTCCAGTCGAGTAATCAAACTGTCATAAACATCTAGAAGTTACTCTGTGTAGCAATGGTACTTGGACCAAACACATCGAAAACATCTATATTAAAGGTATGAAACGGGTGGATTGCTTTACAGGGATGAAATTTATGTTGAATAGAAAACAGCTGGAAAAATTATATTTTACTTTTATTACACCATTGCTTGAATATGCCGATGTATTATGGGATAACTGTACACAAGCGTGCAAAGGTAGACTGGAACAGGTACACCTTGCCGCAGCTCGCGTGGTAACTGGCGCAACCCAAACCACTAGTAGAGAAAAATTGTACCAGGAAACAAAAAAGCGGCGAGAAAAACATAAACTTATATAATATTTATTTAAAATAATTAAGGGGCTGACTCCTGAATATTTAGTTAATAGAATTCCAGAAAATGTCGAATCCACTTATGATATGAGACATTCGTCAAATTTACCTGTAACTGCAAAAAACTCAGAGCAGAGAAAGGCATCTTTTTTCCATCTGTTATAACCAGTTGGAGCAGTTTACACCACAATTTAAAAGATAGTGTATCCTTAGCAGATTTCAAAAGGAGAGTGAACAAAAATATTGAGCGTGTTCCTGTCTATTTTTGCGGAGGATCTAGATTTGCCCAAATTCATCATGCCAGAATGCGAATGAACTGTTGCACTCTAAACGTTTTTTTTTTTGTTTCGCTGGGGTTGCATTGCGTCTCCAAAATGTGCATGTGGCGCCCCAAGCGAAACTATACAGCACTACCTGCTAGAGTGTCCAAAATATCAGTCAATAAGATTAAGATTCTGCAGCAATTTTCAGCCTCCGCTAAATGTAAAAGTTCTCCTTTATGGTGATCCCACTAAGAACAATGTTTGGAATACATCTCTGTTTGGTAATGTACAAAATTTCATTTTGACTTCAAAACGTTTTAATAATTGAGACCTTGTCCATAAATTAAAATAATAAATGCCCATTTATATCCACTTACTCTGATTTTTTAAAACACAAAGCGTTTATTTGCAACTTTTCAAGAGCATGTCTCTTATGAAATTAACTTTTATACATGTTTCGGTTATGTTTGTAGAATTATGACATGTTGTACAAGGGACAGGAATTTGTATAAGTCTCAACCAAGACTTGTTTTCCAGTCACTATTCCTCACGAGATAAAAAAAATATGTTTAAACCAAAATCAGGAAATAGTGAGTCGTTTAAAGCTTAGTTAAATATCATACACAGAGGTAAGTCAATTGATTTGGCAGGGTTTTTTTTTCAACAATTTGCAACTGATTTCATAGGGACCACTCGCCTTACTGATGACAAGAGACATTAAGATGTCATGAACATTAAGTCTACTTACAATGGTTTCACTCTAAATGGCTCAAATCAAAGGGAGAGTAATTTGGGGGGGGGGGGAGGGCAAAATAAGCTTATAACCTGTTAACTATTTGAGCTTTTGATGAAGAGAGATGGGTCTCCAGTAACTGCCGCTAATTTCAAGTGTCCGTACTGAGTGGGTTGTGTGTCACTAGATGTCAGTTGATTGATTTGGTGCAACATTCAGGAACAAAAGGTACCTTTCGTTCATTCTAGTTTCGCGATAGCTAATTTCAAAAGTTCAAGTGATTGATGCTAAACGTTTTGTATTTTTGAAAATGTTGAAGTCCAATATGGTTATGAAAGCGGTAGGGTTTCACATTATATACCTTGTGCCGCTCCGAAAGCACCATAGATGCCCAGTCTCATGTCGGTGCGGTCACGTGGCGTCGTACCGTTGATGGGTACATCAGCGCTCCAGTCACTGAGCCAAATATTGGTACCCACTTGAGCCACCGTAAATAGCAAATGCGAAATGATTGTCACCACACACAATCCTAGACCGCCTGCACGTACATACATCATCAGGACGTTGTGTTTAATCTAGTGTGAAAAAATAGTGTCAAAAGATCTCACAAATTTGATCAATGTGCATTTAAAACCACTATCTATTGATGGGTCTGTGACAAAACTACGTGATCCGTATTTGTCAAATGAATAAGCGCCGTTGAAAGTGTAGATTTACTAAAGGTATGTATGTTGTCGATACATCAAATATCAAATTTGCAGTTTTGCATGGCCATATTATCAAAAACGTGATTGAAGCAAAACGCTGCTCAGGAGACAATAAAACTGTCAAAATGTTGCACGAATCACTTTACTTAAGTCTGTTCGATTAAACAGTTTGTACTGAGAGCATGTGTGAGACACTGGATATCGTTTTACTTACGGCTCCAGATTGCGCAGTTTCTTCTAGGATCAGCTTATCTGATGGACTTTGTTTGTGGGTCATATCCATTTGAGATTCTGTCAAACGATTTTGCTTCTGACGTGATCTTCTTTGGGTTCTTCGTCTAAAATTTACGGTATTTTTTTAGACCAAACATTTTTATGTAAAATGATAGTGAATATTACTGCAACTACTACAGTAACTATACTGGTACTACCACAAATAATGATTATAATAATGACAATAATAATTTATTATTATTATTATTATTATTATTATTATTATTATTATTATTATTATTATTATTATTATTATTATTATTATTATTATTATTATTATTATTATTATTATTATTATTATTGTTATTATTATTATTATTATTACAATGATGTGACAAAGCAGTCTTGCCAACCGTTGTCTGTTTTCCTTCAGTATTTTTTCAAGTTTCTATTCAAAAACATTTTAATTTTGTAATTATTGAGGCCATGGTGGTTATCTCGTTTCTTTCTCCTGTTTCTTTCATGATAGGTCATTTGTGTTTCTTTCTTTTCAGGCTTTCATTTATGCCACAATGCATTTGTGGCGATCAAATCGTGATGGATTTTTTTAACATAGAAAATGAAAACTTGTAATAACATATCTTTCTTTTTGACTCATAATGTAAACATACTTTTTACTTGACCAAGAGTCATCAGGTGCGCTCTCCGATTCAGGGTTTTCTGATGCACTCTTTTCATTCCCACTCTGCCCTGACAGCTTTGCCATGCGATGCTGCAGTTCTTCCCTGGCTTCCGATTCTACAAAAACAAAATATCGTGGCTGGATTTTTGGAAAATGTGGAGCAAAGAGGTGCACACAATTTTACAAACATTTTTTTATAACGTTCCTGTGACCTGTGCGTGCATACAGAAACATCCTGCATGTCTATGGAATGATATTTAAGAATTCTTACAGTCGTTTGCGATATCGCGTTGTATATTAAACTTGCACGTAGTTAAGAGTACATTTCAAAGCAAGAGCTCCATTTCAATCGACTTGATGTGTACTTGGTTGCCTATAATTTGGAGATTTTGATCCAGAATGGAGTTTGTCTTTTTTTTAATTAACTTAGTGTATTTTAGCTTATCTTCCGAAAATATTTTGCATGTACATGTGCGCTTCTGATAAATCTACAATAAAAATACAGCTGCAAAGTTTATTTTCGAAAATCTTGCAAATTTGGTCAGTTTTTCTTGAGCATTGTCGAATTTTTGTATCGGACTGGTCGTTTGGATTGATAGTTCCCAGTTCCCACAGCTTATCTTTGCCGAGCCATCCTCACTGGCCAATGGAGATGAGCTTTCTATTCTGCGCTTGCGCCTGTATCACTTTGAAAAATGACCACACCACAGACCACAGGTAGATCACATTGCGGTCAAGTTTCTGATTGGATACTGGGTACTAATTGTAATAGTTGTACTAATTCCAAATCCAGGTTACTAGTTGTAATAGTTGTACTAAATCCAAATCCAGGTTATTAATTGTAATTGATGTACTAATTCCAAATCCAGGTTGCTCACATGCCGCTCCAACTTGTTTTGTCAACCTGACCCAATCGCTTTGCCTAATACAAAATAAGTTCTTTGACCGTTGTTAATAAATATCTGCACGAAACGTAGGGATGCGTTTTGTTTCTCAGGAAAACTTTTTGTTCTCGTAAATAAACCTTTGATTTTCTTTGAGCACTATTAAAATTGTTCATGTCAGTCTTCCAGTATAAAATCAAAACTAGAAAGAAGATTTGCTTCACAGCAAATCTGTCTGGGTGCATTCAAAATGAGAAAAGTTTGAAATGCTACACTATGCCATTGTTCAGCATTATCTAAATTTTGTGCATTATGCTAATTTGCATAAATTAGAATACTATAACTTTAGTTCATTGGTTGTGGCCATGTCACAGACCTATAAAGTAAAGTTTGAATGACACCACTATCTGTAATAGTTTTGAAGCTATTCAAAGACTTTATTTTGTGTATTTGCCTAATTTGCATAAATTAAAAGCCTACAACTTTGGTTTATGGTTCATTGGATGCGGCTTTTTCACATACCTACAAATTGAGGTTGGCACCTCTATGTATAATACTTTTGAAGTTATTTTAAAGATTTAAATTTCTTATATTCATCTTATTTGCATCAATTAAAATTGTACAATTTTGGATCATGGTTCTTTGGATGGAGCTTTGTCACAAACCCAAAAATTGAAGTTGAAATGACACCTCTATCTATAATAGTTTTGAAGCTATTAAAAATTTAAAATTTCACATATCCACCTAATTTGCATAAATTAAAAATCCTATAACTTTGGTTCATGTTTCACTTGATGTGGTTTTGCCACAAAAAGATAAATTGAAGTTAGAATTTCGTCTCTATGTATAATAGTTTTGGATATATTCAGCTTTTAAATTTTGCAATGCCCCTTATTAGCATAAGTTGAAATTCTACAACTTTCATTTACAGTCCATTATATTGGCAGGTGTCACAAGCCTAGATGTGCCATATAAAATTTTGTGTCTATCTGCAGTAGTTTGTAAGATATGGAGCCTTCAAATTTTAGAAAGGCCCTAATTTGCATAATATAAAACATGTCGATTATTCCAAATCAGATAGCCAACTTCCTTACTAGCTGTGTTACCATGCCAAGTTGAAACATTGCAGCTTGCACGGTGTCTGTGAAAAGCTCTGGACAAATTATGTGGTAGAAATAAGAAAAAGAAAGAAAGAAAGAAAGAAAGAAAGAAAGAAAGAAAGAAAGAAAGAAAGAAAGAAAGAAAGAAAGAAAGAAAGAAAGAAAGAAAGAAAGAACAGTATGTCTGGGATGGCACCCAGACATAAAAAGGGGAAGGGATAGGGAGAGGGAGAGAGAGAGCCCAGTCATCACCTCTTTCAAATTTTTATAGCAGAATAATTCATCACATGAAGGTCCTTGTTCAAGGTGATGCTTTTGTTGCTTGTTTAGCAGACCCAGGGCCCTTGACAATTGGACAGGGACCCTGAGCCACCAGCCATATACAAAAATGGCCTGGCAGTTCTGCTGTTACCAACCTACTTCCCATCTTCCTACACACACACACACACAGCTGTGCAAACATACAAGCATGTCCAATGCTGAGGCAGACCCCATGGGGCTCAATTAAGACCACTGTATAAAGGCAGGCTTGCATATTGAGTGGACCCTGTCTAAAACCTGATCTTCAGCCAATCAGCAGTGAGCAGTACTATTTTGTAGCCACACTGCTTCCAAACATGCATTTCCCTTAACAGGGTTCGCATGGTGATTATGAGCTTTTTTACACAAAAAGTATTGAGTGATGATTGTTCCATTAAATATTCAACATGTGAATCTGACCTGACATCATATATAATTCACGATTACAGTCTAAATTATTTTGTGTCAGTGTGACAAATAATTTTATATTTAACACATTGTGCCCCCTTTTCACCCTTCCACAAGAATATATTCAGACAATTAACATGGCAAAAAAGCGTCAAACTTGCCACATTTAGTTGCACTTCTAGAACTTTTGTTGACTGTTCATTGACAGATGTCTCAAACCTACAAGTTTAAGTTAGAACTTTGTGTCTGTCTGCAATAGTTTGGAAGATATGAAGCTTTTAAAATTTTAAGTGCCCCTAATTTGCATAATTTAAAACATCATGACTATACCAAGCAAGGTGCTTAATTTCGCTGGTAGGTCAGTCACCATGGCAAGCTTGGTGATTTTCGGAATAGTAAGGTCCGAGAAAAACTATGGACAAATCTGGTCGTCCAGAAAAAGAAAGAGAGAGAGAGAGAGAGAGAGAGAGAGAGAGAGAGAGAGAGAGAGAGAGAGAGAGAGAGAGAGAGAGAGAAAGAGAAAGAAAGAAAGAAAGAAACCCACGTATTGCCAGGCCTCGTCAGCCCCAGTCATTGGCTGGTGCTCCGTGCGACGAGCATTACCGCGCATCCTGCGTGGGAAAATACGCTCGCAACTCAGGTCCATCTGGTGACTAAGACCAATGGCTCATGTAGTTTTAATATTGAATATGCGTTTTTTTTCTTGACATCCATCTTCAAGCATGTTACGCGTGGAGAGCATTTACAAGTTGCATAAACTGGCAATTTGCATTTTTGCATTGTAAAGGGATTCAGACGTCATTTCTGACAAGGGGCTTCAGAGAAGAGGGCGGCAAGTCCTTGGTTTAAAAAGTAGGCCTAAATACTTTAAACAGTAAACATAATTAATACCAGAATAGCCAATTTCAGCATGAGAGAAAATTGAGACTGTGTTGTCATTTGCATATAATGTTAGTGTCAATCGTGTGATTTTCGCTATTTTTCGAGGCTAGTCGAACTCGCCTGGAAAAATCTGTCACCTCGTGACACCAACATCATCCTCATAAAACAATCCAGTCTGGATTCTCTATGCCCATGTGTTCCCACAGGCGCTCGTAATGTTCAGCCAGTCAAGCTTTCGTGCAAATATACGCGGCCCGGGGGGGGGGGGGGGGGGGGGGGTAAGTGGGTAAAGAGGGCGGACGTAGAACATCTATGATCTATGCGTTCAATGAACCACATAAGGCCATTTCTGCAATAAAATATTGTGTATTCATCTGTGCACTGTTTTGGATGTGAACATAATTGTTCACTTTTATTTGAAAAGGTCATTGGGAGCACTGAATGTTTTACAGTCAAGAGTCACTGACTTGGCTTACTTTGTTGGGATGACTTACACGTTAATTGTAAACAAAAGAATAATCTGAAATACTGACCTACATTCATATGGGTATGACTCATTTCATTGTAAACAGAGGGAAAGCTCTGATGTGGGCTAGAAAGGTCTCAGAGAATTGAGATATGTGACTTGTTGGAAAACTCCGGAATACTGACGAGATTTCTCAGCATAAGTATATAAAGCAGCTCCCTGCCTGAATTGGAGGGGAATTCTGAGATCTGACAGAAGCTGTGTGTTGTCATCAAGCCACTAGTACGGTGAGCTATTGCTGCAGAAAGATACTCATAAATTTGTGACAGTGACTTTGAGCAGACTGGTACATTTGGTGTTTAAGTGTACCACAATGGAGCCAACCCGTACCTGTATGGGATTTGGATTAGCACCATGCCTTTGTGTACCATATTGGAACCAACCCATGCCTCTGTGGGATTTGGACCAGCACCGTCCCTTTGTGTACCACATTGGCCCAAAACCGTATCTCTGTGAGATTTGGATCAGCACCGTGATACTGTGTACCACATTGGAACCAAACCGTACCTCAGTCGGATTTGGACCAGACTATTCGGAACCTGCCATAGGACTAAGAACTGTGGAACAGTACCTGTGGAGAATCTCTCACCAGGGATTAGGATTTACCTGCAGTCTGTTCATTAATTGGAGCATCAGCATAGCTAAGTGTACAATTTCATTCACCTACTTTGTCCTGATGTTTGATTGTTAATATATTGTCATTGTTAAAGTTATCTTATCTTTGTCATTATTTGTTGAGTTCTGCTACAGTCTAGCATATTCTGAAGGTGGGCATCGTAACATCCACAATCATCTAAGCTTTGTCTTGCATTGTAAAGCTGGCTTTTCTTGTTTCCCAAAGTGCTTCATATTCACTGATAGTAAGACTAATTGGTGTTTTGATTGTCACATATTTGCTAAATGCAGCAGTGTACATGATGCTTTAGACCAAAAAAATCATGAATACATTTGATATGACTAATAAAATCTCAACTGGACTTTCAAGGAAGGTCAAAACGAAACTATAAAGTTAGAAAGCACAAACAGTATCCATACCCTCAGCATCACTGTCAGTAAAATTCTCTTCGTCATTCAGATACGTTCTGATGAACTCTGCAAAGGCGCCATTGTGAGTGAGTAATTCCTCATAGGTACCCATTTCCGAAATATATCCATCTTTCATCACTATGATGCGATCCACATGTGGCAAATACGTCACGCCATGCGTCACTAAAACACGAGTCTGATTATGCAACAAAATTTACATTAGTGATTGATTGCATAATGAGAAAGTTTAAGAGTAAATATATTTTAAGGTAACAATTTAACACTATACTACTATTAATATGGGAAAAATCTTATAATCATGCATCTGGAAAGATGATCTACATTGAATTAGAGCTCTTTAATCACGTGCTGCCCACTGAAGATGCATGGTAATTGGGCTCATAGCCTGTCATCAAAAATTGTACATGTCAATGGCTAAACTTAGACTCCTGGAGCTTAACCTTTATATACGAGTCATAGGCAGTTGCGTGAGCGGACACAGAGAATTGTTAGACGGTCACATACCACTGCTCTGCTAATTGTTAACACCCATTTCATTAACATTTAAAGCTGGATGTTGGAACGTTGACTGTAAATGCACCCTTAGTTGTGAATGAAAAAAAAACAACAACACGAGGATGATAATAATAATTGAACTTCTTCATACTGGATAACCTAGGCAGTCAAAGACTGGTCTCCCATAGGGTACATTAGGCAGATCTTAGACCAATTATACCGAACTAATTGCAGGAGGCAACCGGAGTACAGGGAGAAGACCTACAGGGCTCAGCAGGAGTTCCGGAACATTTTCAGGTTGCTCATACGGGGAGGGTAGTAGAAAGAGGGAATGAAAGCACTACAGGAGCACTGAGGTGAGGTGCATGATCCACAGTGGAGTTCAGGAGAATCTCCAAAGGTCAGGTCTTAAATAAGGTAGGATAGATGGCACCAGGAATTGTGCAAGAGGATGATGTGGAGGTCGAATTAGCAGTAGATCATATGCAAATTGGGGAAATCACCAGGACTGAATGGTGTTTTGAAAGAATTTACCAAGAAAGGATCAGAAAAAATGTTGGAAAGTATGTGTTGGCTGTTTGAAAAAGTGTGAGGGACAAGGGAATCACCAAATTAATGGAGGGAACTGAGAACAACTTACATCCCAAAGAAGAAGTCAGTTGCGCAGCTTGGTCAATGTTAACGAATAGCAATAACATCAAATATTGGGGAAATTGTGCACGTGTGATGTTCAAAAGACTGGTAAGAGTAGTTGAAAGAAAAGGTGTGTTTGGGGATATCCAGGATGGCTTCTGGCCAGGCAAGAGAGTTGTTGATCGTGTTTTTACCTTGTTTCAAATATTAGAAGTGGCAAAAAGCAGAGAAGAAAGGTGAAAATGTCACCTGGGGATATTCGAAGGGCATGCGGTATGGTGTGGGGAGATGCAATGTGGGCAGATGCTGGGGGAGGGCAGGTTTTTGGAAGTGTTGAGAGCTGTATCTGTGGATGTAAAATGTATAATGAGTCGCGGGGGAGATTGAAGTGGAAGGAGCAGAGCTGTGTTTTATCCCCTGTTTTGTTCGCTTTGTATGTATGTTTGCCTCCTAAGCAGACTTTCTTGGGGCGATACACCACGTTGGCCCCCAGCCGGGGGGTAGTAGACCGCCAAGAACGGATGTTTAGCAGGCACTATGTATGTGAGTCAGGTGAACATTTGATAGAGAGTGGAAGAGGTGTTGAGGTGCGAGATGAGAGGATATCAGGTTTGATTTTGCAGATAATATTAATCTTATGGCTAATATGAAAAAGGATTTGCGAAATCTCCAAAGAATTACAGGGGCCTATGTGAGAAATGGAGGCTGGAATTCAGTGAGATAAAGAAAATAAGATCATGATTCAGAAGCCCAGGCAGGGAGAGAAGTGGACGATCGGAAGTTTGGAGGTTCCAGAAAGGCATGAGAAGGTCATTAAGATAGAAGAGGTAGATGGTTATGAGTACTTGTGTGGTAGCGTCAAGGTTACATGTCCAGTGATGTTTTTGATAATGTGTTGATAAAATCAGGCAGAACGTCAATAAAACAAAAGGTATGACTAAACAAACAGCAGCAAATAGTTTCAATGCAGCATTCCAGAGGATGGTGCCTTAGTAGAAGGTAGCATGTTCCAGGCATATGATCTGGAATGGCTGAAAAGAGCAGAGAGAGAGAGAGAGGAGAGAGAGAGAGAGAGAGAGAGAGAGAGAGAGAGAGAGAGAGAGAGGGAGAGAGAGAGAGAGAGAGAGAGAGAGAGAGAGAGAGAGAAGAGAGAGAGAGAGAGAGAGAGAGAGAGAGAGAGAGAGAGAGAGAGAGAGAGAGAGAGAGAGAGAGACTCCCACCATGTGTGGCAGCAGAAGCACTATAAGGGGAACTTGGCCGGTTGAATGTCCAGGACAGATCAGCAAAGGCAAAGTCGAGCATTTGGGCTACTTGCAGGAGACGGGAGCAGAAAGGTGTATGCTGATGGGGTTAAAGAACAGAAAAAGTGGGTACAAGATACAGACAGGTTAGCAGAGAGGTATGACCTGGAGAGGTCAGATTAGGATGACACTACACGGAAGACCTATATGGGTAATGTTGTGGCAGGAAACCATGAGGAGGGGTGGAAAAGAGGGGTTGGAGGGAAGAGCACATTGAAAGCTGACTAAGCATTAGAGAAGCCAGTGATGGGACGGTGTAGGGATGGAAGTAAGGGTTAAAGATTACTATTCCAAGGGAGACCAGGGGTAGTTAATCTTGAGAAGCAGAAGCAAAAGAGGTGTTCAGAGTACCAGAACTTCAGAGATGCTGTTTGAGGGTTAGATTGAAAAAGATGAGGCCAGTAGGAACTTTAAACAACTTCGAAATATGGCAGAAAGCGGCAAATTAACTTGGATAATCGGGCTGACGGGGGGAGTGCCACGAAGCAGAGCAGGGGTCCACTTTGTGAAGGGCTTCCTGGTAGAGTGTTGGGAAAGAAGATGTAGAATGTTCGGTTTCAGGGAAGGGGGCGCTGGAGTGCGCAACTGAAGGAGGGGAAGGGAGAATGTAGCCCTTGTAACGGATCCCATTAATCTGGCTGTGGCAACACAGGCAGGGGCTGTGGGTATGTCGAGTGCGAGATGCAACAGTGGGAAAGTTGTTTTCCTAATGGCTCCTATTTACAGCACTGCAGCGACCAAGCGGCATGCCACGGAGTATACATGTGCCCATGAACCCAAAGGTAACACGGAATTCCAATCCTCGAAGAAAATCGGACTCAAAGCGATGGAGAGGAACTTCGCAGGCAGAAAAATACCCAGCCGTCGGTGAAAACCGAACGTGGGTCGCATTGGTGGCAGGCCGCCGTTTAATCTAAATGTGGTGTTATCTGTTAATAAACATGCATGTGAGGGGCCTCCGGAACGTTAAATCTACATACAACGCTAAATGTTAATATTAAATATAACTTTCTAGTGCATGCAGACATGTATATACGTACATATGCATGTATTTATTATGTATGGAAGTGTGTTTATACATACATACATACATACATACATACATACATATCTCTATCTCTCTCTTTCCCTATATATACATATGGGTGTGGGTGTGGGTGTGTGTGTGTGTGTGTGTGTGTGTGTGTGTGTGTGTGTACATTTAGCCCATTTACATTTAACGTTACATTAACTTTTTAACGTTTAAATATCCGATGTTGAATATAATTGACCCCGAGCATTAACATTTAAGCGCAATGACGTTTAGCGGTCTAATATCATGCTCAGTTTGATTAACGGGGGGTTTTCTGTACAAACAGCAGAAGCGTTGGGGCATTCTTAGTTCGGTAAAACTCCATTTTACGGGTGCAACTCACAGGCAAAGGCGAAGAGTTTGGGATATTAGATCAACTGCTGATTATCTAGATTTCGATTGAAAGATGTGCATACCTTATCTTTCAAAATCCCCTTGGGGCCAACCACTTGCTCAAAGATGTGCTTCCCAACATGTGCATCTACGGCACTTAAAGGGTCATCTAACAAATATACGTCACAATCTTGATAGACGGCACGTGCCAGACTCACGCGCTGCTTCTGTCCACCACTCATGTTGATTCCCTGCCAAAAAGTCGAATTTTTGAATTCATGCTAGACATATTATATAAATTAATGAACACAATTATACGTAAACCAATATTAATCAAAGCGTTTAACACGCCAGAAACTCTATATTTTCCCTGAAAATTATGCACAAAACGTTTCCGCCTCACCCATTTAAGTTTACACCAATGAGAGGAACAGAATGCGACATATCAGACTTCAGGTGTAAGACATTTATTTGGAACTTGCACTCAGTGCAACATAAGAAAGTCCAATGCTAATGAAATCCATACGCCTTTTAATATGCACACGAGTTTAACTTCAATGTTAATACACTTTTTACCACGTATGACTTTCAAACATTTGTTTAGTGTAAAGCGATGATGTGTAATTTACAGATTGACACATGCATGTAAACATAAGGAATTACCTTTTCGCCAATTTCTGTGAGATCTCCGCCAGGTAAGATTTGCAAATCTGGCTCTAGTGCATTAGCTTTTATAATTTCTTGATAATATGGTGATTTCATTTGCTTTCCAAACAGAATGTTGTCCTTGACTGTTGCGTTTTGTATCCATGCTTGCTGGGGTACATATGCTACAGATCCCTACAAGTAAAAAATCATTGTATTGTACTGTAAACGTATTTATTTTCAAAACTGGGTTACCCAATAACTACCGAGTAGCTAAATCCAGAGTGTCTCTAATAGGGCTCTGTCGGGTACCCGCAAAAAAAAAACCGCAGGTACTCGAATCGACAGTGAATACCAGTGGAATCGCGGGTATTATATACATAAAATATATATATATATATATATATATATATATCAAACACATAGTATATATTTTATAAATAGAATAAATAGTTGGGTAAATACACATGTAATTATCTAATAAATAAATAACCAAATAAATAACAGCCCTTCACGTGTAATGCGTCACGACAGGCGGGAATTCTAAACTTCCGAAGTGAGAATCTCCGATTTCGTTTTAAGAATATTATTGATCTGATATCATAGCTGTGGAAGCCCACAGGGCCAAGGCTCCCAGTCCTAGGTTTGGGGTTATTTTATGGCAATAACATATCTTGGAGTATCCGACCCCAGCATGCATTGTAAAAGATTATTTTCAGATGCCGGAAATATTATAAACAATCAGATGGTTTCTTTGTCACCTGAAATGGCTGAAGTCCTCATGTTCTTGCATTATAACAGGAGAAACCCAAACAAAAAGTAAACTGGACTATATGGTGACACTGGTGCCCTTAAGGTCGATACATTTAGGGACGCACTTGTATCTGTATACACCTCCCTGATACATATAATAAAAATGCTTTTCTGTTTGATTAAAGTGCCCGCTGTGGTCTTGTTCTTTTGAAGAGGTTGCCTTTGATTTATGTATGCGTGGATTTGGTTTGCTGTCAAATATTCTGTATCTAATGTGTGGCTCTAATAGATTATGCAATCCAATGTGGCGGGTACCAGGGTATTTTAATAACCGTCTGGCGGATACCCGAGTATTAAACATTACTACCTGACAGAGCCATAGTCTACAAAAAACAAACATCAAATAAATTGGAATTGAATTTTGAACGCTTGAAGTGCAGCTGTCCCTAAATGATGTTTGCAAAACGATCACCAAACACAACGTATTTTGGAATTTCATTACGGAAGAACAGTAATTGGTATTTTTGCCTTGAAGATTGATAGTGTTGGAGACGATATGACCCCCCCCCCCCCCCCAGGCCAATAGTAGAAGGCAGAACCAACTTGAAGTGATGAATGGTCTTTTATTGTGGTTGTCTAAGGTAAAGGGAGTTTCGGAGCAGACTTGCTGCTTGTGTTAGTACGTAATTTGGAATCAAGTCATAAACGTAAGGGGGAGTAACCTTATCTAGTATTTGACACAACAGGACCAGCTTATACGTAGCGACTCCGAAACAATTTCAGTAAGCAACCTATCGTTTGACGTAAATTCCATTACACCAGAAATGGGCAAAACTGGCTCCAGGGCAGTCATCGAGTACCTGCAACTGAAGGGACTAACTCCAACACAGATACGTGCCGACAGGGTGTCCGCTTCAGGGGATTATGCTCTTTCATTTTCCACCGTTAAGAAGTGGGCTGCGGAACGACGATGACGCGTGTCCAGTAAGGCGTTCAACAGCAACCATTCCCGAAAGCATTACAAGGGTGCATGACATGATGATGGCTGATCGACGATTGACCACTCGATATATTGCCAGTGTTGTGGGCATCTTTCATAAGAGGGTTGAGTAAAATATCACCAAGGAGTTGGGAATGACAAAAGTTTCTGCACGATGGGTGCCAAAGCTCTTTGACAGCGGATCAGAAACGCGTCCTGGCATCCCGTTACAATTTATGCCGTTTTGAAGCAGATCCCGATAATTTTTGGCCTGATTTGTCACCATGGATCAGACCTGGATTCATCACTTTGAACCAGAAACCAAAATTCAGTCTAAGCAATGGAAGCATCCTGGATCACCACACCCTAAAACTCCAAGTCTGTTCCTCCTGCTGGAAAGGTGATGGCTTTACTCTTTTTGGATTCGAAGAATATTCTGCTGATTGACTATCTTCAAAAAGGCCAGATTATCAATGGAAGATATTATGCTGACCTGCTGAGACAGTTGCGTGAAGCTATCAAAGCTAAGCGAAGGGGAATGCTCACTAAAGTAGTCCTGTTCCACCAAGACAATGCTCCTGTTCACAGATTGGTGGTTGCCATGTCAGGGATCCCATGATTGGGGCTTCGAACTCATTGACCATCCCCCGTATTCACCCGATTTAGCCCTCTAAGACTTTCACCTGTTTCCAAAATGTAAAGGATTTAGCTGGTCGCCATTTTCTTAGCAATGATTACGTCATTTCCGCTGTGAATGACTATTTTAGGGTGGCTGAAGAAATGTTCTTCTTGACAGGCATCCAGGCCATGTAGCATCCCTGGCAAAAGTGTATAAACCTGGAAGGGGACTATGCAGAGGAATAAATGAAAACCATCGACTTTGTACCGGTCTTTCATAGCTAGGCTTAGAAAAAAAAATTCAGGCAGCCCTCGTAGTTATTCAATCATCTAATCATCTGACTAGTTGTGGAGTATATATGTATATCAATGTTACATTACTTACATGGACTGAGACTTGGCCAGACACGACGTGCGTCTCTCCCAGCATTGATGCAATCAAGGAAGATTTACCGCTGCCTACCTGACCTACCACAGCGATCAAACTGCCGGCAGATACATTCAGTTCTACTCTGCAAAAGGATATGCAGCATGTTCAAAACATGTTTATCGTGTTTAGATGGTTAGGCCTATACATTTTGGAAATGAACTAGTGTCTGCAGTTAATGATGAATATTTCTAAGGTTGAGAGGACCGGTTTAAAACCACCAGTTGCCTTTTATGGGTGACTGCCTGTCTCAAGTCAGGAGTGAAATTTGATTCTTCACATTGGTATTAGAAAAGCTATGTTGATGCTTTGGCAAGTCTGGAATCTCTTTGCTGTCATTGTTGGGTTTGGAATTAATGAATATGGACCATGTTTTTCTGTACTATTATATTGAAAATATTGTTCACACTCAAAGAGTTTTCATGATGACTTAGTCTGTAGGGTAAATGTTTTCCTGTCAAAATACACACTGGGGCCAGATGACCAAAAGTGGGACGTCATGCATATTCAAATGGTTCCACAGTCTCGTTCAATCATACTTTGCATAATTCCGATATATTGGGATACATGATAATTCATCGTATATATTGCTTTTAAGGTTACCGTCATATGACCTCGACTGACAAGGGGTAAGTAAGAAAAGCGCTTTTGAGCTATTTTTAAACTTTGTTTTTTGGAAACGTCGAAATAAAAAAGTCGAAAGAGGTCAAGCTGTCAGAAATTTTCTGTGGAATATATAAAAAATCAAACTGGGACCAAGAGTACAACTAGCAGCTCGGGCTTAAAGAATAGATACATTTTAAAAATACATCACGATATCTAATTTAAGGGAAGTTATGCCCATTTATATCTACTTGCGGTTCAGTAAAAAAGGCGGCCATCTTTTATTTTGAAAATCCAAAACGAGGGTCTGTTTTTAACGGACATAATTCATGGAAATTTGATTCAGCAAAAAACAACTGCGATTAGCGAGTGTATGTGACATTTAAACGTGTTGTGCTTACATGATGCATGATGATTATAGAAACCTTGGTAGACTCTTTCTTACTTACTTAGACAAGACAGGTCTATCGTCTTCACTCCAACTGAATGTGCCATTGGTTATACACACGGCGTACCCTGTGAGTACATTAATGCATGAAAGACATACGCCGATGGATGTTATTCTGTTTCTGCATCTAGAATTACTTTGTCATCAAGGATAAAGGCAGCAGCTTGCGCATTGCACAGGGGCAGCCAGCAGAATGGTTGTCACCATATTCTGGTCGACACGAATGACTGCCAAAGTCATTGCACCGAAAATACTGATTACGGTTAGAAGGGAGCAAACAAAAAGCGGTGCCCCCCCCCCCCCGCCCACGCTGTTGCCTTGTTTTGAACACCTTCTGCTGTCCCGACGCATATAACCTATATACCAAAAGAGTCGCCACAATCCACTCTCTCTATGCTTGCCTAATAATTGAGTCGTCGGACGTAATTTAGCCCATTTTGGCCACTTTATTCCTTGCAAAGGCTCTCAATTCAAAATGAGCCACTCTTCGTTGAACGGAGGTGACCCATGCGTACTGACTCCCTTGTTGCCCCTGTGATGCATTGCACCCAGAAAATACCGACGAAATCTGCTGGCTTGGTCCCCCAAATGGTTCAAGGTACTAAGACCTGGAACACTATAAGGCTTATTCTTTATACTGTGATTGTTATATGTGTGATATATGCCTTAGCCTATAGACCGTTAAGTGAGGTGGAATTCTCCATTTTTGTAGCACAGTACATATTCAGACTCTTCAACTTTACCATCTACGAGCGGGACAACTATTTGTGGCGTTACTACGGTGTAAACTACAGACACAAACGGCATTTATATTTACAAATTTACTCGTCAATAAAGTATCTTAGCTTTTGAATTCCATGCTATGTACAAATGGGTCGTAATGGCGATAATTTTAATCTGCTACCTCTATCTTTCTTAGCCGTTCTTTCGAAATTTGAAAGTCGAATCTTGAGTCTTGTTGACGATTTACCTGTGTACGTGCGTTTTAGCATGTTACCATCCAATTCTTCTTGTCTTAGAAATCTGTTTAGTCGTTTTATGGAAACTACAAACTGTAGAAATACAGAACGAGAAAACCATTAATTGTTGCAAAATAAATTGAATCACACACAAAAAATATTGTTTGAGCAGTCACTATCCTAGTCTTAGTCGGCACACTTTTATAATCTTTTTTGTTTAACAGTTATGTCATTAGTGGTAAAACGGGTATCCATTGCATCGTATTCTAAAATGCCAGTTATTGATTTTGGTAAAATGAATATCCTTTGCAGGACATTTCCTTCAATGGGGGTTGTTTATTCCTTGTAAGGGATGCATCTTCAGCAGTACCTTTCCGTAAATGCGGATCGGTTATTTTAATAAAAATGGTATACTTCACAGTGTCTTTCCTTTTAATTCGAGCTGTTTACTTCTGGGCATAATGACATTTCCCAGTTTTTTCTCTGTTATATATATCTTTCAAAAACAGTACACTTAGCCAGACTTTTATGTGAAAAAGGACTAACATTTACAAATCCACTTTATGGCAGGCTTTCAAACAGCAAATTCATATAATCCTAATAAACAAAATCAACCAAAAGCCATGCTTTTTATTCAAGCGATTTTTAAGTCCCCCCCCTCTCTCTCTCTCTCTCTCTCTCTCTCTCTCTCTCTCTCTCTCTCTCTCTCTCTCTCTCTCTCTCTCTCTCTCTCTCTCTCTCTCTCTCTCTCTCTCTCTCTCTCTCTCTCTCTCTCTCTCTCTCTCCTCTCTCTCACCACACATTCGATGGAACTGATGAATAGCACTAAGACAGCTCTAGACACAGGTATGTAATATCCAAATTTGGCACAGCTTATCTGTCACTCTATCACCTCTAAAAACCGTACGTTTACCTCGTTTGCGTGTCACTATTTACCTGTCCTGCATATGCAACGCCCAATGGTAGTATAGACAAAGGGAAAGCTAAGCACGTTGATGAGGGACAGGGACACAAACGCTTTGTCCGCATCAAAGGATGTTGTCACGGTGAAGACAACACGTAAACAGCGAATGTTGCCAAAGAAACCTGGGAAATAAAGAGTTTAAAGTAAAAGAAGAATTTTCAGTGGATGCACCTCCATTGAAATCCCGTAAACATTCGTCTTGGTGGGGAGGGGAAACAAACAGTATTTTGCAAAGGGTACAGCCTGTAGGTCATTCGAGGGAAAATTTGATGTTAGAATTTCTTTGTTTCACGAGAATGTTCGTTAGGTGGGTGTCACCAACTCTGTTTAAATGACACCTTCCAGTGAAAATTATTTTTTTTATGAATTGTTTTTAGCTCAGCTGACATGTCAGTCAGCTGAGCTTATGTTATGACTAGCCATCCGTCGTTCGTCCGTCCGTCCGTCATCCGTCCATCCATTGTCCACAATTCATATTTTCGACTTCTTTACCAAAACAGTCAGTCAGATTTACTTGGTGGGATGTCCCTTGGGTGGGTCTTAACCAAGTTTGTTCAAATGGTCATGCTCCTGTAATTCTGGATTTTTTTATGATTTTTTTGGGGGGGGGGGGGGGTAAATCTTAAAAAATCTTCTCCGAAACCGCTCACCCAGTTGCTTTGATATCGCACAGGGACACTTCCGGGGACTTTTAGTTCTGAATTTGTTCAACAGGTGGTGCTGCGATTTTTTTCTATTTTTGTATGATTTTTGCGTGTTTTTGCTAATTTTGACTTCTTTTCTACAACCGTCACTCAGATTAAGCTAAAACTTGGTTGATGTGTTCCTTGTGGAAGCGTCACACAAACTTTTCACTAGGTGCACTGCTTTGGATCCTGATTTTTAACAATTTTTTTTTTTCAGTTCAGGTACTAATCGGTCAATGCCGCTTTCCAATTGATTACTATGTAAGTCAATGGGCATTCTAATTCTTATTCACATTTTCGACTTCTGCTCAAAAACGTCATCCAGATTGACTGCAAACTTGGTGGCAATGTATCTTGGGTGGGTTTCTGCCAGGTTGTTCAAATGGTCACCCTCCAGTGATTTTTGGAGTTTTAATGAATTTTTTGGTTCTTCTTTGGACAATCTTACAAAAACCTTTTCTCCACAACCGCTCACCCAATTGCTTTGACATTACATAAGAACACCCCTAGGGACTCCTAGTTCTCAAATTTTTTCACCAGGTGGTGCTGCAATATTTTGAATTTTCTTTTTATGAGTTTTGTGTGTTTTTATTACTTGTCACTTCTCAGAACCGTCTCTCAAATAGTTGAAACTTTGTGGATATGTTGTGAAAGAGTCGAGCAACGATGTTCACTAGGTAGCACTGCTGTGGATTCCCAATTTTTTACAGTTTTTCAATTCGGGTTCTTATCGGTAAATGTACATTTTCTATTGCTTACTATGCAAGTCAATGGGCATTCTGATGCATTCTAATGTTAATTCACATGTTGGACTTCTCTGAAGAAACTGTCTGTCAGATTTACTTTACACTTGGTGGCAATATATAGCCTTGGTGTGTCTCTACCAAGTTGATTCAAATGGTCACGCTCCAGTGATTTTTGGAATTTTTTATGATTTTTTCAATTTTTTTTTTAAAGTTTGAATAGGAAAGTTTGAATAGGAAAGTTTAACATGGAGATTTCTTGTAATGGCTATAACTTACATAATTTTGGCCAGATTTGTGCCAAACTTGGTAGGGATGTACCTTTTATAAGTGCCTACCTATTTTGTGCCAATGGTCATGATCCAGTGATGTTTGGACAATGACCTCATTCCTAAGGTCACAGGACAAATGACACGAAATTTACTGTTCATTTGATAACTTGAGTTTTGTTTTGAGCTAGGACCTTGATGTTGCACATGCTAATGTTTTTCTACGAAGGTCATGCTTAGACAGTACTTGACCTCGTTTCTGGGTTCATAGTGCAACATACATGAATTTTACTCTTCACTATAACTTCAGAACTACTTGAACTGGGACCTTGATATTGCACATGTTAGTGTTCTTCTATAAAGGTCAGACTTCCTCAGTACATGGGTGACCTTGATCCTTTCCCAGTTCATAGAGCTGCATGTGTGATCAATGTCTAGGTCAGGCACAGGCTATTCACACAGCCCTTTTGTTTGCTTATCTTTTGGGCAAAATCTTTAAAATAAAAAAAAACTTTGTACGAACCCGCTAGGCCCCGCTAGGCCAATGGACTTGAAACTGCATGGGGGCACTTTCGGGGATAAGTAGACTTTAATCTGCGTACCAGGTGTCACCGCACTTTTAGTCCATTTTTTACATTTTTTGCGTGCTAAAGCTATTTTTGACTTCATTCCAAACTTTTTACTCAGATTTAATGTGGTTTACGGAATAGTCAATCTCAATTGCTCACTAAGTGATGGTATTTGGCGTGTCTGATCTTTTGCGATTTTTTTTCAAGTGGGGTACTAATCGATTAAAGGATACATTCCAATTGATTACAATTCAAGTCAGTGGGGATTGCAATGCTAAGTTTTACTTTTTTACTTCTCCAAAACAGTAAGCCAGATTCCCGCCAACCTTGGCTGGGATGTAACTTGAATGAATTTCTACTAAGTTTGTCAAATTGTCACACTTCAGTGATTTTGGAAATGTTCATGATTTTTTGTTTTAGGCAAAGTCACCAGATGGGGATATAAAAAATCTGTCTGTATTTTTTAAAATGTTTATGTTCTTTTTCTCCAAATTAGTCCTTTAGATTCTTCTGAAACTAACTGGAAATGTAGCTTATGGAAGGGTCAAACAAACCTGTCCGCTAAGTTATGATAATATATGTTATTTTTGCCGAAATTTTCAATGTGCGTACTCATCAGTTTAAGCATATATTCCCATTGATGATAATGCAAGTAAATAGTGGGTTGCAAAAGTGAGTCTCCTTTTTACTATTTCCCCAAACCCGTCAGCCAAGTTAACTTGAAACTTGATGGGGGTATACCTTGGGTCGAGCTTCACCAATTATGAGCAAATGATCAGGCTTCAGTAACTTGGAATTTTTATGATTTTTTTTTTTTTTTTTTTTTGTTCATTTTTTTTATAAAGATTATAATAAAATTTTCCCCAATCAGCCTAGCCAATTGCTTTGAAACTGCATTGCGGCACTTCTTTGGACCTCTCGACTTACATTGGTTCAATAGGTGGTGCTGCGATTATTTTTCACCTTTTAAATGAATTTTTGTGTTTTTAGCTTCTTTAGTTTTTCTCCCCAAACCTCAAGTTTAGACTCAGTAGGAATATAAATGGACTTCATCGCCAGCAAATTTATTCACAATAGGTTGGTGCTGTCATTTTCCGTCCTTTTCATTAACAAATTATCAAAATTCAGAAAAAACGGTGAAGAGACATGTTCATGTTAGCAACAGTGATGATTGTCTTAAACTAAAATGACCTTGATATTCTGAAGTTCACGGGGTCACTTCAATTAGTGCATCTACATTCAGCCAAGTACAGGACCCTCACAGTCCTCTTGTTTTTGCTAGAATGCAATCAAAGTAAGTATATCGCGTGAAATACATGCTACATTTTAGAAAACTTTGCTTGTTCTCTTCAAGTAAAAAAAGTCCTGACGGCATAAAAGCACAAACGTTAAACAAAAAAACAAACAAACCAAAAAAAAAACTATATCCATCTGGTAGCACAAAAAACCGGTTTTAAGTGCAATCTTTTAACCTTTTTGATGAATAATCATTTAAAAGCAGTCCTGGCTTCATGCACTAAATTTGCTCACAGCTCAAAGAATGCTCGAATCTTAGAACTGCCAGGCCTAAGTGCCGTTAAGCTTTCATGTTAGGATTAGCACCTGAAAAGTAGGGAAGTCTATGTGGATACGTCAGGTACATGACTCGATATCTCGTGGAGAGTTATTTAAAAGGCGAGGCAGTAACCACTTTTTACGGAACGTTCCTTCTAAGTCAACAATCCAAGAGTCGGCCTAGGGCAAAAGCTCTCATCATCACCAACGGCACACAGCTAGAAGTTGACAAACCAACCTATAACAATCCAGCCAAAAACCAATAAATAATCCTCACTTACCAAGTAAGGAGAAAGAAACCAACTTATAGCCCCAAGAGCATTGATGTATGCTGCCTTTTTAATGGACTTCAACTCTGTTTCCCGTATACGCAAAACTTTTTCTTGGAACGACGTTTCCCAAGCATAAAATTTCAGCACCTGTGTCAAAACACAATTCTTTCCTTCAAATCAGTCAGACACCTTTACACGACTAAATTGTTGTGAGGAAAAAGAATAAAACATTTGGTCAAAGGGTTTTTTTTCTGCAAAATTCACATTACATATGAACGGAAGCATTCATTCAGACCTGCTCTTGCTCTCTGACAGAAAACTCGAGTGAGCCAGACAACAGTGTTCCTGAGTTTGTTTGTTGCCATTTTGATGCAATGATGATGTTAATGGCTACTCATGAGTAGAAACACAACGTTTGCTTAACTTGACCCGTGGAGTAATCATACAATTCCCAAACTTGAGATGCAATTCCCATTATATATATATATATATATATATATATATATATATATATATATATATATATATATATATATATATATATATATATATATATATATATATACATTCGGTCCATCATGGTGTACATTTACTGCATCACAAGGAACCCTGTATATCTTTTGCACATTGCTTGACATATTCAACGAATACTCGATCAGATGAATTAAATGATATTCCATATCTCCGACTTAAAATACATGTACGAACGTGGCAATTATTTGGATCCGTAATAAGGGTAAAAAAATATCAATGTTGGTTAAGAGTACAGGCTAAAACCAGACTTCGCATATCTTCCGATCAATTTTACTGACATAATTTGAAAGGTTTATCATTTGTCATAACATGACTGTCCCATAACTTACCTTTATACCGCTCAAAATTTCGCTGATTGTTTTTATTCTGTTATCCTTAGCCTTCATTTGATCAGCCTGAAACGTACGTCAACAGAATTATGTTGCTTATGTTCAAAAATACATAAAACTCTCGCCTAAATGTAACCCAGCCGAAGAAGTATGAAATACAGAGGGCTCAACCTGGACCTATCTAATAATGTTCAAGTGAACGTCGGTGACACAATTACTGATTTAAATGTCGATAACACTAGCATCTATTTTAAACTTTCGGTGCTAACTTTAAAAATAATGCAAACACTGAACATATTTCTTGCAGCAATATGCATCAATGCAAATAGACATGCATTAGTAAAGATCAAATAAAATCGTATTCACCGCAGCCTGTGGTATGCTAGTGCCAAAGAATGCAAGACATTATGTTTCATCCTGAAGCCTGCGTCCGTACTTATATACATATATTTTAACTTGTTTTCAAGATTCTATTATTCGGTGAAAAATTAAAATACAGGGGTACAGTTGGAATTCTTTACTGAAATGCAGCATATTGATTATGGTGAAAGAGGAAAACGCCACGTGCAGTGAAATTTATCACGTTGATATACTGCTTTCATAAAGACGATGTGGAGCTATATTTTGGTCGATGAAGAATATTGACAAGGAAACGATCCACGAAAATGTTGGCACGATATGGGAATTCTAAACTAGACTACCTTGGTGTCAAAGGCAATAAATATTTCGCAGTTCCTGCTATGTGCATAACAAAAAGCATACCTTTCAGATAGAAATAACACCATTGTAGTTGAACTTTTGACGCCAAACTTTGTCAAGGGCATTTTCGAACTCAAACAATCGGAACTCTGTGTTATCAAATTTGTCTTTTAAAATTACATGTGCCAACTGCCAAGTCTGGATGCATCAATGCATGTATGACCACACTGTTCTGAATATGCCAAGGGTCTCTTCATAAATAGTACATCTAAAATGTCTGGGCTTTACCTTGATATATTTCCGTCCAGTTTTATCCAAACAATATTTTGTACTTTGCCTACTCGATGACCAACTTCCAGTACCCATCCCTATCCCCAGTTTACATAATATTGATATATAAAACTAAAACACAGACACTACACACACACACACACACACACACACACACACACACACATATATATATATATATATATATATATATATATATATATATATATATATATATATATATATATATATAATTACCTGCAAACTCCGAATTTTGTTGGCAAGGTACACTGCATTGGCTGGAATAATAATCACCCAAACTGCAAACCCCGCCAGGGATGAGGGCCCCATTGTGCCCCAAAGGAAAACGAGAGACAAAATAATCATCACAGGAATTTCCCAGATAAGATTTGTATAGGCATAAGCTTCCTGGATTTTTACAACATCGACAGACATCAAATTCACAATTTCTCCAACTGTAGTGTTTCTGCGAGCTGCACTGGAGAGTCGAAGTGACTGCACAACAGAACATAAATTTTGCTGTCAATCAATTGTATCAATTAAACACTGGTCGTGTTTGACTAATCATCTGTTTTAATAAAGAAATTGAACTGCAGAGCAAAACTCCAAATTTTTAACATTGATATTAAGCTAATATGATAAAAAGTGAAGCAAAACAAAGTAGAGAAATGGAGGAATCCGGATTTCGTCCCCAGACTTGAAAGAGGCTAGTTTAAGCACATTTATTTACCCGGATTGCCCTTTTGTACATGGAGATACTAACGGTATCAGTTCTCACATGGAGCCGCAAAAATACATACCTGACACACAAGACAAAGTACAAATAAAGGATGCCGATATAAGCTCCCAACAAATTTGTATTTGACTATTTTGATATATTTTCCACCAAAAAATAGACTAGTCAATCATAAAGGCGCCTTGAGTAAACAATATCTTGATAGACAGCTTTATATTTTGGACTTCAGCAAATCTTATAACACTGCTAAATAAGCATATTTCAACGACCTTGTCACCTGCAATGTGTGTGAAAAGTTTGGGTGAACCCCAGAAGCTACTAGGCGGATAACATTGTTAAGGAGTTTTTTTTTCAATTGAATAAGCGTGGAGAGTCAAATTGGAAGCGTTTCTGTCCTCTGCAAGGTATAAACAAGCATGCGGTGAATGAGGAGCAATATTCACTTTGTAAAGACCAGTGTCTGATTTAGAATATCCCCGGTGCACCTGTGAGTGACAGACTTTGGTCAATCTCAACCCATTGAAATAGAAAACAGGAACAGGCACTGGTTGTTTTCTGCTACGATTTAAACATTTAAAGAGATAACTAATTGCTTGTGTCAAAAGGGAGTCTGTCCCATTGCCTAATGACATCCAAAAGAAAAGAATTAGCAAAGTAAGAGGTTCTACGATTAAAGAGATGGACATGCTTAGATTGGCCGAGTGTGCAACTGGTAAAGGCAGAGAGTTAGGTAGGGGTTAGGCTGTGTTACAATGTATAGAAGCGGACGTCAGTTAGCAATGATAGTCCAGTTTACACGATAAGCTAAGGAGTGGAGTATGTCTGAGAGAGCCCGTGCATATGTTATGGGCTTAAACTGTATAAATTCGAGACGATCAAAGAGTTCTTTTCCACAATTGTTCAAGATGACACATTATACTCAAGCACTGAGCAAACCAACGGGCAATTGTGAAACCCCAAAGAGACTTTGAAAAACTGCTCCATTGCTTTTATTTCTTTGTCATCAGAGTTTGTACGTAAGTTTGGAACAAATATGAGGAAGTGGAGTGTCAAATTATATCCCCTACAAGGCTACGAGACTTGCTATAAAACCGATAGAATTATTTCTCAACCTTCGTGCAAACAGCCAAGGCTAAAAAGACGAGGCATCTCAGAGAATATTTTAGAATAGTTTCCAAATAAGTACTTGGTTTTTCCTTTTATGTACATTTATTATTTGCTCTACATATGCTGACAGGTCACTCGCTCAGCACGTTCACTTTCGTTGTGGAAGAGCTGCGGTATTTTTGTGAGTCTTCTTGTGATGATGTGTTGACTTGCATGTGACTTTTTGAAATGCCCAGTTGGCGGATTGTGTGTTTTTCTTAACATATCAATTTGATATTTTTGGAAAACCCCACAGTGTAAACTGTAAACGATGTCAAGAGGGACTGAGTGGGATAAGGGTAAATCAGGTGCACAGAACTAATCCTTGCTCCTTCCACTCCAAGTGTTGATAATCCAAAATCTGACGATTGTATGCCTTGTTTAAAATGTCCTTATGTCAATGATTCTCCAACAGGTTATTCTCCTCCAGAGCCAGATCACACTGTGATTTGGCTTCTGACATGCCAACAGTTGAAGGGAGTAATGACTTTTTCACTAAACCAACGAGCCCGAGAATCGAATGATGGCTCAAGAGCGTGATCAGTGAGCTTGCTTTGGCCAAAAACTTGAGGACCTTGAAACTCGAGTTTGTGTCTTAGAATCAGAATTAAGAATTAATGGTCATAGTGAAATTTGTCTTGTATAGGGCCACAGAATGGGTGTCCCTATCGAGAATAAGAACATCATCACTGAAGATTTAACACACATTGAGAAAGGGTGTCCCATCGAGAATTGAAATATAAGAACATCTTCATCTCAGAAGATTTAACACACATGGAAGCCCATATTATGCTTGTTGCTCGAGGTCTCTGATGCATAAATCGAATTTATCCTTGCTGGACCAAAGATGGTCAGATGAATATCTGTGAGTTCAACTGTTGGAACAGGGAGAGTCCTAAAGGCAGAAGTCTTCAAATTCTTAGAAAGGAAGATTTGGATGTTTACTTGGCTGAGATCGTCAACTTTTGTTATAGTTCTCCCAAATCATAAATCTTGTGCCATCTTTGTCAATCACGTTGACTGATTCCTAATGATTACAGATGCAGGGTTAACAGTGAAACAGTGATGTAATGACATTACATAAAGGTTACCTGAACTGAACTGAACTATTCTTAATGGCGTCACCATGACTCAACACATACTTTTCTTCCAGTCAGCCTCACGTGGTGCTGGTACACACATGGTCAACTCCATTTTCAGTTTTCACTTATTCATTCTTCTGGTGTGAAGCGCAGAGACATTTGTATATATCTTTTGGGCAGACTGGATTTAAGCCAACACCAGAAATCGTGGAATCCCCCGGTTGTGCCTGGTTGAAATGTTCTATTCAAGTGACTCAACTGAAATTTTGGTGCGTCCCTTGGAAAAGGATCACTATCTACACCTGTCAGTTGCACGAGAACACCTATCACTTATTCTAATCAAGCACTCAGTTGAGGTCCAGTGATTTCGATTGCCAAGATTGAACATGCTGCGGGAGCAGTTAGGATGGTTGATTCCACCAATGATCAATGAAGCAAGTTGTGGTCCTGATCAAGCAGATGGTTGACTCCACGATTTTTGGTGTGGTCACAATCAACTCGCCCCTTTCCCTCCTTGCCATAGTTTGATCCTCAATATACTCAGTGTTTACCACATTGCTTATTCGACGACCTCTTTATTATGATAATCCTCAGTTTGGCTAACTTTCCGACAAAATGCAGGCATTCTGGCAGTAACAACAATGTGCTTTCAGCTTACTCATACATTACCCAAACTGAATCTGTAAACATCAGGACCGTGTCAGGTTAGAAACTTTTACAATTGTTTCTGTGGAGAAAAAGAATTTTAAGTCGCGCATGTCGTGTACACATGCTGTCTTTGTATGGCTGCTTACTCGTATCTTAATTGTTTTGCGTACCTAAATGTTTTCGATTCATATTACCGCACGACTTTGAGTCGTATCTGATTGTTACATAGTAATTTCATAAACACAACTGTTTTCGACCTAATATCATGTACTATACAATCATGTGAACATCACTTAATTTAAGGTTGATTTTACACTGTCTCCCTACATTGCAAGAATGTTACAAGTGTCTCAATCACAATCGAGTAATTAGCACATAGTAGCTTTTTCCTAGTTTATTTTGTATGTTGTGTGCACATGTGGTCTTTGTATGGCTGTTTACCTGAACTGCTTTGTCTGTCCAAATGTTTTTGACCCAATAACAGCATGACTTTGTTAGTTCTCATCGTAAAAGAATCAGAGCTAAAGGTCAACATACTGTGAAAATCACATCCCATCCAAATTAATTTTTTGTCATTGTCGATAAAAGATTTTAGTGATCGTACATCATACCAACTGGCTTTGTCGTAGCCTTTTTATTTTTGTGAAAATTAAGCCTAAAATTGTTCATCACTGTAAGCATCTGTCAAAATGCAAGTCAAAGATCAGTGTTTACTTAGACATGCTAATTCACCTGAGCACCAGCCACGGTATATGCAATGAGGCATAGTTTGGCTCAAGATTATTCATTTTAAGATCAAAAATCTTCATTTCCCATGTATTTCAATGTTTTTTTCATTGTGACAACGCATTCAATGGCAAGGCATCTGAATGATTATACCATAGACAAAAGGACAATGTTAGGGACCAGTAGATTTCATGTTATGCCCTGTTAATCTTTCAACTCTTCTGTTTCACCTTTCACTGAAGATTTCTCGGAAACATATGTGTACATGAAATCTTAAATTTTGTGACAGCCTAGCTCAAAAAGTATGTGATTAATTCTTTCAAATTTGGTGGGATTTGGAAGATAAGAATGTAACGTAGGAAGTCATTTCTCAGGTTTTAGATATTGCATTTCTTTATATGACTTTTGAAGCTCCAAAAAGGAAGTAGTTGTCGGATTCTGCCCTAAACCATTTGAATGCTCATGAAATAAAAGCTTTCGATTCATGTTTGAAGAGAAACCAAGAATAGACTTCCTAACTTATGATTTAAGGTACAATTGAGCAAATTTTCAAGCTTGCATCTTTTATATGTTTGGAGAATTTTTCTTCACAAAGTGTAAATGAGACCCCTTCACAACAGCACCACTTATGTTTGACCATAGTAACGTACAACTTCCTGTTCCCGCGAGAGAAAACTACACATCTGCACAAAAACGGAAAAATATATGTAGATACAGAAATATAGTAATTTCACTGCATTTAAATTGGAACTCCTATCAGGATAGCTCTGCTACCTTAAATACCTCCATCTCTATAGGGCTTTAAGTAGCCACACTCTCCTTATTACTGGCAATTTTAATGATAGATGCTGAGACTAGAATTCACCACATCAGCATAGTAACCTTGGTTAAGCGCTCTTCTACCTGTTTCCCAACACAACCTCTAACAGCTTATACAGAAAACTACAAGAACCATCGAAAACTAAGAAAACCTGCTTAATCTTATTACCACTGAATCTCCTGGCCTGGTACTTAACAGTGGTATTCTTGTGTCTTTTTTTCCAAATTCTCTTCATGCGATCGTGTTCTGCTTGCTCTCTCTCTCTCTCTCTCTCTCTCTCTCTCTCTCTCTCCTCTCTCTCTCTCTCTCTCTCTCTCTCTCTCTCTCTCTCTCTCTCTCTCTCTCTCTCTCTCTCTCTCTCTCTCTCTCTCTCTCTCTCTCTCTCTCTCTCTCTCAATATCACACTTTAAAGACCATCGGTTCAAACGTCATGTTCACTAAGAACGCCATTCAGCGGCGTATGGCACATATTTGCGGCGATGGGCGGTGGGCAGCGGTGGGCAGTGGCTAGCGGCGATCAGCGGCGGTTTGTGGAACACTGCCACAGCTTACAATCTGGAAAGTGATCTTCTTTCTCGCCGTCAAACACCGCCCACTGCCGCTGAGAAACTCAAAAGCAGCCCCGGGCCTAGGGAAAATATATTTGTTCCATATGTAAGGTAAGTGAACAAATGCCATAACTGGTCAGTAAAAGGGAAGGAAAACAAAAGTTAGTATTATATATATATATATATATATATATATATATATATATATATATATATATATATATATATATGATATTTAAGCGGGCATAAATATTGGTTTTCATGTATTTGTTTGCTCATATATATACAAAACGACATGTATATTGGACATTTACACAGACAAGCACACACACATATATATTCATGCAAGGCATAAATTCATTCACACACATAATATCAATTATGATGATGCACATGTGATAGGTGCACACTGGATGATGATCAACAAGTTTCCCCATGCAGAGCAGGAGATGCTCTTCTGGAATATGGAAAATGTTGTTTTGGGAGGACATTTGCGCCCATATCTCCGGTTTCCTATCCACTTATCACTGCAAAGAATAAGGGCTATTTATGGGCCCTCAACTTTCATGTTTACTTAGAAGACATTATTAGTCCAGTACATTTGACAGTTGGATTTTGCACAGTTCAGGAGGATGTCAAAGCACATTTAAAAGAAAAAAAACTGGACGAGTAAAGTATTACTCATTAAATAGTAGGTAAGAACATACACATGTACAGCCAGGAACAATGATTCCAGATTGATATTAGTGAATTATTCACAAGTAAGTATTGAATCATTTGACGATAATTGAAATACCCTGTAAACATTTATTTGCACCTGACTACCTGACAGCAGATACAGATTTTTTCTTTTTCTAAGAGTGATGTATGGATTGATAATTTGATAAAAAAAACTTAAATACCCATTACTACAGTAACACGTGGTGGGCGGCGATTGCCGCGGAACACCGCCTACTGCCGCCAAAATGTGCCATACGCCACCGAATTGTCTTCTAGTGGTTTGGAACTACAGTAAAGCCGAGCTTAATTCTACTCTTATCAGCACCTTGGAACACAGCCCTCGATGTCTATGACACCCTTGATGATATCGTTTCAAACTGGTTAGACTTGCTTCTGTCTACTGCCAAGGAATTTATACCCTTTAGAGAAGTCACCGTGAGATCATTTGACAAGCCTTGGATTACCACCCAGGTTAAAAAGCTGATTCGTTCCCGCAATCGTGCATGGCAGCGTTTTAAAGAAAATAGCTAACCTGCCACGTCCTTATACACTCGAGGGTTCCGTGAGGATTGAGAAGTTTTATCAGTTTTATAACAAGTCACCTAACTTTGTCCTTCACAACATTCCAAAATCGATGCGATCTTACTTTTACAAAATTACGTTCTAAACTGGACGATAACGAAATAAATCCAAATCACTAGTACAGCTTATCTAAGACTGTTTGGGCTCTAAAACCCACCAAGATATTCCTCCAGTTATTGAAAACGACTTTAACAGTGAATAAGATTAAGAGTGACACAACTTTATAATTTTGCACTGTTGAACTATTCATTAAGTTTAAAGTTGCGTTTGTAAGCAGCAACTCTAGTTTCGCAATTACGCATTATCAGATTTTCTCTCACTATCTGATTTCTGTTGTATAACATGTACTGCTACAATGTAAGGTCCTATTTAGGAAATCCAATTTTTTGTATTTTATACCAAAAGTAGGTGGTCTGAAGTAGTAAGTAAACCTACTAAGTACTTATATAATCAGATTAGGAATGTTAGACTTTTTGAAGTCCTTTTCTCAGTTGGTCACAATCAGTTAGTTACTCCCAACGAAATATATTCGTTTTTGTAATCAAATATTGATATGTGTAATGAGTTGTCACAGATATTGATACGGGTAATGCGTTTTCACAGATATTATACATTGGCAACAATTGTATTGTCCTGTGTGTCTTGTACATACTTATTGTGCGTCTCCATGTTCTGGAGATCCCATGTATATGTCATCTCGATGTACATTAGGGCTATCCAGATTAAGTAAATACGTTTAAACTAAACATACACGATCATGTTTTCAATAACTATACAAATGCATTCATTTTATTTGTGTCATATTGGTGAAGTTATAATCTAACTGTATTTTAAATGACAGATGCGACATAACTGTAAAGAAAAATATGCGGTACTGTGTTTTCCAGAAACAGTCGTACGGCACTTCCTAACCACAGATTCCTTTACCTTTCTGTAGATGGCACATGTGAGCATAGTCCTTACTCTCATACCAGCAGTCGTGACAATGAATAGAAAACCGTGAGTAAATACAAAAGTTAGGCAAGTCGCCACAACCATCAATACTGCAATCAGATATCCTTTCCAAGCAAAGGGGTCATCTCCTTCGATGAAAGCGATCAGAAGCCTTAATACAGAAATTTGAGAGAAAATAGAAGAGGCTGTAAAATTGAATAATGTCAGTATGACAATTACAATAGACCGGTTCATAGGACTCTGTTCACTTGGGAAGCGCACCCTGCTTTGTTTACATTTTGTGCTAGACCATGCTGGCCGGATTACACGTGGAAGGATCAGAAAATAAAACACAGGATTTGCTTGGATTTAATAAAAAATCAAACTGTCGGCAAACTACAAATGCCCGTTTCACCACTGATGTGACATTTCAGGTATTCTTTCCAAGCAAAGGGGTGATTTGCACTGTTCAGCACAATCCATGCTGTAATCACGATAGCGTTAGCCGTGGCATCCGTTGCAAACATGAAGGCGTGGTCCAGACTCGACCACTTGCTGATCGGACAATCACGCCAACAATGGAATGCATAATTAATTACGGTCCGGAAAAAAATTCGGTACAACTCGGTATGAACAGGTCTATTGGGCGTGAGCTGCAAGCGATCATGATTAGAATGACTACAAGACTTCTTGTCAATAAAGAGAGCACAGGAGTGCAATTTGAACTGTCGTCTACATTTTCGTATTTATTTCATTTTTTTTTATCAAAAGAGTAAGGAAACCTTTATAGACAGCATTTACTAACAGTGAAAATTCATGTCGATGCAAACGGTGTTGCATTGCGGGGTGCATTTCATAGTTTTCTGTTGTTGTTGTTGTTGTTGTTGTTGTTGTTGTTGTTGTTGTTGTTGTTGTTTTTGTTCAACTGGCAGTTTTGTGCGGATGATGGCTGGTTGTATCAAAGCACACATCTACATGTACCCACTTACTGTTTTTTATGGCAACCTGGTTCGAAGCGTAATTTCTGGCTCTTGCGAGCAGATCAAGTCAAACAAAGCTTCAATCTCTGATGATAATTTGGAGCATCAAGTAATACACCACTTTCAACTTTATATTTCAGAGTGGTAAGACTTGATGAGACAGGAAAGTAATTAATTAGCACAATTTATACAGTACTACATGCGAGTCTTCTTCATATCGTACAGCCATCAAGTCGTAAAGAGATTTTGGAGGACAGACAAGACACCAAAGGCATCAGTGGGTACGCACTACTTACCACTGCTCAAAGACTAAAAAGTAATCATTTAACCATTTATAAAGCTAATATTCTTTTAAAAAAATTATCAAAATATTTAAAATTGATACTGAAAAACTGTATATTGTATCCTGAGTAAGGACCTAAAATCACAGAATTTCTTTTTCCCGAAAAGTATACTTGCCCTTAAGGACTGAACAATAAAAACTGACATTGGTACACGAGATGGTTGAAGAATTTCATGCATTAAATGACTAAGAAGCTGTTTAGATTTGTATGATGGTGGCTGAGGAACGTAAAAGCAGAATAATGGTAAATGACTTCTATTAGGTGAAGTAAGTGAATTAATATGTCTTCAAATTACGACAGACAGACAAACAGAAAGACAGACAGACTGATGGATGGACAGATAAACAGACACGCAGAAAGACAGACAGAAAGACTGACAGACAGACAGACAGACAGACAGACAGACAGACAGACAGACAGATAGATAGATAGATAGATAGATAGATAGATAGATAGATAGATAGATGCTTATAAACAGTCACACTGTCAAATAATTTTAGCAATGTGAGTTGACGATGTCTCATGTTAACGTTTGATTGACAAATAAATCTAACGTCAGTGCGTCAAAAATATGCCTTCTTTGTGAAAATAGCAATTTTGTGACAGAAAATCTCCACATCTACCTTTAACAAAGTAACAAATGAATACCTTCTACCATTTGCCCTCCTCATTTGGCCCGTCATCACGAAACTTTTAAAATTTCCAGGCCCTTATTTCAGTAATGATAAATAAAGGAGTAAGAGGCATCTATGACTTTATGAAATAGCTAACTGAGTTTTTTTTTTTTTTTTTGGCACATAGCCTCAGGTACACGAGGTTCGTATAATAATTGACACCATGTGCGTAAAAATTGTTTGCATGGAATGGTAAGACTGTTGCAAACACGTATCAGACGCCTCTGGTTTTTACCCAGATATAAGAATAAGCCAATGGTATTAGACGTCCTATAATTAATCCACCTCAAAAACGAGCAATTCTAATAACTCTCGAATACCAAGTAATTAACCAACACAACATACATTGAGAAGAAGAAGAAGAAGAAGAAGAAGAAGAAGAAGTAGAAGAAGAAGTAGAAGAAGAAGTAGAAGAAGAAGAAGAAGAAGAAAAAGAAGAAGAAGAAAAAGAAGAAGAAGAAGAAGAAGAAGAAGAAGAAGAAGAAGAAGAAAAAGAAGAAGAAGAAGAAGAAGAAGAAGAAGAGGAAATAGAAGTGTTGAATAGATAATGAAAATAATGTTAATCATAAAAACAATTATGATAATGCTAATAAGAAAAACACAATCTGAAAATATGGTGATGACATACCGGAGCAATTGAGGGTTGAGAAATGTGAATACAATGCCGATAGCTCTACAAGAAGCGCCTCCAAGCAACTGCCAGCCACTGGTTACCATTAAGGCTTTGAACAATGAAACGTTAGGTTTGCCTTTTGGTCCAACATCTTGGTGTTTATCTGTGTCCGGTTCTACGTACTTCCGTTTAAGCGTTGTACCAATGTGGGACGACGAAATTCTGGTTGAAAGAAAAACGTATTTGACATGAAATATTTTTCTGCAAATCAGGTAGTTTCAGAAACAAACTTCAAAAGCCGTTTTTAATATGAATATTTTTATTCGTCACATTTACTAAAAAAACATCAGTGTTACAAAAGGCAAGCATTTTAATGCATTTAAAGGATAAAACGAATCTTAAAAGTTATGGCACCGGAGAACGTCTTGGGTAGAAAATGTCTCACATTTTTTTGTTTTTCACTCGCTTTAAAGCCATGCCTGATGACTACCACAATGAATGTCACCGGAATACAGGGTGCGTAAGCACATACACAAATCCTTGCTTCACATATATTTTAGACTACCTGATTACTAGAGTACATCCAAATCATTGTCAAATTACAATTTATATGAACGATTGGAAAGTTGGATATTCTCTCACGGCCTCTGTCTCGATGAAATATTTTGTCCATTCGGCTTGAAAATTGGCAACATGAGCTAGATTTTAACAATTATTCAACACTATATTTAATCATCCATGATACACCTTAGGCCACACATCTCGATTACGACGCTAAAGCTGGGGGATCAGTGTGTGAGATGTTTTTGATCGCAGAGTTTCATTAGAAACTACCCAAGCAACAACATTAATACCTTGCTTCATCCACAATAATCGTAAACGATAGGATGTTGCGAAGTTTTAAAGCTACCTATTGGTCATTGTGACCATTTAAAAACGTCATTGTTAATGAGCATAAAGTGTACACATAGACCGATTTGTCTTACGCAGACTCTTTGTTGCTAGGCCGAAGGTCTGTGCGTCAGACCTCGACTGGTACACGACAGACACAAAAATATTACGATGTTTTCACATTGACTTTCTTGATTCTGAAGTTTTTTAGGTTGACAGATTGTCGCTTGGTTTTGAATACCTGTGCAATCCTCAAAGAATAGGATGTGTAAGTATTTTCAAATTTCAAGAACTTTAAAAGATATAAGTTGATTTTTACTCACGAGCTTTCATCATGAGATCCCATACCAATGGCCTCTTCGAACTTAGGTACAAGATTCTTGCTCTTATCGTAATGCATCAGATCATGCAGGTCTGAGAATTCTAATACCTTCCTGTAACCCTTGACAAGCAATCTATAGTATAGAGTTGAAAGTTGATTAAAGGAACAATCCCTAAGACTTAGATCTTAACACGCATCGAAGAACAAACACAAATATTAAAGATCATGGGATTTCCCAACTTCAGAAAGAAATAATTACAGGGTATCATTTCCACGCATCTGGCACATGTACTGGGCGATAGCTTATTGACATATCCGATAACCTGTAAATGTGCACAAATACTGCCTTACATTTGCCATATTTCCATGTTTCGTATGCATGGTCTCCGCCTTTCGTATCTTAGGTATTGTCCTTCTTTCACGTTTCACTATTCAACATAATTCTGCTACAATATTGGAAATTGCTTAAAATGATGCCACCTTTTTATTTTTGTGGACAAATGACTTTGTCTCACATTATAATCAAAAAAGGAAAACGCGTTTGTCTGGTTTGCAAGTTAGTACTCCATACAGCTATTCATATTAAGATACAGTTGACTCTTAAGTTTGAGATAGCGTTATCTTTTGTAATGATTCACTCTGAAACCCAGCGCTTTACGAGCTCAAAACTTTCATGGTTGATGAACAAAATTATCTGCTATTCATAACAAATTGCACTGAATTTGTGCCTTACCCAGTGATCCAAAAATATGTAATCGATGACAAAAAGCTAGCTTTTGCTTGTGGAGAAGGCACCTGCAATAAATACTGATCAGAATGAAATAGTGATAAAGAAAACGAACGGTTACACAACATATTTCTATCTGAACACCTATAAATAAAGGAATGGCTGTATATTCATCATGTTCATAAACGTTGAAATGGCCTAAAAGCGCAGAGCCCGATAATATGTGCAGGATCTCATAAATGCCACTGGTTGACATTGGACACACATATGTGGCCATTTCTTTTTTCTGTTTTTTTGCAGCTGTTAATGATGACAATTAGAATGGCAAAGATAATGAGACTATTTGTCATGCTTATCTACAGTTAAGTTTAAAATTGCATGTTTAATTCAGCTTACCCATTCGTCCTCTTTTCTCGATGAATCGATCAGTAACGTCTTCTCATTTGTGTCAAACTTTTTATGCAGAGCTTTACAGTCAGCTTTAAAGCTCAGTAGAAACTGACTCACAAGCAACGCAAAGAAAACACAGAATGTAACAAAAACGTACATGTCTTCTACTTCACCCTGAAAGAGCAAAAGTAAATTTTAATATATATATATATATATATATATATATATATATATATATATATATATATATATATATATATATATATATATATATATATATATATATATATATATATTCTCTATTTATGTATTCTGAAATGTTTTATTTAGGGCCATATAAAACATACGAAACTGCAAGTGTCTCAGGGCTGGCCAAACATTACAAGTTTTGTAATCAATAAAATGTAAAACTTATAAAATGGATTACATTAGATTTGGGTATGCAAATTTCTTTTTTAAGAATGTTGTGTGTTTCATATTTTGAATTTGTGAAAAAAAATTCATTCAGTGTGTCATAATTTGGTTTTGACTGTCTAAGGAACCGGTCATCTACATTTGGAACATCTAATTGGTTTTACTGAACCGGGCAACTTGATGTAGAATGTGACACTTGAAAGATGTCATTCTGATGTTCCTTTTTCTACTCTTATATATGCCATGCTGCATTGCCAATGTATCCTTCTTCAGCCGACAAGATCTCTTCTTTTCTATCAACCATAGATTTATAAAACAGTAACTCAGAGATTGGTAGCGCTTTTTGTGACATTCTTTCGTAATTGATGTCTCAGATGTTTAGAAAAAAGATGATGTGAAACGTATACCTTTTCCTGAAAGTCCAAGATATATGATCTGAAGATGATAATGTTACATAATGTCGTGAATGTCCAAAAGACGCAAAGAATTCCTGACGATACGTTCCCTTTCTTAAATTCGTAGTGAATAAAGACTGTGGCCAGGACCTAAAAGAGGCATTTATAACAGATGGAACCATGTTCTCTGCAGATTGAGCAATAATTTTTAGACAGCAAAAACACAAATAGAAAGACCCTACAAAGTTATCTAGTAGATCTAGTCTGTAACAAGATGACACGATAAAACTGAAGATATATGATCATCGCATGTTAACAGAACAAGAAAGCAATATTTACACGTTTGTGATCATTTTAAGGACATGGTAGCTGAGGAGCAACATAGCATAAATCAAACACAGTTTTTTTTTTCGAAACCTTAATACACGAATGGCACCTGTGTTTCTCTATTGGAGCGACGAATGGTCTTATAATGTTATTGCTAAACATGCAGACATTAGTCACAGGTTGATAGAGGTCGATTCACATGAGTGTCTGTGTATACTGGCGTAGTTATCACTAGACACAATCATCATTTTACGTCCAATTTAATTGCCTTTTTACATTACACTATCTTTGATAAAACAACTATATCTAAGATTTATTACCAAAGAAAACAAAAGTAAACACGCTGCTACAAATTCTGATGGCGGAGGACGTTCGTGCAGACTCTCCTGTCTGAACAACCATATTGGTTGCAATAATGATGTAATACATAGTAGAACTCCCAGTATCTGAAGAATAAAGAAAAGAACTATAACAAATGACAATAGGAGGAATGTGATGATCCTGTGCTCGAGTGGTTTCAAGTATGAAGTGAATGGTAAAATTGATCCTCCGACTTGGGAACAAGTCCAAGTCACTCTTGTAAAGAGTCAACCTTTGTTCCGTTGACTACCGTCATCATGTGAAGTATTAAAGATCTAGATCAAATAGTTCGTGTATTATCAACCTACACGCATTAAAATAGAAAGGGCCTGCAGGAAGTCCAAATATTCGGTTTTCATATAAATGTATCTATTTGAAAAATTCTGTAAAACCAATGATATAATTTAAGTACTTTATTCAAGGATCTCAAACACAGAAATATGACAGTATTTTCTAAAATCAAGATTCTTTTATCAGAAATAAATGCACATTATATTAAAGGTGATATATTTTGACAGATTGAGTTCACACAGTCATAACATCAGAGCTTGACATTTGTCATCGAGACATAATCCTCCAATCAAATCTTGATCGATAAAGAGATGCTGCCCTAACGCTTGGATTATTTGTGTTTTCATGAGGGTCGGGCCTGCAGTAAGAGTGATGCTCAGATCCCTCACCTTGCCCTGTTTCATGACCTTCATCTGCAGGAGGCCACATATTGGCATTCGTCTACCATTGTCTTAGACTACAGAATTACACTATACTCATTAGAATGTTCAGTCTGTAGGATTACACTATCCATTAAAATGTGGAGACTGTAGGATTGCTCTAAATCATGAGAATTTTCAGACTGTTTTGGGATTATACCATTCAGGCTGTCGGATTACACAATATTTATTGGAATGTTCAGTCTGCATGGCCTCCTCTTCCTGTGGCGAGCCGGTTAAGCGCTGACGCAATAATAATACAATGTGTAAATAACTTAACATGTATGAAAAAGATTTGCACATGCGTGACATTCTTTTACTCATATGTGAAATTATTTTACGTGCAAATATAATACCTTTTACGTATATGTGTAAATCTTTTTCACACACGTAAAATAAGCGATCATTTTACATGTGTAATAAAATTGCACGCAAGTCAAGTGTAATTATAGATTTGTATACACGGGAATGTGTATGAAATTCGATTCTGGCCAGCTACCAACTTATCCAACACATAGCCGGCTTATATTTTATCTCTCTCGTGATCTCAGGCATCTATTGATAGTATCGTTGATAAGCTTGTGTTATTGCTGCCAGTAATGTACAATGGTACCAAGTTACTATATCCGCAATACATAATTAAGGCATTTCAGATACCTTGCAGGTAATTTCATTTGTACAGCGAACTGACAAATCTAGCTTGTACATAATATACGCCTATGTACTCTTCTTTATTGTATCCGTTAATGATTTCTTGCGTTGTATAATTCTATAGTCCTCTGGTCAGGAGACCTCATAAGCTCAGTTAAGTACCTTTAGGCCTTGAGACCAGTGCTCATATACATAGACCTATTATGTTGGGCCGTTTACATCTGTCAGTGATCAAGAATGTTAAATTTTCAAATTTAGAAACTTTCCAGCATTAAACAAAATCGCTAAATGAGTAGCAGATAGCAGGCAAAATAGAAACATCGAAAATTACGTTAACTCATTCCACCCTGATAGAAGACTGAGTCAACAGCTTTCCTTGGCGCGCTCTGGGCGCATTGCGCCCAGAGCGCGCCAAGGAAAGCTGTTGACCATGGGCATATAATTTGGAATGATCTTCCATGCAAGTTTCATCCAAAATATTGAAAAATAATCCCTAAATTAGTAAAATACAATTAGCAGACGACATTTAGATATTAGCGGGAAAAAGCGTCATCAGGGTGGAATGAGTTAAATAATGAAGATGTTGCAGCAGGCACACTCATAGCACTTACAATAACGTCACCTTGATAAGTCTTTCAAATAAATAGCGAATGAGAGATAAAAAGTGTTGTTGACTTGCCAGTTTGATTGTGTTGAGCCAGCTCTTATCTGTCCACTTGTGGTGCACAGTGCCTTGGCGAGTCAGGTAGAGAATGTGAAAGGGGGACCATATCAAAAATAGTCCACATGGTACCCAAGTGAGCACTGTTGTTTGGAAGCATCGCGTCAGGTCTGGGTTACTCGTATTTACAGAATGTTGATAATCCTACAAAATAATGCTAAGGTTGGCAGGCTGCCGTAGTGTCACCTTTAAAATCTTTAAGCACAGTGAAAACAGGACGATTCAGAACGTGTAATCCATTTGTATGAATCCCGACTTTAAACAAAAGGCTAGAAATTTTATAACATATATGTCCATCACAAAGTCACTATCAGGTAAAATGCTTATGAACATATTTGTTTGTAATAAATAGTTGGAAATGGCATTTAAATAACAACATGTTTAGATGTATTTGTTGTCAATTTGGAGCTACATTATTGTCAATTTTGTCCCCCGTATTTGAGGGTATGAGCTAGCTAGGAACAAACTATGAAAGTATTTCAGAAGTGTCAACACAAACTGGACACCATGTGGAAGTACGGGCACAGAAGCGGATCTAAATTCACTCTTCACGTCATAAATATCATCTCATCCAATTTCGTACTAGTCCTTTTGTCGGTCTATTCCATCACATTAGATTGTTTACCTGTTTATGAATTTCTGTTACCTTTTTTCTATCTGTGTGTAAATCCACACTTCCATTTATCTATTAATTTGTTTATTTATTAAAATATATTTATACTGGGTGGCCAATTCAGTTAAAAACAGTTGTTTAATCGGGCCCAGGTTACATTAAACATTGTAAACATAGAATAGCACAATACAATACAACATAAAATAATACAATTTATATATATATATATATATATATATGTATATATATATATATATATATGTATATATATATATATATATATATATATGTATATATATATATATATATATATATATATATATATATATATATATATATATATATATATATATATAATAAAAGAAATAAACAAAGCAGATACGAAAGTACATGTTTAATTACAAATACCAAGACACACGACTTAAAACATGAACATATATGACTCTGGTTCTTATGCCTGGGGAGGTTTTTCGTTTTAAAAATCTGATAAGTCATCGGCTTGCCTGGTGGATCTGGGGAGGCTATTCCAAATAAGCGGTCCTTTTTCACGAAGGGATTGCGTGAATTTTTCAGTGCGCGGTCGCGGGATATGGAGATCGCCATTCAGGATACTTCTACCATTGAGGGAGTGAACTGCATCCCTCTTAATAAATTTATTTTGGTAGTAATTTGGAGCCATTTCGTTTAGGGGTTTCTATATTAAAGTTGAAACATGAAATTGACGGTGTACAGCTAATTTGGTCCCCCGTAAGTTTTGAATAAGTTAAGTTGCACTGTGGGTTAAAATCGAAATTACCATTGATAATTCTAGCCGCTCTATTTTGGAAGCGCTGCAGAATTAGTTGTTGGGACTCGTAACAGTCTACCCAGACTGCATCACATCACAGTAATCAAACTGAGGTTGTATTATACTCTTATAGACGGTATTCAATAATTCGGGTGACAGTGTATGCTTTAGGTGAGAAAGACGGAATACTTTAAGCCTTATTTTAGAGACCATGTAACTTATATGTTGTGACCAGTTTAATTTGTCGTCGTTTACAACGCCAAGAAATTTTGTGGAAGTTTCTTGTGTAAGCACATAATTATTTACAGATAAATTTAAGACATTCTCGCCTCTAGACTGATCAAAAGACATGGCACATGATTTGGGGACATTGAGAGAAAGTCTGTTTCGAGTGAACCAGTCAAATATATTGTATAATTCAGCTTGCACATTTGATTCTGTTTCTTTAAGATTTTTGCCTGTAGCATACTCTGCTGCATCATCTGCAAATAAGTGACATACTGTTGATGATACACATTGAAGAAAGTCATTTATATAGAGAAGGAAAAGAATTGGTCCGAGCGAGGATCCTTGGGAGACACCAATATTTACGTTAATCTATCTATCTATCTATCTATCTATCTATCTATCTATCTATCTATCTATCTATCTATCTATCTATCTATCTATCTATCTATCTATCTATCTCATATATATATATAATTATATATATATATATATATATATATCTGTCTACGTGTCTACCCATCTATTTGTCTACGTGTCTATGAATCCACCCATCTATTTATCTGTTTCTGACTCTTCTCATCTATTTATATACCTGTTTATGAATCAACATATTTATTTATCTATGTTCTTCAGAGTGAATACAAAAATGGGGTCGTAACTATAATATCAGAGACTCTGAAAAACAGATAATGAAATGTCAATCAACTGTACAACATAACTTTACAATACAAAAACACACCATATTAAAATGATTTGGGACAAGGATGGCTAAAGCATCAAACTGAATGCGAGAATACCACACACTTACAAGTATAGAATTTTTGCCGCCACGTTAATATAAAACATGCTGACGCGGCACCATATGAGTTATGAGCTTGACACTATGACAAGTATTGTATACATCGATATATCAGTACCGACACAGAGTGCATGCAGTGAAAAAATTAGGTTAATGATTTACCAAAATATATGTGTTGTCATCGATCATTTTTACTGTGCTCAAAGTGTCGACCTTTATCGACGTCGGTATACTTTTATTGATTTGTTTGCTCTAAAAATGTAGAAGACAGTGGTGTTGCCGGAGAAATATCCATATTTCAAATTATCTGTTTTCGAAACCAAATTAGATCGAAATAGGTCCAAAGTTTATATATATATATATATATATATATATATATATATATATATATATATATATATATATATATATATATATATATATATATATATATATATATATAAAATCTTCGTCAAAAGTAAAACATAAACTCTGCATCACCAAAACTGTAAGCATTACCAATGTCTTTAATTTGATTTGCATACACGTATTTTGATGTCAGATCTGAATTTACAATCATACATGTTACAAGTACATACAGCATACACACATGCATACAGGAATAACTGTGAAGGAATGTGCCATTTACAACACTTGTGTTCAGAAGTTATGCGGATATTTCATATGTCAGTTAACTAAACATGTTTATGTTTGTGTTAAAAAGCTAAACATGATAAGCTTTACTGTACGGATTACAGACAATTTTCATGTCATCACAACACTAACCAAGTTTAGAGTATATGTCTGAATTTTCTTCCTTTGCTACATTTTATCATATCTTTAACTTCAAAATGTGAATTATTTCACCACCTGTTCTACATCATATCTTTCCGTTCGTGCATTACACGTTTAAGTTGTAAACACGTTTAATTGTAAGAAGTGCACGAATTTGTATAAGTACCGGGGTTTTCTTAGGAGTAAGCCATTATTTTGACAGTACGGTACCACAACCGGCATTGGCTGGCTGCGGCCATTTTGATTGTAAATTCTCTACAAAGAAGACTTATTCTAGAATGATCACCACTTGTTCAACGAAAGATGAAATAGCAGAGTTTCTACGACAAACCTTTATAGCAGGATTGAAAAAAATGCATGTTCAAAAGATCATAGGAGGTGTGCAAAATATGAGATGATTTTGAAGACATGAAAAATCTCCAACTCTTTCTTTGTTTTAATATCTATATGCTACTGTTCATCATACAATTTATACACTTCGAAATCATCACAACGTTGGCGTATTTCAATTTTAATTGTTTTAAATTTGGCTTCTGAAGTCTATATGTCTTTCGAAACCCTGTTGGTCAATATTGGACACATATTTATGTATGTGGTTTAACTGTCAATTCTGAAGTCTCCTTTAAGACATGTTTATGTTTGTGCTGCATTTCACACCTAAACATGTTTAGATTTCATGCACGTCTGACCCATAATGTTACAAATAACCCTCTTTGCCGTATGCATTGGATGACGTATTATGTGCCTCCCATGCTGCTCACTGAGCTGTTAGACTAAGAAAACAACAAACAGGAAAGTTTTTCTTTCTTTCTTCCTTTCTTTTTGTCCGCCTTGCTCTCGTCCTCTCTTTACTTGTTTTCTTTGATTTCTTCTTTGATTCTTCCTTTCTACCCACCCATCCATCCATCCATCCATCCGTCCATCAGTCCATCTTTGCTGCTTGGATTGGTGGTAGATTTCATTTTTTCTTCTTTTTTTTTTTCTTGCAATGATAAGATTATTTGACTGCACCTTTCGCGATTTTCATTGTAACCAAGACCATGAAATTTGATATCATTGTCACGCTTTTCTTCACAGTATGGCTTGAAAAGCACCGCGCGCGGACTTGCATACATGATTCTTTTAACTCCTATGGGTTGCTGGGTAACTGCAGGTCAAAGTTTCTTAGTAATGAAGAATGAGCCTTTTGTTTCTTTGTTACGGAAAGATGACAGCTTTGAGCAAGAGCCGTTTGCCAGACATTGTGGAAATCTGACTGTGTATCATGTCTGGTCATGTAGGACTTCAGGTTTTCTTAATCGAGATGCATAAGCTTCTTGTCCCTCTATTGTGGAAAGGTGGCAACTTTGAGTAAGAGCTTTTTGCCAAACAACGAGGAAAGGTGACTGCGAATGACGTTTGTTTGGTCATATGGGATCTCTGGTTTCTTATTCAAGAAGCATGACACCTTTGCCTTTTTGTTGCGGAAAGGTGGCAGATTTGAGCAAGAGCCTCTTCCTTAACATTGAGGAAAAGTGACTGCATATCATATCTGTTTGTTCATGGGTGATCTCTGGTTTCGGAAGCAAGAAGCATGACTCTTTTGCTCCTTTGTTGCGGAAAGGTGACAGCTTTACGCAAGAGTCTGGCTGAACATTGGAAAAGGACTGCTTATGATTGGGCACGTGGGATCTCTTTTTCTTAATTAAGAAACATCAGCCTTTGCTCCTTTGTTGTGGAAAGGTGACAGTTTTGCCGAACATTGTGGAAAGCTGACTGCGTATCATATCTGGTCATGTGGGATTTCAGGTTTCTTAACGAAGAAGCATACGTCATTCGCCCTTATATCGGTGAAATGTAACAGCTTTGAGCAAGAGCTTTTTGCAAAACAATGAGGAAAGGTGACGGCAAATGTTGTATTTTGGTTCTGTAGGATATGTTGCCGAACACTGAAGAAATGTTACTGCGAATCATAAATGTTTGTTGATGTGGGAACGCGGATTTCTTAATCAAGAAGCATGATCCTTTTGCCCCTTTCTTGCGGAAAGGTGACAGCTTCGAGCAAGAGACTTTTCCTGAACATCGAGGAAAGGTGACTGCGTGCCCGATCTATTTGGTCGTCGAGTTCAGGTTCGAAACTACCCTATGTGTAATTCAATATTTCTTCAGTTTTGTCACACCCAGACTGTAAGAACATGAACATCAAATGAGACAAAGGTCTGGCTAGCTGTCCAGCTGTAACAGTTCAATTGTATTCAGTTATTTTACTGGCAAAGTGGAATGAATACTAAACAAGAAGCTGACGGAGTCCAAACACTCGTTGTCCATATGTTAATAAATGCTTTACTGCATTTGATCTGTTTTAAGTAAAATATGTGCCAACTGGTTTCACGCTGTTCTATACGGGTGATCCAAAAGCCAGTGCGACTGTAGAATTTTTGGAGCAACCTGATTCCCAAAATGTCAAAATGGCTATTTGTGTCTACATTATATTTGTCAAGCCAGTGAGTATCATCGTAAGTATCAAAAACATAAGAGTTTGGAAACTGTGTTTTCAGGATGACACGTCTGATCATGACAGATGAGCCAGGGACTAGAATGTCATTCTTTAAATTCAATATTTTGGCTTCACTAAATTCCAAAAGAGAAGAAGATGGAACCAGCCATCTCGGACCACAAAGTAAGTTGATATTTTGTCTTTTCTGGTCCTGCTTTGTCTTTACACATACGAGGATATAATAGGGACTGAATTGCAGCTTAAATCTGATAAGGTTTGACAAAAAAGAAAGTAAATCTGCGAAATAAGACATTTCAAATAAAGTGTATGAAGAAAAATAACAATTCACGCCATTCGTTGGATGTCTTGTACCCTTGCTCACATCTGCTTTGTCCCAATTAGAGCTGTAACAGATAATATAATTCATTTACGTAATGACACTGTGGTCTATGGTTGGTTTAAACGTGACTTCTGTATTTGTCACATAAGAAAATTACATATGCGAAATCCCATGTAATTTTAACCAGGTTTTCCAGAGATAAAATGGCGTGCCCTGCACATATAACAGGCAATGGAGTTGGACCTTCAAACTAGGCCCAAGACAGCACCACATTTGGTCAATTAGCAACACGAAGATGTCAGTCTGGCCAGTGTAATCAGTGTGGCGGACCCTTCACAAATATATCTTAACAAGAAAAGCTTAGGGAGATCCTCATGCCACGAACACCTCCGCTAAGGATACCCTGCCCAAGAGCCATTTCGTGGGGTGGGTCTGACCCTTCGTTTCTTCCGCCAAGGCTTGGCAATGGGGTGCCGCACTGACCAAGACAAAGCGTATCATTTATGCAGTCTAATTAGCATTGCATAATCATTGAGACAATACCTGGGTCAAACAATTGCCATTTTTGTCTTACTTTCTTTCGCGTACGAATAATAAAAAACGCCAGTCCTTTTTTACGGGTGACTGCCTGTCTCAAGTCAGGACATAAATTTATTTCTTCAAATCGGTATTGAAAGATGAATGTTGATGGTTTGGAAATTCTTGAATATATGCCTTTTGTTTTATTTAAATTGGTTCTCGTTGTTAGGTTTGCATTTGTAAATAGGGGTTTTGTTTTTCTGAGATATTTGATAACCACTTCATTGGCTATGTAGTGCTGTGGGCTGTGTTCTTCGACTCATAGTTATTATTGGAGATGGAGAGTTTATATGATGTCCCAGATCCATCACAAAACCAATGTAACCTTACGTTCCTCTTTTGCTGTCAACTCAGCTGCCTGACAAGTCAGCAGAACCAAAAATGGAAGACCTACCACGTCTTTGTATTTCGGGTGTAAGTGATAAAGTTTGAAATCTAAGTGGTTCGCTATATGTTTTGGAGAAAACACTGATATCTGTAGTTAATGGGAATGATAAGTGCTACTATCACCAGGTGGCTCATTGTATGTTAATTATATGCATTTCGTTCAAAACATTCATCTTGTGAATGGCCCTATCTCTGCAGCTTGCTCTGGAGAAAGGTTCATTCTACAATTGAATATATATATTTACATTATTAAACAGAAAGCGAACCATGAAATAAATTTTGAAATAAATGCATTCCCGACAGCACAATGATCGGTGGATTGAGGTCAAATAACGGTAGATTCACACAGTCTAAATTCTATCAAATGTAGCTCTGCTTCAAAGATAAACAACTTTTAATTTGATAGAAACATGCATGATTTTGTTCGACCTGAATTTTAGAGTGAATCTCTTAATATGCCATCAGCCACACTCAGGATCTTGCCACAGAGGCGGTAACTCTGATGGGAAGAAAGACAGGTAATCTTCCAAACACAAATTACAGGAATATTTTGGGTGTGAATAACTTTGCAATGATCAGTGTTTCTTTGATCATACATTCATAAAAATACAAAGTCAAGAGACTTTTTTAACTTGGTTCTCACTTTGTCTTAAATATGTTATTTAGTACAAAGTATCTTAACAGGCATTTCACTAAAAAAAATGAGGTAAAACTTACCCAAAATGCGTCGTTTTCCGACCGATTTCCACAGAATCCATACCACCAGATATTTCCAGACATCATGTCGGTCTATTGTGGTGAAGTATACTGTGCTTCCAAATTAATTCCTGCGCACAGCATATGCAGCTACTCCAGAAGCGGAGAAGGCGTGGCACCTGTTCTAATAATTTTGCAAAATCACCTTCATTAAACACAGCGACAAAAGACAATGTGGAACCATAGGCAGGTCCGTTGTTACTCAGTCTGCCTCTTAATACATGTGTCATGGAGGTATTTCAGAATTGCATACAGAATAAAATTTAATATTTTTGCCACAAAATATTGTAACCAGAAGAGCAATCTGTGTAGAGTTTGCAGACTGATATTTTCCTTTATTCCTTTTCTAAAGAGACAAACGTTCCGGATATAAACTAAAACAAGTTAATGTCCTGGACCTACACCCAAAAGTCATCTTGTCGTAATTATAATGCACGTCGGAATCAGCTTATAATATATTAAAAAAATACACATACTTACTGAGCTGTTCCTCCAAAATCGCTATTTGCGTATCACTCAATTTAAGAAGTGGGATCAGACTCGCTTTTACTTTTGAAATCCGTCATGTATGTAGATTGTCACATAACATAGCACTGCTGGAATAAGAGGGACGGTTGTTTAGGAGACCGGTCTGAGACTCAGCAGCGGAGCAAATCCGTTCTGTAAAACTGACATTACGTGATTTTATATCGATAGACCTGTTCATACCGAGTTGTACCGAACTTTTCCGGACCTCAATTAATTATGCATTCCATTGTTGGCCTGATTGTCCAATCAGCAAGTGGCCGAGTCGGGCTCAGGCTTTCATATGTGCACAACGGATGCCACGTACGGCTAACGCTAGTGATTACAGCACGGATTGTGCTTATCAGAGGAAATCTTTTACCTAAAATATCACATTAGTGGTGAAATGTGCATGTTTAGTTTGCTGACGGTTTGATTTTTGATTACACCCAAGCACATCCTGTGTTATACTTTCTTATCCTCCCACGTTAAATCCGGCCAGCGTGGTCGAGCACAAAATGTAAACAAAGCAGGGTGCACTTCGCGACCTCGGGCCGCAGTGAACCGAATAAACCCGAGTCCTATGAACTGGTCTATTATTTAGTCTTATTCATTCTTCTTTTATCATGGTTTTCTTTATATTTTTAAGTGGACCCTCAGTGCATCAAGTTTCCTATCATTTCTATCTTTTGAGTTCATCCTCGGCTCCCTTTTGAAAAATATACTGGCTTATTTAAAAACTGAACTAGCTCTAGTCTCTTCTAAGTGCAACAACCAAAATCAATGTTACGGCCTTTCTCGATCACTTTTGGTCAAGTCAAAACCATGACATAATACATGTACAAGCAAAGCACTCGACCATCGACCAAGCTCTAAAGTACTACTTCAGAATTGCGCAAAACCAGTTACCTAAATATTTTTAAGGTCTTTTAAGATATGTTTGCACTGGGAACACTCCCACACTCATATTTCATTCGTGGCAGAAACAATCCCCCATTTCCAAAACCAAGAAAAAGTAGATCCAAAAACTGTATCAGATATTTATGTCGAAAAATGTTATTTTCTGGTGGTCGCAACGATAACGGACACATAATCCTTAGCTGGAGTGTTGACATTTATGCATTAATATACTAACATGTTGTTTCAATTAACATGTCTGTCGTTACGCTGTATATGCATATTGTTAAACTACCTCTGCCACATGTCGAATAAATATTATCTGAGTTCTGAGACGTCATATACATACTTTCCAGATTGTTTGTCACATCTGCGCTCTACATGTTCAGTCTTGATCTAACAGTTACCCGATGCCGACCTAAGATTTCGAAATTTGCGCTACAAATTCAACTCTTAAATTCTTCGTTGACGGATGATGATGATGATGATGAAACATTCTGCAGGAGATGGAAACTGGTCTGTTAATTTGACTGCACGTACCCCTTATTGTGCAATATATATATATATATATATATATATATATATATATATATATATATATATATATATATATATATATATATATATATATAGGCCTACCTGTCAAGTGTCCCCCAGTTTTTGACCTTGTTTTTTATACTTTTCGGTGCAAATTTTGTATATATATATATATATATATATATATATATATATATATATATATATATATATATATATATATATATAGGCCTACCTGTCAAGTGTCCCCCCAGTTTTTGACCTTGTTTTTTATACTTTTCGGTGCAAATTTTGTAGATAAAATATTAGAGTCGGTATATAGCGAAGGTTTCTGTTTTACTTTATAAGTAAGATTAGATTTTCACAATATTTGCAGCTTCTGTAGATGTTAATTCAAGCAGATAGAGCGTGGTGTCTCTTCTGATATATTTGCAACGACGAAAGACAACGTGCTACCACAGGCATGCTCGTTATCTAATCCTAGTTTGCTTATTACTATACATTATCTTTGGGTACGCGGTTGGCTGAGCGGTAATACGCTAACTTTTCACCTATTATCAAACAAGAGCAAAATCGCGACATCTTATCCGTCATCTGGGCCTGCCTATTTTGACCACATATGCAAAAGTCATGCCCCCTTACGGACTAACCGGGTGAAAAAACGTTCAAACCCTAGGTCCACATCAGATATCCTAAAGTTAATATACGAAAGAGAATACATTCATGAGCAAGCCTTGAAATCAAACGACTCTGATCAGTGGGAACCATATAGACAACTACGTAATCTTGTAACAAATACGATAAAACAAACCACGAAAACGTACTGTCAAGACTCCGTTGCCAATGCCCATGGTCTAAAACAAATGTGGAAAGTGCTACAATATCTTATTCCGAACAAAAAGAAAGATACCTTTGTGCCTCTGATATTTCCCCTACTCAATTCAATGACTGTGGTAAGAATGTAAATGAACGTTTCAATTGAAATAACTCACGTGTCTATCCGAAAAAAATAAATACATCCAGGCACTTATTCAGCCCTATAGAGTCCGAGTTCCTTCGTTCTCAATTACAACTATTGAAGGAAAAGAGTAATCTTGATGTAGTGTGTATGGATGGCCCACTCTTATCTTTAGCAGCCGATATTTGTTTTGATCACACTAACCATTATAATATGTCTATATCAACTGGCATTGTTCCCAAAGACTGGACATATGTACGTGTCTCACCTTTTTACAAAGATAATGGATCACGTTGTGGCAAATCCAATTATTGGCCTATCTCTGCTTTCGCCCACATAAGACGAATTCTTTACAAGCATATTCAGACATATTTTCTTTCGTTTCTAACTCAAAATGACCTCATCACTCCGGGGCAGTCAGCATTTATGAAACACCATTCTACCCAAACTACTTTACATTGTATGGTCGATCACTGGCTAGAAAATTTCCATAAACGCCGCTTCACATCTGTTTCATTTTTAGATTTTAAAATTGCTTTGATACAATTGACCACGAAATAAAAATTGAAACATTATGGTATCAAGGAGACGGAGCATAATTGGTTCAAATCTTATCTATATAAGAGAACACAGGTGGCGTCATGCAATGTATCAGTCTCCGAAATATTTGATTTGCCACTGGGTGTCCCACGGGGATCATCTCTTGGTCCGTTATTATTTTTTCTACACATTAATGATCCCCCAACGTGCGTAAAGTACTGTAAATGTCATTTATTTGATGACGATATATAGAATTCCACATGGCCGCGCCATGTGATGTGGATGTAGACAGCACGAGTTTTAAAACCGTTTACTGCGAGCCTTTGGAGAGCAGGGAACGGTTTGAAACGAGTCCTGTTCCATGTAGAATTTTGTTCCTCCCATAGAGCGTTAAATCGTATGATTTTGTCCAAACCCTACTTGGTTTAGCGTGCTTGTAGCAGCCGCTTCGACTCTATTTTGTGCACTTTCAACATTGCGTTGCCAAGGTACGTCACTCAAGGAATATTTTTCAGTCCCTGTTTTCTATCTTGCGAAGTCTGATTGGCTTACAAATAAACCAAAAACAAAAAAAGGATTATTTCTTTTATTTCACTTCGAACATAAAGTCTTTCCACACAGATATGTCGGGAACGATTGTGTTTCCACATGGGTATTTATGGGAGAAACCACTGTCCATACCAGTGCCACATCTTCTTTTGAAATTAATATATCGTTACAGGCTGACTTGAAACATATGTCAAATTGGTTCACGGACAACAAAATTTATTTGAATATTCCCAAATCATCTGCTATGACTATAGGTTCATGCATACGGTCATATAACCATCCACTCTACTACCATCCTAAGGCTCCATGATCATGATTTATGTGCAGAAAAGGAGTTTAAGCCACTAGGTGTCGTAGTGGATGACAAACTCCCTTGGTGTTCTCATGTTCAACATATTTTCTGAAAAGTAGCATCAAAAATAGGTTAACTGAGAAGCCTCAAACACACACTCCCTAAACATCTTTTAAACACAGTTTACAATGCCATCATCAACCACATTTGGACTATTGCGACACCGTTGGAAGGGGGTTGCCGTGAAAAATATCAAGAAATCTTGCAAAGGCTTCAGAATAGCGCAGTACATATTGTAAGTGCCAGTTTCGACTATAACGTCAGTCATCGCGTTCTCGAGTTCATCACCGAACTTGGATGGCAACGTTTTAACGTCAGAAGTTTTCGTCTTTTAGTTCGCATGTATAAATGTTTAAATATCCTAGCCCCCATTAAAGTATCTGTCTGATAAATTTCAATATGCCAGTTCACATGAAAAAAAAAATCGCAGTAGCACTTCTGGTGACCTACGTCTTCTTCGTCCCCGTACCGAAAAGTACAGTCTCTCAGCTGCCGTGGTGTGCAGGCCTGGAACACCTTACCATCCGACCTCCGTAACTCGGAGTCTGCTGAGGCTTTCAAACAGGCGCCGGCATATAAACAATCTGTTAACCTTATCCCTTCTGCAAATTTGAAGTAATATTTTACTTTCAGTATTTTTTTTATGTGGTTGTATATAGTAGATTCTGCATTGTTTTTTTATGTTTATAATTTATTGTGCTGATTTATTATGTTTAAGTTAATTGTATATACCTTGTACCCTGGTACTGCGTCCCAAGGAAGAACAGTTTTCGGCTGACTGGGTTACTCAGATTAAACATATGTTTTTGTTATTAATAAATAGATAAATAAAAGTTATGTGTCGTTCTGATATGTATGTATACATATTATATATATGTGTGTGTGTGTGTGTGTGTGTGTGTGTGTGTGTGTGTGTGTGTGTGTGGATTGATGGAAGATAAGTAAGGAGAACCAGGACGTGTTATAGAACGAAGAAACGAAGTCTGCTTGTAGGATGGCCACTTTATGTCTCTTAATTGTCCCGGCCTTGGATGGGGTTATAACGTGTACAAAATTTGCGGTCGAAAGAAATCTAATACAACTAAAACATAAGCCTACACCAGCGCTTAACCCTTAACACTTGTGATATATGTCAGAACTATACACCTATATCGAGTGAAAGCAAAATGCACTTGTAAATCGCAGCACATCATCGTCTTTTGTCCATCCCCCTATGTACATAATAATGCATCCGAATATTTGTCCGTCTGTAAGAAATCATTACTTTTTCGTACTATTTGAATTCCATGTGCTATATAATGTCGTAAATGTTTCTTGCGTGTTTTACAAATGTTTGACTGAATTGAATTTAAGCGAATAAGCAAAAAAGGGGTCACTATGTAGTAACTAGATATATTTAAATCAATAAATGTATGTTCATATGAAATCACTTCTTGATAATAATACAAAGTAAAATATGACGCATTTTAACCGAATATATCAAATCAATATCAAACAATTAAATGGGGGTTTTCCATGATTTCCCATTAAGTGGAATTTAAGTGATAAAGTCATGCATGTGTTACACTTCCAATGGGCACATGCGAGTTATTGGTCGCTTTTAAATGTTATTCCCTGCTTGGACATCTGTGCCTCGGACATGTATGACAAGCCAACGCTGCAAATATTCACAAATAGAGATATCTATATTTCTAAATGCAGATATTTACATTAAAACAAAGATATGTGTATTTAAATACAAATATCTGCCTTTTGATACACATATCTGAATTAGAAATAGAGATATCTGTATCTCTATTACAGATACCTGTCCTTGACCACCAAATGCAGATATTTGCATTTAGAATTCAGATATCTGTATTAAAAATACTAGGTGTCATTTTCGTACAGCCATAAAAAAATTCCGCAGATAACTTTTTTTGTAATTTGATCAAAAATTGTCTGCTTCAATCCTGTATTTTTATTCCATTATTTTGGTTTTCCTGAAAATGTTACTGAAATAAATGTTACTGAAAAATGTTATGGGCCTATAAATACAGCAAGATTAACAAAGAAATGCATAGGCTTTTTAATTTTTAAGGGCACCCTTGAATCAATGCATACATCTGTAGCATTTCCGCACAAGGGAGCATTCATTGCTCTCTAGCTTGTGATGCTGAAATAAAAATATCTGCATCAGAAATTCGGATACCTGAATCAGGTATACAGATAAATGTATTCTGTCATTTTATACAGATATCAGTATTTGTAATCAAGAAATCTTTGTTTCTACTTCAGATATCTGTATTTCTAATTCAGATATCTGTATTTCTTATGCAGATATTTGTATTTTTAATTCTAATATCTGTATTTCTAACACAGATATCTGTATTTCCAGTCTGATTCGGACATCTGAATTACAGATATCCCTATTCTACATTCAGATATCGGAATTAGAAATGCAGATATCTGAATTAGAAAAACAGATATCTCCATTTGTGAATATTTGCAGGTTTGGCTTGCCATAGACATGTCCGTCTGGCCTTGGATAAACTTTAACAATCCTTCCTATTGCCCATTTGCCCCTTGGTGAAAGAAGATCTATGACAATCACCATGTCACCGACTCCCAAGTCTTTGTGTACAGTATTCCACTTACGTCTGCTGCTCAAGTTAGGGAGAAACTCCCGTAACCGCCGATGCAAAAACTGGCGAACCAAGTGTTGCACTTTCCCCCATCTTTTCCGCGGATCGAATGGAGTACTATCCACTGTCTCAGGAGCAAGCTGACCCCCTAGTTGGCCGGTTATGAAGTGATTCGGAGTCAAGACTGGGTCATCTTTGGCGTTGTCTCCTTGGTAACACACTGGGGACGAACATAAAAAGGCATTCCGCTTTCGCCATTGCGATAAGTCATGTTCTTCGTCGGATATATCAGCATTGCCTAGTATTGCGTTCAAAGCACGCTTTGCAGTTTTTATCAAGGCCTGGAAAACACCAGCAAAATGAGGAGCATGCGATGGGTAAAATTGCCAGTCTATTTTTTGTTGACCAGCGAATTTCCTATTTTTGTTTAATTAAGTTTGTTTTGTAAGTCTTGGAGGTCTCGATTTGTACCAAGGAGGTTTAATCCGTTATCTGTGGTGCACTGGATAGGTTTATTTCTCCGGCTAACAAAACGTGAAAATGCTAACAAGAAGGAATCTGTATCTATGGGCTCCAAACGATCTGAAAATGGACTGCCTGTGATGCTAGGCAATTGAAAAGGCAAATATACCGTTTGTTTTGTACTTTTTCGCGACCCTACCATTACCAATAAACAGTAGATTGCATTAAAATGCTCATTGACTTACATAGTAAGGAACAGAAAAGGTCCAATACCAATAAGTACCCAAATTAAAAAAATTCATTAAAAATCCGAAATCCACAGCAGAGCTACCTATAGTGAACATCGTTGCTTGACCCTTTCACGAGGAACATATCCACAAAGTTACAACTTAATCTGAGAGACGGTTGTGGAGAAGAAATGACATGTAACGAAAAAAATTCAAAAATTCAGTACTACCTGGTGAACAAATTAAGAACTAGGAGTCCCCAGGAGTGTTCTTCTGTAATATCAAAGCAAATAAGGGAGCGATTGGTAAGATTTGTTAAAATTTTTTAAGATTTGTCAAAACAAAAAAAAAAGATTAAAAATCCAAAAACCACTGGAGCCTGAACATTTGAATCAACCCATGGTACATTCGCACCAAGTTTGAAGTGAATCTGGATGACAGTTTTGGATCAGAAGTCGAAAATGTGAATTAACATTAGAATGCCCATTGACTTACATAGTAATCAATAGGAAAGCTGCATTGACGCTGAAGTGCCCGAATTGAAAAAAAAAAATCGTTAAAAATCAGGAATCCACAGCAGTGCCACCTAGTGAACAACTTTGTTTGCCCTTGCCACAAGGAACATATCCACCAAGTTTAAGCTTAATCTGAGTGACAGTTCTGGAGAAGAAGTCAAAAATAGGAAAAAACACACAAAACATCATAAAAATTACAAAAAAATCGCAGCGTCACCTTGTGAACAAATTAAGAATTAAGAGTCCCCAGAAGTGTCACTGTGCAATATCACCGCAATTGGGTGAGCGGTTTTGGAGAAGAAGACTTTTTGAGATTAATCCCCCCAACCCCAACCCCCCAAAAATAATAAAAAAATCCAAAAATCACTGGAGCGTGACCATTCGTATAAACTTGGTACAGACCCACCTAAGGCACATCTTTACCAAGTTTGAAGTGAATCTGGCGGACGGTTATGGAGAAAAAGTCGGAAAATGTGAATTGTGGATGACGGACGGACAGGCAACAGACGTCTCCAGCATGAAACACTTATGTAGAAAAACATGACCCATATTCTTAAATATCAAACCCAACAATGACAGCAAAGAAATTCCACAGTTACCAAAGCATCAACATTCATCTTCCAATACCAATGTGGAGAAACAAATTTCACTCCTGACTTGAGACAGGCAGTCACCCCGAAAGGTAACTGGTGGTTTTAAACCGGTCCTCTCAACCTTTGAAATGTTCTTCATTAAATACAGACTATAGTGTTTTCAATGTGTATAGGCCCATCCACTCAAAATCCAAATTTTATCACTTATGCCAAAAACAAAAAAAGAGAATTGGTAGGCCTATCACTTTTTTGGTTCTTCTGACTAGTTCGTCAGCTGAGTTTATAGCAAAAGTGGAAAGCAGGTCTATATGGTTTTTGTGATATCTATAAATCTTGAACATTATCTAATTAATAAGTTAAGTGATTGAATCACTGTTGTAGAGTATCAAATGCAAGAAGACTTCTACGAGACCCTCACTATGCAATTGAAGTTACAGACGGACGTCTCTAATATGATATACTTATGTAGAAAAACATGACCCATATTCATAAATATCAAACCCAACGGAAGAACGATGGACGGGCAGACGACGGATGGACGGGCGACGGATGGCTAGTCATAAACTATTGACACATTTTTAGCTCAGCTGACTGGTCAATCAGATGAGCTAAAAATGTGTCAATATTTTTTGTGTTTGTCTTGCCCTCTGATGGAGGGTGCTGGAGTGTCACTTTAGTGACTCGTCACTAAAGTGACTCGCGAGGGTAAGACAAACATAACAAGTATACTGGTTACTAAAGTGAATCGCGCCCACAGTCCGGCGCCCTCCATCAGCATGCCATATCATCCCGGCCCAGTGTTTTTTTTTTTTTTTTTTTTTTTTTTTTTTTTAAGATTTTCGTTTTCCATATCCAATTGAGAGCACAGTCAGTCAGTCGGTCAAGCATTTGAGTTAAATTCTAACATACGGTGGCCGGGGCGGGATGGGGGGGGGGGCGGTGGGTTGAGAGGGTGAACCTGGAACATCTGTATGAACAATGTCCCACAGAGGGCCTTATTACCACTTATATAAAAACCATCCGGTACTTTCGGACCTGTAACTTTCTCTTCTAAGCTCCTTCTGATACAATATCCTTGTTCTGGGGCCCACTGCCGCCAACAACTGGTAATTCCAAGTCGTTGTACTTACATTTCTAGGCAATGCTCACAATCGAAAATTCACATTTTATATTTTACATCACATTCATTCGACAAACTGATCTTCCGACAACACTTATCACACATATATTTTGGATGCTGCCTCTTAAAAATATCGAATTGGAACTAACAAAAAAAAACCTGGCTGCCATTTTGAAAATTATGGATTCCGCACCCAATGGTTTGTAAATGAGGAAAGTAGTATTCTGACCATGGGGGGGGGGGGGGGGGAAATAATATATGAAACATGAAGTACGTATTTTACAATTATTTCAGAACATCAAAAATGATATGATATATGCTGTGGGCGTGATTCACTTTGATATCCAAATCAACTGTATTTTTGTGCGACTGCCCCACAATGTATTGCGGCATGTTCAAAATGGTGCATGATTCAACGGTTTCAGGTATATCATGTCATATTTGGATTTGTAACTGACGATGATAACTGCTTGAGACACAACCGAGCGGCCAGATTAAAATTAAGATAGTAAGTCATGTTTTAAAAGTTCTTTAACAGCCCTTTGCCCAGGTAACTCTGAGAACAGACACTTGGAACCTAGCCAAAAATTACGATAACGATCACCGAACAACCGGGGCTATGGTGTTTAATGACGGCTGCATTCTCGATAAAATCTGTCAACCGGGGCAATAATAAAATCATCATCATCATCATCATCATCATCATCATCATCTGACTCTCTGCTTTTCTGTCGCAGTCCTGTGTGACACAGGTGGCCTTGCGAAGAAAAAAATCCTCTAAAAGAAATGGTCGTACAGGTCAAGCAAAGGGTATTTCTTGCCCTGAAGTAAAATAACCCTTGCGACTCTGTCTGCTTGGGACGTCAACAGATCATATCTGCAACTGCACGAATCTACTGAAGTTGAAAGCACAGATGCATATCACCCATCAAAGTTCAGATGACTCTTACTTTGTCAGAATAAGATAGAGCCCTGGGTCTCTTTGGCGCGGGGTTGCGCGAAAAAGGAAGACACTGATCTAGGCCCTGCCATCATCATAGGTTTCGTTTACAGGTTTTTTAAAATCAATTTCTATTTACAAAAAAAAAATCAGTAAAAAACATAAAAGCAGACGACAATGGGCAACCAAACGCTGTGGCCGAGTTCAGCTGGATAGGGTAAACGAGTTGCACATGCGCCTTTACATTCGCAAACACAAAATTCCAATTGTATATTTTGATTTCAACTAACCCCCTCGGAAATAAACTTAATGGTATTTTTTAACTATTGATTGTGCACAACTTCTTTTATCGGACGAATTTTATATTTCAGAGACTTGAACTACTGTTAATTTACATTCAGCGGCTCTTAGTTTTCCTGCTCTCATTGAAACCGTCAAACTAAAAATCATAGTACTGACAACATACGAGTTTGTTGTGGTATTGCACGGTATTTTGTGTGTTCTGTTTTTTGTTTGTTTGGTTTTTTTTGGGGGGGGGGGCTTTTTTAGTTTGTTTGCCGCGGTGGGTATATAGGCGCCACGGAAAAGACCCCTGTTTTTCAACTTTGTTAAACTTTTAACCCCTAACATTATTATCAGCATGTACGAATTTTGACCTCCCTATCTGGTAGAAACAGCGCAAGATATAAGAAAAATGTATAGCTTTGACCCACCCACCCCCTCCTTTTTGAGAAAATGTATCTTATTAATCCCCTATTTTATTATGTGTATATAATAGGGGGTTTTTTTATTGTGCAAGGGCCTATATACCCAACCAAATAGCACAGGCAGTGCCCAACCGTCTCTGCCTCACAATTAGGGAAGCACACGCCAATATTTGTGCTATGGAAATTGACTGGCTTGGTATGTAGGCTGATCAAAGTGTTATGTCTATGTGGGTGTATAGACGTGGAAGAAAAAGGTTGGTATAGAATCACAATTAGTGTAAAAACGTCCACACCAACATTTGTGCAATGGAGAGTGATTGGCTTCATTGGCATGTAAGCTGATCGAAATGTGAAACATATGGGTCCACAGATTACGAACAGGTAGGCTGATGTAGAATATTAGAATGTAAAACAAGTAGGCTGAGCAGAATGTGAAACACATGGATCTATAGATTAGGAACAGGGAGGCTGAGCAGAATGTGAAACATATGTGTATAATGTAAACGATCTTTTTCATTTAATTTGTGCAAATTTAAGCCCTGGCGAAAAATGGGAAAACATTCCCATTCTTTCAAAAAATTAAGGGAATACAGGAAAATATGTTTCGAATATTTTGACAACGGATCATATCTAAGTAATTACTCGTAACTTCGAAATTTAAAGAATATTTTTTTCCGAATTGTGGCCTAAGTGGCACCAATGACTCAGAGAATGTGGTTGTCTGAACCAAAGCAAATATACACGGATGCTTGTGGTATAAAGGAAGGCTTATTATGGTCTGAAATGGTGGCGATTTAACAATTCTCACACCACTGTGGCTGTGCAAAACTCAAAAATAGCATTAACGTAACGGTCATCTGTGTGACATGGTGCTGTCAGTGACCTATCACGTGATCAAATGTCACGTAAATGGCTGAATATAAAATCAAATTAAGACAATACAAATACCAACTTGACTGATATATTTCACAGCACATTTTAATTTGCGTTGTTTGAATGTTAATTGATCTCTAAATTATTGGGAAATATTTTAAGATAACGGTATTGTATGGAATAAATAGGTGTGTCCTTTAGCCCAACACAAGGTTTGGTTATATCGATTACGCAGAATTACGTTTGTCATAATTTGTTTGTATCTATTGTGATTAACCAGGAAACTGCAATATCTCATTTGCACTTCCCTGGTTTAACTGAAAATGTTAATAAAGACATTTTCATGAAAGTTTTTCAACACACATACGAAGTTTTATCACGCACTAATGGTGCACTATTGAGCTAGACACTCAACATTTTAGTGTAACAAGTGAATGTATACACAGGAATCTCAAATGCCGTTCAACACTTTTATACGCTTCCAGATTTTCTGAATCGTAAAATCAGCCACGTATAGAAATGCCTCCTTCCGATGTCCTTATCATTGTGTGTATTTATCTTTCTACAATTTACTTCCCTAATTATTAACCCTTTTAGTGCCAAATTTTAGACTGAGTCTTTTCTCGGCGTGCATTGGGCGCAATGCGCCCAATGCTCGCCCAGAAAGCTGTTGATCCGGGGTATTCTCTCCGGAGCTATAGGCATATTGGTATTTGAATGAAAGGTCTTTCTACGAGGAATACGAATCTGGGATCCTAATGATATTCCAAACTCATCTGACCAAAGTAAATTGACTTTAGACATGATTGCACTAAAAGAGTTAAGGACCACAATTCCATCAGAATACTATATACTCAACACTTTTGTATGTACAACGAGTAGCAGTGGGACATTAAGGTCGGTAAGAAAATCGTCATTTCTAATAAGTTTGCGCTACTAAGTAGTAGGATATGAATTCTGGACCACGCTACATCTACATCGGCAAATTACACGAAGGGCCGTCATTTGTGGCAGCAGAATCTGTATTTCTATTTCAAAATTTTCATACAACTGGTAAGTTTTGCCAGCAGAACCTTACTTGCAAATTTGAATTTACACTATCAGCAGCAGAACGTTTCCTTCTGCCCAGAGCTTGCTTATCTAAAATTGGTTTACATTTCGCAGAGTAGTAAGTTTTTTCAGCAAAACATGCATTTTGTTATTTCAAACGGGTACTACAAGTACTGAAACATTAGTAAAAAGTTCTGTCAACGGGACCTTGATTTACAGTTCCACACTTGCTCTACATTTACCAGGGAAATGACGTATATATGCAAGCAGAATGTCTTAAAACAGTTATTTTGATTCACACATATTAATGTAATTATTACGCCAGTACCCGCTGCTTTCATCAGGGTCAGCATACTAATCAAGTTGATTTTTGTAATTGCTTTAATTGCTAATTAAATTGTTTGAGTTGCTCAATGGTTTCCTTTAATTTTTTGGATTCCAGCTATTCCTACCTTTGCTTGAGTGTTGTTTGATGATTTTGTGCTGCCTTTTTAACCCTTTGAGTGCCAGTCACGGCTTAAGCTGTGCTGATGAAGATGGATTACTGTAATGATTCCAGATTCATATTCCTCATTAAAAGACCTTTCATTCAAGTACCTGCATGCCTATGTTGCCAATAAAAAATTTGGTCCAGGTCAACAGCGGTCCTTGGGGCACTTTCCGCGCAACGCGCGGAAAGTGCCCCAAGGAAAGCTGTTGACTCAGTCTCTAAATTGGCTCTGTAAGAGTTAATATGATTTACAATGATTGCATGCCACACTTTCCCAGCGTGATACAAAATATGTTCCTTTCTCTGACTCTTCATGAGATATGTTTGTTGTTCTGCTTGCAATAAATACCTTAATATCTATTTTGATGAAGGATCTAAGTAATCTTTCTTTTCTGCACAATGAACAGTGAATGAAGTATTTGCCTTGTAGAATTCAACTGTTTATGGCTGATTCTTTCTCGCTGATGTAACCGAAAAAGCCGAGAAAAATGGATATCAGATAAATGTATCACCAACCCTGAAATAATCCCAAAATTAACGTTACCTGTCCTAAACCTGTGTCCAATCGTATCATTTTTCAACATCGTGCATACACATATATTTCTATGTGAACATAAGCCAAAGGAAAACATCGTAGATGTAGAATACATAACAAAATATTTCACTATATAATGCCCGGGTGACCTTGGTTGAGACTATAATACCCGCTATCACCAGGGCCACTCAGGCACTGTATGTGTGTATTGTTTTACAATGAAACAGCAGTAAAGTGTATGAATGTCAAAAGATGGAAATAGAAATGTAACTGATAAAGCGGGGACATAGTTATTCACGGCAAAGGTAAAACAAGAGGACTTCGACAGTCCTGTGCTCGGCTGACATGTATATATACCCTTGCGATGTTTTTATGATTTGCGCCCCCCCCCCCCAAAAAAAAGAAATAACTTCATAAAAAATCCAAAAATCAATGGAACGTAACCATTTGGACAAATCGGGTAGAAACCCACCCAACGTACATTGCCACCAAGTTTGAAGACAATCTGGATGATGGTTTTGGAATGGAAGTCAAGAATGTGAATAAGCGTTAGAATGCCCGTTGACTTGCATGGCAATCAATAGGAAAGGTGCCTCTACCGAAAAGGACCCAAACTGAAAAAACTAGTTACAAATCTAGAATCCAAAGCAGTTCCACCTGGTGCATAATTTTGTTTGAGCCTTCCACAAGAAACATATCCACCAGTTTCAGCTTAATCTGAGTGATGGTTCTGGAGAAAAAAACGTCAAAAACAGCAAAAAAACAAAAACAAACAAACAAACAAACAAACAAACAAAAGAAACATGAAGAAAACATGAAAAAAAATAGAAAATTGCAGCGCCACCTGGTGAACAAATTAAGAACCAGGAGTCTGTAGGAGTGTCCCTGTGTGATATCAAACCAATCGGGTGAGCGGTTTCTGACAGTTTTTTTTAAGATTTGCTCCCCCCCCCCAAAAAAAAAGCATGACCATTTTAAAAAATCTCAAAAGAAAAAAAAAACAACCCAAGGTACATTGCCACCAAGTTTGAAGTGAATCTATCTGATGACTTCGGGGAAGTCAGCAATGTGAATTAGCGTTAGATTGGCCAAAGATAATTATGTTAAATTGCCCGTGAGTATAAAAAATAAAAATATATTGGTGATTAGTACAAGTACAAGACACAAATTCCCATGAATCTTTCTCATCCTAGTTCAACTGAATTCAAATTTTACATGTATCCCAGTGAGTTTGCTAGTTAAGAGGACTAGAGAGCGTTTGCCAGCGGTAGCCAGCGTTGGAAGGGTGTCAAACGCTGCCAAAGGGCTTAATTGGATTTTGGCGTTTCCCAGCGTTAGTCGGCGTTTCCCACCTTTTTGTAACGCCGACAAATGTTGTCTCACGCTGTGTAACGCTGGGAACCGCCCTGAAAACGCACATACTAACGGCGAAAAATATAACTAGTGATAGTAGAATCTCCAATCAAGACCACCTCCATAAAGAGACCATCTCTATACTAAGACCACCAATTTACAGACCCGTTTTGGACTATCATTAAATTATATTCCCTATCAATCACACTCCCCTATAAAGACATTTTCGTAGTCCTTTAGGTGGTCTTAATAGGGAGGTTCCGGTGCATTCAATTCTTAGTCCGCACCAATGTTCATGAAATATGCTTCTCTCAATGATGACAAAAGGATTAAACTGAAAGAAATTTATTTCAAAACTACTGCATAGTTGTTAGTTCAAGAGTATTTCCAAAGTTCTTCCAAGGATTAACTGAGCAAATAGGCAGTACTCTAAAACTAGTGTATGTGCATGACATCTGCCTATTGAAAGAAATCTTTGGTTTTGATTTTTAGAATGAAAAATTTGAAACTCAAAAATTCATTTGGCATTGTTACATTGTTTCACTCAACAAACAGTTTGCCCAGTTTAAATTCAAGGCTACAACTTGAGTATGAAAATGTTACAATTAAAGTGCATATTCATAAATGCTTTGATGCATGTTTGGTTAGCTTTTTTGTATCTTTTTCTGCCATTTCTCGTATAACATGGAGGCTTCACAACTTTATCTTCGTAACAGTTTGAAGTTGCATATCATACATTGTACATGTAAGTATATAATATATGAACATATATATGTGTGTGTGTGTGTGTGTGTGTATAATATATACATATACATGTATGACAAAAAATGTATATTTTGTTCAGAATTTAATAATATTCTGCCATCCAGTATCTGTTCATTGATAACTTGAAATCCTTGACGAATAGAACAGTGATACACATATTTCTTGTTTGCCAAATGGTAATACACAACACTGCAGAGAAACTCCAAGCATAATGAATACTGACGTCCTCCCAGTGAGCACCCTTGGTGCTGAAAGATTTTAAATGACCTGAGCCTCCATCCTGGTCATATATTTGGGTCATTATGCCCGTTGTACAATGAAAATTCGGGAAAAGATGGGGCATTACTCAAGGTTTTTTCTGCCAGTGAGTCAAAAAATGAGGGAATACTTACTTCAGCGTAGGCTTTCATTAGGATGAATACCATATCTATTCCAGACTCTGTCACGCAAGCTGGTCCATTTTACAACACTAAATTTTAAACAAGATGTTTATTTAAATACGCAAATTTACAATTAAAGTAAGTTGGTGCTTTTTGAAACATGCACAATACAATAATTACTGCCCCAATTGTTATTGAATACATGCAGAAATCTTATGTAGTATTTCAGCCATACCTGAAGAAAAACAAGACTATTACAATTTTGTATGTGCTGTGCTTTTATTTCACATCGTAGGGAACAATTTCAGCTTCAGAGGGACTTGCAAAAAGTCTTCCAAAATAAACTAAGCTGTTTACTTATTGAATCAAATGACAGTCATTTTCTTGTTTCTTGGCTATTGGTTTTCAGCTCAGTTGACTTGTGATGCAGGCGAAGCTTATAGGACGCGTTTTAGTCTGTCATCTGTCCAGCAACAATCCAGATTTTCCACTTCTTGAAAACCATCAGTCAGATCCTCTTCTTGATTTACCTTGGATGGATTTTTACCAAGTTAGTTTAATAAGTCATGGTCAACACCTTTAAACTGTTTATTTTTCTTGTATATATTTTGGCCAAATCTTAAAAAATCTTCACAACTGTTTACTCAGTTAGTTTAAAATTGCATAGGGATACTTCTGGGTACCTCTGGACAGAACCTTTTTTAACAGGTGGTGCCGCAATTTCTATGTTTTCTATGATCTTGCTGTTTTCAACTTCTGTAATGCAACTGCTAAGGTTATGCTTAAATGTGGTTTAATGTAGAAGGGTCAAAGTAGTTAAGTAGGTAGTGATGCTCCCTATCCCTACTTTTAAACAAATTTTCTAAGTTTGGGTATTTGTCTGTTAATGCATGCATTGCCACTGTAATTGATTACTATGCAAGTTAGTAAGATTGCTCATACTGGCTACCTGTATGGAGCCACACTATGCTCTGTATCACATCTTACCAAACTTCATTCAACCTGTCCAAAGGTCCAGAAAGCAAGGCCACAAGATGTGCATAGGCTTGCAAATAAAAAAAAAGTATAGACCCATATCTTTTACATGGATTGCGAAACAGACCAAGCCTATACTAATAAATCTCATAGCAAATGGTGATTCTTGGTGGTGCAGCCCACCAGGAAATCCCACATTTGGATTAGTGTTTATGTCTTTTTCATGCTGGCTGCCAGACTCCTATCAATCAGAACGTTCTATGTTCTACCACATGGAACACACCTCGGTAAATACCCTTTTTGTCCATCAGTATGGACAGCTGGACACCAGCTTTTAATGAGTTCACTGCAAATCATATAAATCTGTCCAGCTTGTTTCCCACTCTTATGGCACATATAATTCCATCAGAATAAATAAATATGGCACAAATGTATTGGCATTCTTCCAGCTTGTTGTGGGGAATGTCATACTCTTTCCATTTAGCATTGACAGCATGTACAGGACTTGTGAAACAATGCAAAAACCACACACCACCTGAAGACCAGCTGTGATACTACTTGAATAAAAAGCTGTCATAGTTGTCAAATCTAGGAAAAAGTTGAATATGCAATCCTGATGAAAAACTATCACTGACTGGTATGGAATGACTTTAAGATCAGTCATCACTCTCTGTCACTGACATAGATCCAAGCTGTTCTCTCATTCCATTCATTTCCAGGTCTCTCTGTACAATTGCTAATTGTTCCTCAAAAGTTGCAGTCTTTGAGGCCAGGAGACCAAAAAGATTGTCTAATTTGGTCAGATCTGGCTTTTGTCCACTGAATTTAAACTGTGAGGGCTGGAAGCTATTTTGAACAAGCTCATTCACCATTTGTCCTGTTGCATGCTGGTCTGGTAGAAAAGACACAAACACTAAATGTGCAGGGTAGACCTCCGAATGGTACTTCTTGTACAGGTCCAAGAAGCTAGAAAAAACAAAAGTTGAATGGTTTTCAAATCAAAGGATGCAAAGATGTTTTAAAAATGGAGTCTATCATGTTTATTTCGTTACTTGTACCTGTTGTTTGGTGAAATTAACATATGGCCAGAACCTGTGCATGCTCATTTCTGATTTTTCTTTGGATTGTTTCACCAACAAAAATCCAAATTTTTTTAAGGTCCTTTTCATTGAAATATGTTTTGTCAAAATGTTCAATACACTTATCAACTCACTCTGAACTGAAATAATTTTCATACACAAAACTTGAAAACAAAGCATACTTCTTGTTGTTTATCACAACTTAGAAAAGTTCTAAATTTTTTCCACTGTCATTTACATCTAGTTCAGAGGCTCCAAGAAATAAACATCTCTTACGGCAAGCCAGTCATTGGTGTGAAACTTACCTATACCCTTTAAATTGCTCATTTTCTACCTCATCTGTCACCAGGATAAATGTCTTGACGACCTCCTTGCGCTCATAGAACTGATGCAGACTGGCTGCTGGAGCAGTGGCTCCATCTGCCTCTATTGCAACTGCCATCTCCAGCACCTATCGTGCAACAATAAGAGCATACATTGACATTAGATAAGAATAAGTATTGAAATCTGGATCAATATGATATTTTTGTACATGCATTGGTATGCAATTCTTGCACAACAAAGCTTTTACACATCTGCTGGAGCTATAAGCAGTTGAAGTTAGATGACCAACTTTGGAAAGAACCTGGAGTTTGTGACCACAATCTCTAGTCATTTGATCTTGGCTGTTTGTTAATCTTCCTGGCTTCAATAGAATACAACTTTTTTTTCTCTGATAGAAAAGTAATTACCTGTCGAACTTACTCTTATTGCTGTAAATTCACCTACATTTTCTGTATTTTTATTTTTGCTTATCCAGCATATAAATGTTTTGAGTCCTTTACCTCTTCTATATTGTGTGGAATGACATCTGCATCCTTGTTCTGTGTGTTGAAGAAAACAAGTTTTGCTGATGTAATAGCAGTAAGCAGACCAGCTATAATTGTGCTTGTTCGTATTGCAACATCCATGGATCCTGACATGTCACCCATAACCACAATGGGAGACTCCAGGGGTAGACTGAAGACAAAAGCAATTATACACATGAAGTATATACATATACAATGTACTCAAGTGTTCTACAACTTATAACATGCATGTCAACTAATAATAAAATGATATAATTTTCCTTTTCTCCCTAAGTTTTGTTTCCCAAAAATGGCTCCGTATGGTCAAAAACTATTTCAATTTTCACATCATCTTGCCCCCAAGTAGGCCAGCTGGTTCCATTTGCCTCCAGTCCAGATGAACACCCACAGAGAAATGTTTTCTGGTGGGATAAAGTTTTGGAGTAGATACAATCTCAAAGATATTGTACCAAATATTGCAGGCAGATAATGTATTATGCCACTAATGAAATGAAAGACAGAGAAGGAAGAAATCACCCCCTCCTCATCCGTATGCATCCTAAGTCTCAGCAGATTTGAGCTTTACATTGAAAATCCCAAGACATACCCGGGGACTAAATATTTTTACTAACAGGCAGGAAGTCCTTCCATAAGGAAAATTCCCACACCTGACTTCAGAAATGTTATCTAAATTTTTTGACAAAATTCATCCTTATTTGTTGGTAATTTTTTGTATTCAATGATATATGTATTTAGAAACGCATGTAAAACACATTAAGCACCTGATGTTTTCCAGTTTCTTCTGTGCTATAGGCAGAAGCAGGTCAAAGAAAGGAGCCTTCGTATCGTCTGGTTTCCTGACTCGCTGTGAGAGAGTTTCTGTCTCCTCATCCCACACATAGGTTACATTGCTCAAGCTGATGTCTTCACGGATCATCTTCAAAGTCAGAAGACGCTCCATCAACTTGCCATCAGGAAATGTAACTGTTTCGCCATTTTCTAGTCGAGCCTTGATTACTTGATCCAGTTCTGGACACATCAGGTCTTCATAATACCTGTGGAAAAAAGGGAGCAAAAAATCCTATGTAGTCAAGTCAGAAACAGTTCATTTAAAAAAAAAAAATCATGGATTTTTATGTCATATTAAAAAAATTGTATATGACTGACAAGAGAGCAAATATACATCATGTAGCCATGGGGCTACTGATTCTATATTTCCCCTTCTCTGGTAGAAAAATTGAGACGCAGGGAAGGGTCCATGGGACCATGCCCCCTTATCAGCCCTTTGATTCCTTGTAAAGAGTTGAATGTCTTGGGATTTTTTATTTTCCTTTTTTTGTTCAGAATTTCTGTATAATCATCAATATATTTCTTTGTATTCCTTGCTACAAATGGCTCAAAACTGGCCACTTTACTACATGGACTTAATTTTGAATTTAAAAAAAAAAAAGAAGCACCACCTTCACCCCCACTTCAATAATAATAATAATAATAATAATAATAATAATAATAATAATAATAACAATAATAATAATAATAATAATAATAATAATAATAATAATAATAATAATAATAAAATAATAATAATAATAATAATAGTAATAGTAATAATAATAGTAATAGTAATAATAATAATAGTAATAATAATAATAGTAATAATAATAATAATAATAATAATAATAAAATAATAATAATAATAATAATAATAATAATAATAATAATAATAATAATAATAATAATAATAATAATAATAATAATAATAATAATAATAATAATAATAATAATAATAATAATAATAATAATAATAATAAATGAAAAGTTCTGCACTTAGCCCTATTTTCAAACTCCTGGATCTGAAGCCAGCACCTTTGGATAACTGCTAATCACTTTTAAATATTTTTGGGTACTTTGGTACTTAAACTACATGCTCCCAAAAATCAGATGTGTGTGCAAACAATTGAGCTCAAAACTTTTGTTTACACTGAACATTTCTGACCACATGCCAATTGTTTGCATGTGCATAATGAGCCATGCCATTGTTTGCACAGTCATTAGTCCATGATCCCTGGAAACCAGGTGAGCCACTGACGATGGTCACTCATAGGGAAGAGGATATCATTAGCCATTGAGAGAAGGGCCAGTACAGACTAATCACTAACACTGTTCTGATTACTTTGGAATTCTCTATTGTTGTAAAAACAAATAAGCACCATCCATGTAATAGGTCCCAAATATGGAAAGCTGCATGTGAACCCACACCCAAACAAGCCAAGTGTGGTTACGTTTGATGTTTCCAGGTTAAAAAAAGTCAAGTTTTAAGCCACTAAATATGCTTTTTTTGAATGACAACATCACAGAGGTAAAGCTACAAGTTTATTTCATACAATAATAAAAACACAAGACAGAAGAAGTGAGTATGTGTCATATTACAGCCAAAATGCATTAGAATTGGCAACATTTTCTTTCAACGCAGTTTTCTCAGAACTGTTTTTTGCACAACCTATCCAGTATGTATCTAGCCTCACTAACAAATGAATTGTCCTATCACATTACAATCAACGGACATCAAAAGAAAAATATCAAATCCAGGAGCAAATCCCCCCCCCCCCAATTTTTTTTTCTGACTACCTCTCCCGTGACTTTTTGAGCAATTTTGAGAAAGAAAATGAACAACCTGTTAGGGCCAACATAAAAGTTTTTGAACTCTTTATTTATGCTATTTCAGGACTCACCATTGAATTCGATCGTGGACATAGATACATATTTTCAATTCCTTCTGATCACAACTGGCAAAAAAAATTAATTTTTGGGCCATTTCTGCAAAAAAATCGCACCAAGTCAGAAAAAATGCTATAAAATCTCAAAAAATTTCAATCATGCAAAAAAAAACCAAAAAAAAATATGGATACAATTCTATGGATATGCAGCAATCAGAAAATATATAGGTTCAATGTACTTGTTTAAAAAATCAAAAGGGTAACATTGATCCAAAGTTGCCCGTCTCACTGCACATTTACTTCACATCTTCTACCTTAAAGGTAGAAACAGAGCAATTCTTGAAATCAAATGAAATGTTTCACTTTGATCAAATGGTAGAAAGTTATTACCACAGAACATGCTCTAAGCTGTTTGTGGATCCAATGCGTCCCTTTGACTCAGCTGTTAACCTGTCCTTAAACTTTCGGACGTGACTGTAGGGGATTGGATACTCTTTCAACAGGTCATTCACATTGTTTGCAGTAAGGTCGCGACATTGATGTGCCATGGTACCTTCTGGTGCAGGAGACCCAAAGCAATAAGGCAGGAACCATGTTAAGTTTGGAAAATCCTGTAACACACAGCAGTTCAAATAACATATAACAACAAAATTCACCATCTGAAATATGATCATAAACAGACAAAATGATTTAATCAAACAACACCCTTCCTGCCAACTTTAATCTGTCTTATATCTGCTTTTGTAGTACATGAACTAAACATCCTCAAGGATATCAATTTAGCAGAAAACACAACACATATATAGCCCCAAGACTTTTACCTGCTTCAAGGCATTGGGGCAATAGGCCTAGCTGGGCTGGCACTAGAAAATTTACAGTTTTGGCCAGTGTGGCAACTTAGCTGCAAACACTTAGCCAAATGAAATTTTGGAGATAGTACTTGTGGCTCGCTCTGAGAATTTTATTGCATGAGCAATTTTTTTGCTTAAAAATCAAGAATATTTAATTTGCCACAAACAACCAGGTTTAGGTATAATGACCATTTTCTAATAAATAGTGAACTTGTAGCCACATTTTATGTCTGTACAATCTTAATTTATATGGGCAACATCCTTTAGCCAGTTTGGCTAATTGATGACAAAACTATTAGCCGGTTCACACCTTTTTAGCCAGTGGCTAACTGGCTAGTGCCTAGTGCTAGCCCAGCCTAGGCATGCTCACTCACATGTAAAACATAAATAGGAAGATCATTCAATTTACTGGTATTTCATACAATAATCACTTATCAAAATTACATGTAATTTTTCTGACAATCATGTAGTTACTCATACAAAATGAAAATTGTCAATGGCTCAATTTGCTGCCATGTAGGATGTTTTCATCACCTTTCATTCTTGTTTTTCTATGGAGAACAACTTTTGGACCAGATGTTTGTGTAGCTGTTCAAAATTAATTTAACAATCCTTTCCTACGCTTTCTATCAAATTTCTCAACATATTCCTGTATGACTGACTTTTAATTGTAGCCAGAGATATTGCAAGTCAACCAATTTTTACCTTTTGTGGGTGAAAATGACAAACATCTGCCAATTTTTTCCATGGGTCTTTAGGAAAATGCAAGGCATAAAACTCCAGGTCCTTCTTGGTTAGTGTTCGCACCCAACGACGTATGTGTTTACACACTGAACCATTAGCAGAGCCCACCTGCGATGACAATGAGAACAAATCTTATGAAATTATTCCATAACTTTAATATGCCATCAGACAAGTGTCCTGGGGAACCATTTGATTCTTGCTCCGACCAATATTTGAACAAGGCAGCAATTTTTAAACATTAATAATCTGACTGATGTCAAAATGACTATAATGATAGGAAGCTCCTGTACCCACCTCGAAGAGTGCAATTCAGTGAGATGGGCGATGGATTATACATATTAGTCCCATTATATTCTATTGCAATTTAATATTAACTCAATTACTTCCAAACAGTTATATGAGGAAACATCAAATTAGTTATGGTACTGTGGTACCTGCAGTATGTGACCAACCCATTTGCCGCAACTGGAGGGCTGCATGCACAGCCTGTGCTCGACTGACCCAAGCTTATCCCACAAAATCAAGGTTGCAACTGAAAGTGCTGTGCTGAGCTATAGCTGAGTGTATATGGCATTTAGATGTATTTCTAAGACAGATGACTGAGCATCCTAAAAGCTCAGTCTGACCAGCAAGTCAGCTGTGCTAAAAATTGCAGCACCATCTGGTGAACAAATGAAGACCAAGCATCCCTAGGAGTGTTCCTGTGTGATATCAAAGCAATTGGGTGAGCGGTTTCAGAAAAGTTTTTTTTCAAGATTTGCCCCCGAGCCCCCCCCCCAAAAAAAAAAATCATAAAAAATCCAAAAATCATTGAAGTGTCACCATTTGAACAAACTAAGAAGAGACCCACCCAAGGTACATTGCCACTAAGTTTGAAGTGAATCTGGTCGACAGTTTCAGAGAAGAAGTTGAAAATGTGATTGAGCATTACAATGCCCATTGACTTACATAGTAATCAATAAGAAAAAAGCATTTACCGATAGTACCTTAATTGAAAAAATTGTTAAAAATCAGAAATCCACAGGAGTACTACCTAGTAAACAACTTTGTTTGATCCTTTCACAAGAAACATATCCACAATGTTTCAGCTTAATCTGAGCAACGATTCTTGAGAAGAAGTCAGAAAACAGTGAAAACACGCACACAAAAAAATCATAAACACCAGGACTGTGATAGTCCTGTGTTCAACTGACTAAGTCGCCCTACGACCTTGGAAAGGAGGTCAAGGTCACTGACCTATTCTGAATGTAACTATTATAGAGGGCCATCCCCATGCGCAAGATCAAAGTCACAGTGCAAATAGTTCTTAGGTTATCACGCGACCAGTAAAAATCATGTTAGTGGCCCTGAGACCTTGAGAATGAGGCGAAGGTCATTAATGTGCAGTCTCAATCTTTCCTAAATAGAGGACCACCAACAAGTTCAACATCAAATTCCTACCTTCCACAGTTGTCAACTTGCAATGTGAAAAGTAAAATTCACGCAAGAGTCTGCGTCTCAGTGACCTTGGAAATGAGCTTAAGGTCACCCATGTACTGGCTAAGTTTGGCCTTTGCTCAGGACAACCATCATGTTCAACATCAAGGTCCAAGTTCAAATAGCTCTCAAGTTGTCAGGTAAACAGTAAAATTTGAGCAAGTGGCACTATGACCTTGGGAATGAGGTCAAGGTAACTCATATACTGTCTAAGTCTGACTCTCATTGAGGATAGCTAGCATGTGCAATACGAATGTCCTAGTCTTAGTAGTTCTCAAGTTACCATATAAACAGTGAATTTCATGCACCTCACCCTGTGACCTTGGAAATGAGGTCACGGTCACTCACCTACTGTACATGTATCACCCTCATACCTAGAAGTGTCCCTATGCAATTTCAAAGCAATTGGCTCAGTGTATACATGGATAAAGACTCTTGAAGATTGGGCAAAAAAATGAACACAAAAAAAATCATTAAAAAATCCAAAAATCATTGGACTGTGACCATTTGAACAAACTTGGTAGGTCCCCACCCAAGGGACACCCCCATCAAGTTTGAAGTGAATCCAGCTGGTGGCTTCACTGAAGAAGTAAAAAATTGCCAATTAGCATTGCAAACCCTTATGACTTTATGCAATCCCCCTTGACTTGTGTGGTGATCAATACGCAAGTAAAAATCAACAAGAAAAATTCCTAAAAAAAAAAAAAAAAAAAAATCACTGGACAGTGACCATTTAAATAAACTTGGTAGAGCCCCACCCAAGACACATCCCCACTACGTTTGAAGTGAATCTGGCTAAATGTTTTTGGACGAGGTAGAAAAAAGTTAAACTACCATTGCGATTCCCATTGACTTTATAGTAAACAATAGGAATGTATACATTGACCAACAACTACCCGAATTGAAAATTTCGTTAAAAATCAGGCATCCACAGCAACGCCACCTGGTGAACAAGCTTATGTGAACCTTCCACAAAGAACATATCCACCAAGTTTCAGCACAATCTCAGAGGTGGTTTTGGAGAAGAAGTCGTAAATAGCAAAAACACACAAAAATTTATAAAAAAAAATAGAAAATCGCAGTGCCACATGTTGAACAACTTAAGGTCTGGGGGTTCCCAGAAGTGTCCCTATACATTTTCAAAGTAATTGGCCAAGCAGTCTCGCAGAAGATTTTTCAGATTTCCCCCAAAAATGAACAAAAAAATTCATTAAAAATTCAAAAATCACTGGACCGTGACCATTTGAAAAACTTGGTAGAGACCCATCCAAGGCACATCCCCACCACGTTTGAAGTGGATCTGGCCAGTGGTTTTGGAGAAGTCGAAAATGTGAATTGTGGACAGACGACAGACGAACGATGGATGCCCCACCTTCCTAAAAGCTCAGCTAAATTATCGGTCTAGCTAAACAATTAGAAAAAATTGCAGCACCACCTGGTGAACAAAGGAAGAGCAAAGAACCTCTAGGAGTGTTTCTGTATGATATCAGAGCAATTGGGTCATGCTAGATGTATTCTGATAAGGCCCATCCGCTATTCACATTCAGGTTTTGGAGAAGATATTTTTTAAGATTTGCCCCCACCCCCACACACACACACAAAAAAAAATTACAAAAAATGCAAAAATCATTGGAGTGTCACCATTTGAACAAACTTGATAGAGACCCACCCAATGTACATTGCCACCAGGTTTGAAGTGAATCTGGCTGATGGTTTTGGAGAAGTCGAAAGTGTGAATTGTGAATGGACGCCAGACAAAGGGTGATCGCATAAGCAGCTCTGCTGGCTGATAAGCCAGCTGAGCTATAAAATGGCCAAATACAACAGGTAACCTGTCACCGAAAGAAAATTACAACCAAAGTGTTCATAAAAATGAATTATCATAATACAGATTTTAATGTATGTATGTATGTATGTATGTATGTATGTATGTATGTATGTATGTATACTTTTCAAGTTTGACAAATTTAATGGTTGAGTTATTATTTCTAATCCCAGAAATAAAAGAGACAATTTTGTTTCACAGAGCAAATCTTCTTTCGTATATCTTACCAAAACCTCAACCTTTATGCTCACTAACACACACCTTCGGTCTTACAGCATTTAAGTTGTCCACATCCGATTTGAATTTTCCTTTCTTCTTTGGACCAAGCTTTGCTCCAGACATTTCGAGATGCTTTACTTTTTTCTCTATTGCCCTAGCACTTCTAGCAGAATCCAGTAAGGAAAGAGCTTTCAAGACTTCGACCAGACTAAAGCTGTCTTTCCTCTGTAGTAATGCGTTGGCTAGTTCATGGTCCGTTCGTGCCCAGGCAGCAGCAAGTGCTCGCACTTTTGCATCTGTCAAAAGAATACAAAGAACTCGTCATTGTCTGCTTTAATGGTTTTTATTAATTGCAGTATCAATGAGTAACAATTTGAATGTGAATAGCAGATGGGCCTTATCAGAATACATTCAGCATGCCCCAAGCAAACCTGTTGCCTCAGTCTTAGTTCAAGGTAAAAAGGGTTAAATTTGTATGCACAGTACACTGAGGTATTGGAGTATCTCCAGATCATTCAGCACTGTGCTCAAAAGTCATAGTGTTTCTGTATGATATCAAAGCAATTGGGTCATGCTAGATGTATTTCTGATAAGGCCCATCCGCTATTCACATTCAGGTTTTGGAGAAGATTTTGTTTACTTGCAGGAGTAAAATGATCACCCATACTATGACATATCTGCAACACTTATAAGCAGTCTGTTTTGATAAGAAAATGACTGGCTATGTTAATAGACATATGTTTATTTTACCTACATGTGCATGTACTTGTGGAAGACACTGAGCTACAAGGCTTTCAGGTAAAGCTTCAATAGTCAAATTTGATTATTGATACAGAGGATGAAATAACTGGTTTCACAAAGCAACTTGCAAAATTGACCACTTGCAGCAAAAATTCCACTTAATGGACCTCAAACTACATAATAGTACATGCTGTGATAAATGAGAATATGCATGTCTGTCAACATTGTCTGTAATTCATATTTTGTTCTGTCATAATCTGATTATGTTCACCCAATTTAGTATTTCAAAGCACAGCTGTTATGAATTTCTTGTTTAAATGTTAAACTTCTGCTCCAGGTTCAATTCAAAACTTGGTCCAACAAAAGTAGCTGTACTTTGAAATTTTTACTTGCCCCAATTGGTTTTTGACTGATCTTTGGCTAGCAGCCCATACCTGATGTTATTTTGTATCATGCTAACTTTACTTAAGTTTCACCAGTTTTGTGCTTCACCATTTTTAGGCAACAATGCTGATGCAATAATATGGGTCTATTTTGTGCTGACAATGCTAATTTTATTACTTTGACAGCAGTTTTCAACAGGAGTGGACTGAAAATGTACACACACACACACATGAAGAGATATCCATCTATGTGGAGAATGCCTTTGCAGAAGTGTAAACATCGTGTTTTAATGTAGAGAATTCCTTTCCCATGGCATGTGCATCCACAGTTTCTAAACCATTGAGGCCTGTAAAAGTGTCATTATTATCATTCCCTCCATCTTTGGCAATTTGGAATGTTTTCAGACATATTTTCCTACTTTCGGCCGAGTTCCACCTAACGAAACTGTTCCACTTCAGTCTTAATCTTATAACATGAAAATTGAAATTATTATTTGTGTGTGTTTTGTACTCACTTTGTGATATATCCACACCATTTTTCTCCAAAACCGCTATAGCTGCTGCATATCTAAATCGGTTCTTTTTCTGTGCATCAAAGTGTTGGTCAAAATGTGCTGTACCAACAAAATAATCAGTCACATTTTTGTCAATATCCACCTCTGGTCGAACATCACTAGTCCTGTCCGCCTCGTTGAAATCCCATTCGTTCGCTTGCGGGCCCTTGTCATTTTGACCGCGCCCACGGCCCCTTCCACCTCCTCTGCCGCGGTATGCCCCTCTCCCTCGGCCCCTTCCACCACGGGCACCTCTCATAGTACACCGGAGCCCGCACCCGCGGTCGACCTACCCTGGCGTTCAATTACGATTTACAGTACACAGAATGTTTCCGAACAATCTGTAACTTTCGTTACTATCAAAGCGCTCGATCCGGCACTGCGACAAACTTCAGGGTGCTGGCGTCGAATGGAGTGAGGGTCTCTGATTGACCAGCCAGTCGAACTGTCGCTCCAATTTTGCCTGAGTGTCAGTTCCGTTTTAGCACATAATAATGGTAGTTATGTTCCAAGATCAGACTGTGTTGCATCAGTGGTTCACAAAAATATTCTGAAATCATCGAACTTAGTCAGTTTTATGCACGTTTTGCTGAATAGACAGTGTTTCACAACACAGTGTCAATACTGCCTGAGAGCACACTGAATGAATTTGATCCGCATTTCCGGATCCGCTTTACCAGAAAATAACACCTTCCTGTGTCAAATATTGTATATTCATATTACCCATGTCTTTTCTATTGAAATATCGATTTACATCTGTAAAGTCTGTGTTTGTGATATATTCCTTATGACCCTACACAGATCACACGAAGACATGAAATATTTATAGTTCCGGCATGTGTATATTGTGATCAGGTTTTGGTACTACTAGCATAAATAATTCGTCTGCATCAGCGTTCGATGAGTGAGTCATTGCTGAATGTTTCATCAGGCAAATTGGATGCGCTAATCAAGCCTTATGCAATTAGTGTGTAATCCACAAAAGGAACAAAGTGGGTACCTTGCCCACCCTTCAGTCCCTTGTGATCTGAAACTGATTGTGATGCTGCATGGATACCATCCCACTTGTGTCAACCCCTAAAGAAACAACTCGTCTTGTGTATGAAAGTTTATTGTATCTAGTGCCCTCTATGGGGCCACATACAAAGCATAAATTATTTCAAGTAGTACATGTATATAACTAGGAAAGATGATTTGCTGCATAGCAAATCAGTGTGTGTGTCTTCAAAGCATATTGGTATGGCAATGTACAACTATTCCATAAAACAGGAGTAGAAGTTGGAATGGCATCTCTATCTATTATACCTTTGAAGTTATTCAAGATTTAAAATTTCATATGGTGCTATTTAGCAATTTAAATTGCTACAACTTTTATTTTTAATTCATTAGGCGATTAGGTGCCAATGGTCAACAACCCCCTAGTAGAAGTTGGAATAACATCTCTATTATACTGTTGAAGATATTCAAGATTGAAAATTTCAAATGCCCCTAATTTGCATAATTTTAGACATCTTCATTTCTCTGTATAAAACAGTCAAACTCCTTGTATAGAGGTACAATCATGCCAAGTTTGGACTTTCTATGTATAATAGTGTCCGAGAAAAGTGTCTAACAAATTTGCTAATATAGAAGAAAGAAAGAAAGAAAGAAAGAAAGAAAGAAAGAAAGAAAGAAAGAAAGAAAGAAAGAAAGAAAGAAAGAAAGAAAGAAGTATGTCTGTGTTCGCACACAAACATAATGATAGAATGCATGAGCAGGGATCTTTCAGAGCATTTCCTGGACTGTGTAATTGTGTATAAATAATGTATCCCAAAATGTTTTTTTAAGGGCCACTGAACTGACTGGTGTCCCGAAAGAAAGCATTAACTTATAATGAAATTACCAAACAGATAGCTATTCAATCAATGCAGCCAATGTTTATATGACAAAATTAACTCATTCAATGATGAAACCAAAGGATAATGCTCTTTGCTAATTCTTTCAAATTTGCATTGCTAATACAATGTGTGAAACAAATAAAAAAGGTCAGAATATCACAAATCATGAGCAGATTTTATATTCTATTATGATTGTCAGAAATTTTAAATCAGAACCCCCTCATTTAAAAGATAAGAATACTCAGTATATCCCTTTGATACAAATTTTACTGACAGTAAATGAAGACTTCTGTCCTGAATGAGTCAAGGGATGCCGCATTTTTCAAAGGGTCATTTTGATGTCACATCTTATAAAATATATACCAGGATTATGTCTTGTTTGCAGTTTAATTGAGATGTGACACCCCTGTAAAACTGTCCCAAAGGTCTTACAATGTTGATAAAGGCTGTGGATTATGAGTGAAATCTATTGGGGGTAATAAAATACACATAAACGTAAGGAGGAAAGGGTAGGGTTTATTTTGATGTGGTTATACTTGGCAGGACTTTGGAATAAGCTGGCTATTTGATACCAATCATTCACTGTCACTGGTCATGTGTTTGGTGGGGTTGCAGACACATAGCAGGGCCAGGTCCACAGTAAAATGATGTCCCTTTAACTGGATTATATTATAAAAAATCCAATTATTTAACGCTACAAAAGAGAAAATAAAACCCATAAAAATGTCTACAGCAGCACCCATGTGGACCTGTTTACAAACACCACTAACTATAGCAGCCGGGTTGAGTGGCAGGGCAAAGAGGTCAGTGATAGGCTGTGTAGGGCCCACCAGCACTGTGGTCACAACTAATGAGACGGCCCCCAGAGCTCAAGTTAGGTGGAATGCACTGTATAGTATATAACATATTGAAGATTTAAAACTTTAATTAGCCCTCATTTGCATAATTTTGAAAAGCATGACCTCTCATTATAAAAAGGCCAGACTTTATCTATAGAAGTATAATTGTGCCAAGTTTGGAGTTTCTACATGTAATACTTTTCAAATGAAATGTCGGACAAATTTGCCTGTAAAGAAAGAAACAGAAAGGAAAGAAATAAAGAAAGAAAGAAAGAAAGAAAGAAAGAAAGAAAGAAAGAATAACATAATAAATCAGTCCATCTGTTAATGTGCTGCCATCTGTTGTTTTTTACTTCAACTAAAGTCCATGTTGAGCTATCACTAGTCCCATGACAAGATTTCGAGTCCGTGATGCATGGTCATGGTAACTGCTTCTATGGAAGTGATTTCAAGTTACTTGCTTAATTATAGCCTCAGCGGCTCTTTAGTTCCAATAGAGAAAGAAATAATTTAACTAAAACACTACAGGTCTTGTGTGACCGGGAGACTTTCTAGGCTTCTAGCCCCAAGGGATCTCCCCACGCTCTGTAAGCTTGCGGGTTGCCCCAAGGGATCTCCCCACGCTCTGTAAGCTTGCGGGTTGCCCCAAGGGACCTGCCGACGTTCTGTAAAGCTTGCGGGTGGGTCCTGGCTCCAATTAAGGGACCTCCCGACACTCTGTTGAGCTTGTGGGTGCAAGCTTAACACTAACAGAGCGTCGGGAGGTCCCTTGGGGCTAGCTTGCGGGTAGTTTACAGAGCGTGGGGAGATCCCATGGGGCCTGAGACTTTCATGATTGAAACCATGGGCCTGTTTTCGGTCCATGGTGAAATGTACATAAAAACAAAGAAAATAGCCAATTTTGCCACAAATTATTGCTGTCATTTTCATCACTGTTGAGTACACAAAAACGGGAGATTCTCCGAGTCTCGGTGGGATCAGAAGAGTTGACAGCTATATGGGATTCCGAAGTTCCAAGTACTTTACCTGCCACATTCACGCCATCTGGGAGCCAAATGACACAACACAATACAAAACATAAAGCGAAAAAAAAAAAGGAAACAAGTTTTTCTTCTAAAAGTGAAGGTCGGACGGTACATGTCAAGCAAAGAGTATAACTTGTACATTGTTGTTTTATATTAGGGCAAAAACGTGATTGCAGATCAGAACCATTGCACACTAAATAAACTCTCCGGGTGCAACGAAAGTATCAAGTAAATGAGCTCAGTTGATTTCTCATTTTGGCAACAGTTGCGGATATTCTGGCATTGTGTTCAATGTGGATTTGCCTTATTTGCTGAAATGAAAATGCTACAACATTGGTTCGTGGTCCATTGGATGCAGCAATAATGATTACAAACCGATATATTGAAATTGGAATGGCATCTCTATCTAAAATACTTTTTATAATATTTGAAATTTAAATTTTGTGTATTTACTTAATTCGCATCAATTAATTCACTGCAAATTTGGTTCAATGGATGCGGCTATGTCATAAACCAACAAATTGGAATCGGAATGGCATCTGTATCTACAATATATTAAAAATTTAAATTGTGTATATAATTTGGATTAACCAAGATGCTACAATTCTGGTTCTTGGCTCTTGGATTCAGCTGTATCATAAACCCTTAGATCAAAATTGGAGTGGCATCTCCATGTATAATATTTTGTAAGATATTCAAAATTTCAATTTTGTGCATTTGCCTAATTTGCATAAATCAAAATGCTACCAGTTTCGTTCATGGTTCATTGAATGTGGTTATCTCACAAACCTATAAATTGAAATTTGAACCGCACCTCTTTCTATAATAGTCTCAAAGGTATTCAAAAGTCAATTTTTTTAATGCCCCTATTAGCATAATTTAGAATTATACAACTTTGGTTTACTGCCCATTAGATTGACAGGTGTAGCAAACCCACATGTGCAAGTTGGAATTTGGTGTTTCTCTGCTTAGTTTGGAAGCTAGGGACCTTTAAAAAATTTAGCTGCCCCTAATTTGCATAAATTTGAACTCCACAGGATGGGCGGCTTGCGATCCCTCTAGTAACGGCGCAAGTTTCATATGGGTATATTTATGTTTCGGGCAACTAGCAATACCTTGCCCGATTACATTTCTGATAAATTTGCTTTTGCAAATCGTGTACATGAACATGCCACTAGATCAGTATCAACCAGGTCCCCACATACTCCCTATGCTCGCACAAATTATGGTAAAAATAGTATCTCTTTCCGTGGTGCAGCAGAATGGAATTCTACTCCTAACACTATTAGAACACTACCAAGCCTTTCTCTCTTTAAAAGACATTACCATAGTTATTTGACCTCCCTATAATGGCCTCTACTCTTTGGGACTTGTTTGATGCTGATCTGGTCCGTCTACCTTTTTTCCAGGTGTCATCTTAGTATATCAATTGTATCATATTATTGTTATCTTGTATAGTCTATTTTCTCATGTGTTCAATTTTACTTTACTTTCTATTTATATACAGTAATATTTATTTATGACTTCATTTGTATCATTGTCATTCATCTGTTTTATCATGTACCATGCAGGGCCTGGCGGAAGATCAGTGTTGTCAGAGTGAGCCAGTAACCCTGGCAAAAGAATAAATAAATCAATCAATCAATTGGAACATCGGATTCTTCAAGGTAGTGGCAGAAGTTTATCATAGATCCAATGCTTCCACAAATTTTCAAAGATGTCGTTCTTGTAGTGTCAGAGAAAAACTCCCGACAGCAGAGAGAGAGAGAGAGAGAGAGAGAGAGACAAAGAAAGAAAGAAAGAAAGAAAGAAAGAAAGAAAGAAAGAAAGAAAGAAAGAAAGAAAGAAAGAAAGAAAGAAAGAAAGAAAGAAAGAAAGAGCGTAGGAGCTCCGTCTGACGGTGTAGTGGTTCAAGGTTCAACCCCATCTTATTAGCACGAATGATTGCATGGCTGCACAGATGAATACAGAATACTTCATTGCAGATAAGGCCCTCTAGATCTGTGGGTCATTACACGCACAGATGTTCTATGTTCAATCTCTGCCTCACTCGCTCCTCTCCCCCCCCTCCCCTCCCGCCTCTTAACAGCACGAATGCTTGATTGATGAGCGTTACGGGGGCATGTGACTCTTAACACTTTATGGCAGCAAATAGCAGGAAATAAAAGTGGCATCAACTTTTATTATTTTGTTTTTACCAGCAACTTTATATGATTCATACCAAATCTTTTTTTTCGTCTTTACTAATGTACCACAGGTTGTGACACTCTGTTTCCCTACACGCAAAATGATGCTTCTTGCCCGAAAACAGAAATACTTAGATACGTTTTAATCTGGCAAACTATACGTTTGTAACTGATAAGATTAATCTGTATTTTCTAAAATTAAAACAGCTCTTTTCTTATTCATATATTTAAACGTTCATCAGGGAGTTTCTATGCTGGAAAACGGATAGAACAAGGATAGTCCTTCATGCCCTGTACCTTGATCATTTTGGCCCAAGCACATGGGCAAAACGGATCATTTCAGCGAAGAGCTGAATACCTCCTTTCAGCCTATTTAGAATTCCCATGCACAAATTTGGAAAAAAAAATCGATAATTTAACATAAAGAACTTAACGGTAAATACCTGAAAGTAATTCAGTTTGGAGTTGTGAGAGCTTTTCCTTAAGCAATCCGTTGTATCCGCCCTGTCCCTACGTTTGTTTTCGAGGAAAGGAAGTGCTTGGTAAAACTAATTAAACAAGACCCGTCCACAAGGTTTATCTGACTGCTTATCGTGAAACCCTGAAATGTTTAAAGCTCCCAAACGTTTACAATATTTTGCACGGACAACACAAATCCACGACATAGAAATTTTTATTGGAATATACTTTCATAATTGGAAAATCTCGGTACAAATCCACGACATAGAAATTTTTATTGAAATATACTTTCATAATTGGAAAATCTCGGTACAAACGCCTGGTAAAAGGTAACAGAGAGCGCTGATCTTTAACAGTTTGAGAGCATGTACCCAGTGTTGATTTTACTTACTCGTTCAGTGGACAACAAATTTCGACAGCAGGACTACATAGACAAAAAGTTACAACGAAACATTCTCAACTTCATTTTCATAACATTAAAAAACATTCGTTTTGTTTAGACAGTGATATACCAAGCTTTTTGTCAAGCCGACTGTGTTTTCCAAAGTATTATTTGCATGAAAAGCGAAAACTAATTTACGCAAAAACACATTGTGCAGTTAATAAGTTTGAACATTAACTTACAAATAAAAGTTTAACATCGACGTACAACATTTTGCCAACAAATTCACGTTTCACAATGAGAAATATATACCGGCGAGTTATTGATTGTTTGCCGAATAACGCGTAAAGAAATTCTCTATTATATGTTATTTTTACATTAAGAAGGGAAAAAAATGAAATTTTGAACATGATTCTGAGAAATGAGACCATCCAGTCGCGGAACAGTCCCACAACAAACAGGGGGTCAAAGAAGATAGCGCTAGAAGAAAAAAGCACAGAGAGGGGGCCACTTTCTGGACGTTTTGCCCGAGAAATGCCGAGGTAAAATACAGTTCCCCGTTGGGTCTCGGCGTTTTTGTCGAGAAATATCGAGATGGACTATTGTTCTCGGTGCTTCTCGGCAAAACAAAACCAAAAAACAAACAAAACAAACGAGGTAAGAATTGACAGGGGAAGGACCTCGTCTTTCTTGACAAAAAGGGCTAAGAAACGCGACGGTAGGAATTGGCAGGGAAGGACCTTATAGCACGTCTCGGCGAAACGCAGATGTAGGAATGGACAGGGAAAGGACCAGGTAGTTTCTCTGCAAACACGCCGAGAAACGCCGAGGAAGAGATAACAATGGGCAGTGGCAGGACCTCGGCGTTTCCCGCCAAAAACAGTGATAAGTGCGGGGGTCTTTTCTCCCCTTTTTCTTGCCTCTGAGTTTCTCAGCATTTTCACAGAGAAATGTGGAGGGTATGGAAAGTGAAGGTACCTCGGTATTTCTCTGTATTTTAAGCCAGAAAAATGCCACGGCAAGGAAAAGAGAAGAAATTAACTTGGCATTTCTGACCAGGAAAGGAACAATAACTAAATCACTATGCATTTCCCAGTAAATTCACATAGAGGCAAGCTGATGGTCCTCTACATTTCTCTGCCAGGTAAACCTAGCTGACTATATTAAAGTTTTCAAAGTATTGAACACGCTAATAAGATCCAAAGGCAAATAACTGACACATTCCATCAAAGTCTGACAGCGGAAGAAACGAAAGAATTACATATAGTTAAAAGAAGTTTATTCCCAAATCCCTTTGTTTAGCATGTAAACATGAGACAGGTAAATTCGAGACTTTATCACCTGCTGCAGATATGAATGCGTCATTTATTTTTTTTTTTTTTGCAGTGTGTACGTTCATATAATATGTTGTCGTCAAATATGCCACATCAAAAATGCCATTTCCAACATTGCTGTAAGTGCATACAAGCACACTTTTTAACGACATCATGAGTGATATGAAATGAACCACTTGTCCCTTTGAACTAAGACAATTTCAAAGCCCTGTATCTCTCGGTGTACATGCTGCCGTCTCCATTTAACCCCCTTGTATTTATTTTTCGGTTTACATTCACCTTCATTTTGGGAATGATAAATTATTTTTCAACTAACCTGGGGTTATGTCTTAACCTGACAATTACCAATGTTTTTATGCCCAATGCATGGCACATTTGTGCCGACATGTTTGTTCTTCTGCCATATTTTCTTGCAATATACACGTTTTGGTCTCCAGCGATGTATGAGCATAAGTCTAGTATTTTACTCCATGATACAAAGAACAGTATTACTCCCTACTATATTTATAATTGTACAAGAGTTTTTTAAATGTGCTACCTTAAAGATTTTCACTTGTTATGGTATTGAGTACTGTATGAGGGCGTGCCTCTTGTTACTCCTGCACCATATTCTACAAAAGTTTCTACTTTGTATAGTTACGATACAGGAGATTTTCATCAGGCTAAAAAGGATAACTGTTTTGACGTGCAAGCATTTTATGTTTGCGATACAAATGGTGCATCGCGTATGGTATTTTCATTTTATATAGTACAGTATGTATTCAATTATTATTGTTGTTCTACACTACCATTGCCTTTTAGAAAAATTCTCCGATGGTTTTGCCATTTTACATTTTCTACTATTGTCGTTGTCAGGGGATGTGCATCCAAACCCGGGCCCCACTGAAGCATCATGTGACTTGAGCATTTGTCATGCGAACATTTGGAGTCTCACGCATGACAAAATCCTATGTATCAGATCTTCACTTGCACAGTCATACGGCTTGATAGCTCTCTTCGAAACCTTTCTTTCGCCGTATAAAGATAGTACCGATCTTAATATACCAGGTTATCACACAATAATACGCCGCGATAGCGTTAGTGGTTACGTTGGCGGGGTTGCACTCTACGCATCTCGGGCTTTGGTTGTGAAAAGACTTACTAATTTGGAGAATACAGCAGTTGAAATCTTGTGGATCAAAATCCGCCTTCAGAACAATAGTTTCTTTCTGGCAGTTGTCTACAGGCCTCAAAATGTTGGAGTGTCTTTTTGAGATGACCTACAGCTAAATGTAGATCAAGCTCGTAGCACTAGTTCAGGAAAAATTATAATTATGGGTGACTTGAATGCAGATCTCAAAACATAATATGGAAGACATTTGGCTCACTTTAGTCTTCATAATAACTTTACTATTCACAATAACGAACCCACAAGAATAACCGAACATACCTCAGCCTGTCTTGATCAAATATTAAGCAATATACCTCAATATGTGGGAGGTACTTCTGTACTGCCTCCAGTTGCACAAAACGATCATTGTACCGTGACAGCGAATTTCCTTTTTCGACGTAAAAGGTACAAGTCCTACAAACGGTTTATTTGGCAGTACTCAAAAGCTAATTTTGACTATTTCAGAGAAAAATTAAACGAAGTTAACTGGGATGTTTGCTTTGATTCTGCTGATGTCGATGTGGCCTGTCTTGCCTGGACTACTGAATTTCTCAATATTGCCCGACTCTGTATACCAAACAAAAGTGTCTGGATAAGACAAAATGATTCTCCCTGGTACACATCAAAATTGCAGTCTCAAAAACGTTAAGTGGATTGAATCCATGCAAAGGCGAAGGCCTCAAACGAAAACCCTCTCATTTGGAAATATTTTCGTGAGCTACGGAACAAATACATAAGTAATTTAAGGAAAGCTGAAGACCATTACCATAATAAACAATGTAACCTTATAAATGAAGGGCAGTTTAAAAGCAAAAAATGGTGGAAAATGGTTAAGTACTTCATGTCTGGTAATTCTAAGCAATCAATGCCTTTTATCTGTCAAACAATTTGGTCCTGTCTGATAGTAAATCTAAAGCCGGAGCCTTCAATGAACATTTTCTTAAACAATCCGACGTTGACTCTTCCACTTTCACTTTACCTAGCGATGTTCAAGACTCTCTTAATTTACTGCAAGTAATTGTTTTAGACGTAGACAGTGTCCAAGATATTTTAAAATCCTTGGATATTGACAAGGCATGTGGACCGGATGGTATTAGCCCCCTGCTGATAAGGGAGGCAGCTCCGAGTATTACCTCCTTTCTTACTAAACTACTGAACCTTTCTCTTTCTAACTGTAAGTTTCCAACTAAATGGAAGAAAGCACACGTAACACCAATTCACACAGGCGGTGCGGCAGATTTGTGTAACAACTACAGACCTATTTCTCTGTTAAGCTGAGTAGGTAAGGTTTTTGAACGTGCGGTGTTTAAGCCCATTTTCAATTTTCTACGTGATAACTACGTATTATCGGAAAATCAATCTGGATTTTTTCACCGTGATGGAACAGTCAACCAGCTTTTATATCTTTATCAGCTGAACAATGATCTGTGCAAAATTGGCGTTGTAGAGTCTCCTTCATGCTCATGTGGAGCTAATCGGGAAACTACCTATCACATTTTCTTCGAATGTGATAAGCATGTAACTCTACGGAACGAACTGCAATAACTCTGAGTAATTTTAACTTGAAAACTTTATTGTTTAGAATAGAAGGAAGAGAAATTTCGAAAGGTCAAAATGCGGAAATTTTTTAGGCTATCCATAAGTATATTAAATTATCTGGTAGGTTTAGGACGTTATTCAAATCTGACGCAAGATCTTTCTTAAAGTTGAGAGTTGCTAACATTAAATCAATTTAAACTAGTACTTACGTTAACTTTAGTTGGTAACTGTCCCAAGTCATCAGTGATATGTTTTCCTACATAGTGCATTTCATATTCATTCATTGCTATAAAAATGATACAAAGTTGTTTATACGTCTACCTTGGCTTTCCGGATTTCCACTTTGATTATTTGATGGCTGACGGGTTTTGACCGTGCATGGTTCTTGTTTGCTGGGATTTTCAATGCAGTTTCTGTGGCATAGTCGAAAACTGTTTTCCGCTTCTATTTTCCATGACAGGTATATGTTGTCAACATGACATCTTCTTAAGTCAATATTCAACCGATTTTGGATAATTTCGTTCATTTCAAAATTTGGGGACATTTTGATAGACATAACGTTTGCCTATCATATCTCTAAATTGAGTAGTTCCAGCAGCTTTTCCAATTTCTGTATCTCCATTGTAAACAAACAGATACAAATGTGAAAAAAATCCTGATATCTTTTTGCAGATACATGTGTTGAGAATATAATATCACAAATTTGACCATGTCATCTTGCATATCTTCTAGAAATGTCCAAATTGTTAACCCCCCCCCCATTTGTACCCAGAGCACTTTTGTTTATACAATAACTTTGAAGTTTGAGTTCCTTCTTTACTACAGACACATTTTGCAATACTTGCTGTCAGTTGACTATGTCGATTTATCATGTCAGGGATGCATGTTTCTGTGCTATTTGGGTTTAAGATAAAGTCACTTTAAGTTTGGACATTTCTTTTCATATCGTATTCAGATATTTGATAAATAATGTATTGCTCGGTGTATATTCAAGTCTTGCTATAATATCAGGTGATGTTCATGTTGATGGGCTGGCCAACACTTGGACGGTCTTCGACTTGGACTGAATTTATTGACTGACTAAGGGCATTGTCCGAAGGGACGGGTCGCTGGCTACCTGCTATGCCAGCTAGGACCAACGATGCAGACAGAGATGATGCTACATGGAAAAAGTATAATCCTATAATGGGGCCTTGGGGAGGGGACAAAGGTACGGGTTCCGGCTATCACATCTGCTTTCCGTATCACATAGTATCGCATTACATTCCTAGAAAAATAGACCGATTCACCCACGCATGTCAGTGTTGGGTGATTATGCTTTTCTATATTTTTTTTTGGGGGGGGGGCTTAAAAACTATCGTTTGTTGTCTACTTTTACACAATATTCCATAGAAACATGGGATAAATACAAACCACCATTGGCGTGTATTTCTGGTTTGTAGTTTGTCTGTGTATAGCGTAATGTCTGTTGTCTGTTTACAATTGTGGCCATATATCTGCCATTGCCTGTCCTAACTCTTTGATACCCTGTCATTGTGACCAAAATTAGGGAACCACACACTTATTGGAAACAGCTTAAGCATTTTCTGAAAGAATACTTGTCATAAAAGTGACAAGTGTATTAAGTTGACTTGATTTGACTTGACTTGAAATCACATGGATTTTAGCCAAGTATTTTCCTTAGAGTCCACAAATTAAAACATATCATTTGTGCATAGAGTGGTCCTCTTTGGCAGGAGTCATGGTGATCAACTTTTGCCCTGACAAGTAAAATCATGGATCGGATATTCTACTTAACTTCCCCAATTCAGACTGGCTTTTTCTCATTTCCAAATTGTTGTTCAGTAAAATTTGTATATCAATCGACAATTAGATCATCTCAACTCAGAATAATATTTAGCTAAAGCTGTATGACGACAATGAGCTGGGAATCAAAGGAAAAAAGCTGATGTTTCCTTCTGCCTGTTTCATTATAGCTCTAAGATGAGATCATTTGGTAGACATAGGATTGTTATTAGGAAAGGAAGTAAAAACATATTAATTAATGTGAAATATGCTGTATGTTGGAACACTAGATCAAGGTAAAGTTGATTTACCCTGTCAGCGTCATGTTTGAAACCAGGTCAACAGCACTAGTCACCAATCCACAGCAAGCTGTTAATCTGAATCTCTCCTGTCTCTTGTGTCACTGCAAGCATTCTGCTACCTTCTGAACGTTGTCTTCTGAAGAGTTTGAGTATAGAATCATTGTAGGCATTCAGATAAGCAAAATGCAGCTGTGAGTAGGAGGCAATAGGTTAATTGCGAGCTTGTTTCAGTGAGCATTCTGGATGCTACAAGTACCTGCAAGACACTTGTCGTTGCTTCAGTTAGCAGCACTATCATGATACACTTCCCTGCACAGTTTTAACCTGAAATGCCTCCAATGCCACAATCAGGTGAACTCTTTTGTTTTGAAAATGATAAAAGCATTCTACACTGAACTCTCGCCTTTCTGCCAACCAAAACTGTGTACATATAAACACTTTGCCTCTTTAAGTGACCAAAACTGTTAACAGATAAGCTCTGGTTCCAAAACTGTCGACAGATGCCCTCTTGTCCCATAGCACTGGCCAAAACTGTAGACAGAAGACCCTTTTCTCTATTAAACAGACCAAAACTGTGGACAAATTACCTCTTGTCCCCATGACCCCTTTCTCTATTAAACAAAACAAAACAATGGACACATGACCTCTTGTCCCGTTACACTGACCAAAACTGTGGACTTTTGACCTCTTGTCTCATTACCTTGGCCAAAACTATGGACCGATGACCTCTTTCTCTATTAAACAAGCCAAAACTGTGGACATAAGAACTCTTTACCTCTTTAAATGTCAATAAAATTGGACAGATAATGTGTGCACCTTAAAGTGACCAAAAGTAGGTTTGTGTCACATGTTGTGTGCTTCAATTGTTTGGGGCAGGGAGTGAGCTTAATTTTACCATCAAAAATTACATTTTAAATGAAGCAATATGAAATACCATATACCTGCCAATGACAGCCCATGCTTTAATTATTATCAACCCACCTTGTTGAAATTTAAAAAAGTTGGAAAAAACTAAAGCTAAGTATTCTTCATTTAATGATGAATCCTCAAAGTTTGATGATTTAAGCATTTATATATGGTATTTTATTTATAATATCAAAAAATAGGTTCGAAATGGAGAGTCTTTTTTGTGATACCTCACTGGTAATTTGATACTGATCCCAGCCGTAACTATGGTGTGTAAAAAACGGTTAAAATTGCAGATTTCCTGAGCACAGGTAAGTTTCGCATTAAGCAGCAAATCTGTGCCAAGGTAAACTATTGACTCATCCTTAATATAAGGGGAAAGGCCAATGAAAAAGTGAAGGGTTAATGAGAACTGTGAAGGGTTAATGGAAATTGTGTTCAAACAAACATATAGAAGAAGGATTCCATTAATCCAAAGCATCAGACATAAATTTCTTTGTTATGAGGAAAACAAACTAACTGAGCAGATCTCTCACTGCGAAGGAAACACTTGCAGCCTCTATTAGTTCTTTAGCTGATCATAGAGTGTTCACTGTATGACATTAACCTTGCCTGTATAGCCTTCATCTTGGCCATATGATCATCCTCCCCCATGCTTGCCCGCAGGACCGTGCCTCCTGTGTTTGTGATTCCAACATTGCACTTGTTTAGTGTATTTCTGAAAACACCCATTTTGCATCAATTCATGCCACTTTTTCAGGGGGCAGTTAGTATCATTCTTTCCTGTTTGACTTTTATCAGCGAGTATTATACCAGTTCAGTAGCTATCCAAAAGAATGTAAGGCTCCAGAAGAACTACTTTATTGCTGCGCCATGCTTTCCTACAAAGCATTTCTAGTTTTGAGAGATTATCTAACACCCTACCTGTGAAATATCCCCTCTTGCTATGTCTGCCCAGCTCGTCAGCGTTGGTGGCCAGGTGGTAAATCACCCATTTTATGTTTATAATTGAAAGAAACGCATGGTCCTCACTAATGGTTTCTTTGGGACTGCTGACAGATTATCTTGACCCAGTTCTAAAAGTCACAGCATTTACAGTGTGTTCATACACTCTGAAAAAGAAGTAGGGCGTATTATGGCCGCTCAGTATAGTACTACCTTATACACAATTCTCCATGTTTGAGAGAGACAGCATCAGCATGGTGAACCTGTCTTAGGAATGACGGTTCAGTATTTAATTTGACACTGTTCTTGTTTCATGTCTCAAAGGAACATCACCAGCATGGTAAATCTGTCTCAGGGATGGCTGTTCAATATATATTGTACACAGTTCTTGCTTCATATTTTAAACGAACACCACGTGCATGGTAAACATGTCTTAGGAATGGGTATTCAGTGCAGTCACCAGTGTATATCAGAGCAGGGAGGGAGCAGACCTATCCAGTCTGGTGACAGTGACTCAACCAGTTGTCTCAGGATGAAAACTTGAGAAGCTGTTTTAATGGGACTTTGTTATCGCAGCTGATAAGTATACTGTATCAGGGTCAACTAAGGTAAACCTTAGTTAAGAACATATAGCATTGACCTGATTACTAACTTATAGAGTGCCTATAGTCACAGTGAGCATTCATGTCTTAATTAAAGCCCAAAAGAAGTTGAGTCAGGACAATGTTGATTTGATTCCTGAGGTCATATTGCACAGTGATGCAATATAACTGTCCCTCATTGTCCTTAGTGCAGTTCCACTGAATTCAGCAAACCTTTGACCATTTTCACAAACGGATAATGTTCTTTGTCCTTTTTGTTGTACAGAAGGCTATGCTCTCTCACATTGAGGACACTAATTACGTCACATGTATAAATTGTACACAAGTCGATTACTACAACTCCACTATCAATAGTCTTGCTCTAAAGATTAGCTTCAAAGTGTTGTGGACAGTAAGGATATGAAATAAGATTAAGGAGTACAGGGCTATTCATTTCGAGGGTGATGTAATGGCCGCCTAGGGGCAGCAGACCTGGCCACTGATTGTTTCTTAGAAACCATGCAATACATTTCCGTGGAGAAGCTTGTTTTACCAATGGAGGCTTCTCTGTCGGATTTGTGTCATGGGTAAATATTGAGGGTATTGATCACATTTGGTTCAGTATGGGACTTTGCAGTCTACAAGAGAGCAGCTGTTACCTGTAGAATTAGCGGTTATCTGCCCCCTGACAGCAACAACTTACCAGCTAGTTAATGACTTTTTACCACAATAGTCCCCAGCCCTGGGACCCGGCTTCCTCTCCAGGCAACTTTCAGAAATATGTTACATCACTTTTGAGAGCTGTGTTCAGTATTCTTAAATTTGATGATGTTCCAACCATTCCTTCAATTGTTTGGGATTCATTACAATCAGAAGATGTGTTATGTGGTTGTATCAAAGCTGCAGTGTACCCCGCAATACGACTCATCATTGACAGCGGTGGATGGGGAGCAAAAGACACCTCAACACCTGATTGTACGTGTAGATGTGTATGTATGTGTGTATAGGTATGTGTGCATGTGTGTATGTGTATGTATATGTGTGTATATATGTATATGTATGTGTGTTTGTATGTATATACATGCATATATACATATGTGTATGTGTGTGTCAAGCCTCTTATAGTATCATTAATTTCTTTGTAGAAGTATCAAAATTTTGTGAAGAGTAAGGACCAAGAGTACAAAAAATTGGTTTGTGTTTTGGCATTAGGACATGACAAAAGTCAAAAATACCTTGCTTTGGTAAAACCTGCTCTTGCTCCAATTGGAAGTCCTCATAGCAGCACAAATATTCTGCGGGAAATGTGAAGGTTAGCGGCTGATGTTATTGGCATTACAAAATCATAAATGAATTTGTTAAGAAAAAGCAAAAATATGACGATTCACAGTTGACCAGGCCACTGAGTGGAACCTGAAATATTTGTCATGTTTATCAGGATAGATTGTACAGGCAGTCAGATCTGTTGTCCTTTAGGAAAATCACCACTGGTCGTATCATAGAGTGGTAACACTGGCTAGATAGAAAAGTGCCTGCAAGGGAACACAAGCAGCAAACCGGTTAACTAATGGACCTTGTGAGTGACCAGAGGTCAAGGGGTAAGGGGAAGGGCATGGGAAACTTATAAAGCAAACCAGGGCGATGTGTATTCATCGATGAGTCTTGGGTCTGGACTCGCAACTGTTTGGCATCATTATTCGCCATGCTTCAGCAACGCCCAATGTCCCACACAGAGGTCAGCACAAATCGAATGATCATGTGAATTTCATGCTTCATTCTGCCTGAATGTGGAATTTTTATTGGATATGGGGTTTGCAGGAGTTGTTGATTTGATTTTTTTCTACATAGCGGAGACTCTGTTTTCTCTGTGCTGGATCATTGGGCGATGGTTGGTTATATACCCAATAGCTATGAAACAAATCTGATTAGCTAAGTGGTCTGAGCTGAGCACACTATTACTGTGAATATATCATGTCTGACAATGACATAACATGTAATATTCCTATATCCCAAAACAAGAGAAATACCACAGGGTTGATTATCAGAATTACACCAAACTTTGTCATGTTACAAGGTCCTAGGTAATATCAAAAGTAAGTGCTAATGATGTAGATGCCACGGTAATGGCGGCAGGTAGTCCAGGCTCCATTGCAGTGCATCCATTATCCCCACCTAGTTATACTCGTTAAATCTATGCAGATTCCCAGGGTTGGGTGTCCTTCATACATTGTTTGATGAGTCGAGATGGGAGCTTTGCGCAGTTGCCCTAATACATACATCGATTCCCACTGTGACTGTCAAGTGCTTAACTGAAATTTTGCAATACCTTTCACCTGTCGCTGTGATCATGCTTGATTTGACTTTAAGTCAAAGGTCACGATGTACTTCTTCCAAAAAGTTGCAGTTTTAAAAAACGTGCCATTTCACTCCATCATGTGACCGCTTGATGAGTACAAAGTTTAAGGCAAGATGGCAACAAAGCCATGTTGAATGGACAGACACTTGCCACAACAACTCACAAAATTTCAGTTTACCTTATTCCCCATCTTTGGTTTTATTTTAGTTAGTTGGATTAAGTCATAAACTGTTTCATTTGTGTTACTGAAAGACTGTGTTACTTGAAAAAAAGCCAATATATATATATATATGGAAATGCCAGAAGCAAATTTGATAGATCTGAGCCATCTGAAATTGATACTTTGCCTCATCTAGGCATGGCGTTGTAAGCGATAAATCTGATAATGGACAATTGTAGATCAACACTTTGCCTTCTATAGGCTAGCAGTGTTGTGAGATATCGGCTGGTGACAAATCAGTCATTGTGTCTATTACTAATAGACACAAACATTTAAGTTGTTCAGACTGGTTTGAAACATCTGGTAGTAATTCAACAGACAGTGAATAAAAACCGCATTTTAAATTATGCTAATTAAACCATTAAATCAGACAATCATGACTTCTTTGTACTCTTTTGACAGATGCAAAAGTGCACCACTTGCCTGAGCATGAACAGACCATAAGCTAGCCAACGCACTACTACAGAGGAAAGACAGCTTTAGTCTGGTAGAAGTCTCGAAAGCATATACATGTACGGTGGTAGCAAAGTTTGATATATTATAACAGAAGTCAAAAAATAGCCTTGAGACACAAAAATTCAAAGAAGAGGATCATGATAATTGACATTTAACAGGAACAAGGGGCATAGGATCAGCCATTAAAGAGATATATTGTGATTAGCCAATATGATAGTTTGACCTTTCAAGGTTACTTAGTCAAAAGCAACATCACGAAAAATAACCCCAAAGGGTATTTTGCTGCTGATGTCTTATAGCAACAGTGGTCTTATTATGTACCATTATGAAGATGCCAATGTGTCGTTTGACCTTTTAATAAATCTGAAGGTGACAAAAGGTTCAAATCATCACTACTAATAAATATTCAACAGGAGTTTTCTTCTTAATCTTTCTTCTGATCATGGACCCATGATTTACCCTTCGCAAACTTGGTAGAAATTTAAATGGGGAACATTAATGTGCAAAATCAAAACTTTCCATGCTGGGTTGTTTTTTTTTTTAAGAAGTCAAAATGTAAAAATTCTAACTACAGATGGACGGTGCAGTTCTTTAGATGCAGATTTTTTTCCAAAAAAAAAATAATAAAAACAATCAAACAAGAGGACTAAGTGAACAGTACGTACTTACCTACGGTCATAAAGTTTGGTTTCCCATAACTTCGTCATAAAGTAACATATCCATATTAATTTCGGAACCTTTCATTGTCTAAACCCAAATTATATTCTGATAAATGTTAAGCAATTCTCTTCAGCCGTTCTGGAGAAGTCAAAATAGCCTTAACACACAAACATTCATAAAAAGTAAGAAAAAATTGCAACGCCATTTGGTGGCCAAAATAAGAATTAAGTGATCCAATGTGACACTGTGTGTAATATCCAAGAAATTGGCCAAGCAGTTCTTGAGATGAAGATTTTTCTTTTCAAAAAATCAATTGAAAAATTCATAAAAATAGAAAAATTGTTGCATCATCATCTCCTTCGCAAACTTGGTAGAGGTCTACCTGAAAGACATCCAAGTGCAAAATCAAAATATTCCATGCAGTAGTTTTTGAGAAGTCGAAAATGTAAAACATCAAACTACAGACGAAAGGAAGGAAAAACAGACGGACGCCAGACGCTAATGGATTTCAGTACCTCTGCTAACTGACAAGTCAGTAGAGCTAAAAAAAAATAAAGCATCTACAAATATCTGGTGCAAAATTTGGTCCAAAGAAGAAGGGGAAATTCAAGTCGTTGGTTGTGGACAACTTAATTGCTGTTAGACCAAAGGTGTGTGCTAGTGATTGTAAAGATTAAGGTGTTTATAAGGTACACGAAAAATTTTGATTTATGAAGCATAATTGTCTTTTTAATGTCATAGGAAAAGAAATAATAAATCAACCATGATATTTTGTCAAAATTAAAAAGTATATGTACATACATATGCACATGCATTGAAATCTATATTATGGTAATTCAGAACAAAACAGGACTGTTGTGGTTAACAGGGAAAGGGATACATCACTTTCATAAACGTATTGAATTTAACCTGTTACAACCTGTCAAAATAAGGGAGGTCGTAAACAGCTCTTGTATGTGTTTTCAGTTGAATACACAACCTAATATACAAAATATATGTGAGCCGGAGGTTATACCTGGATGCCTCTGATTCTATGGTTACGTCCACAGCAGATGTATTATCCTTGTTATGAAAACTTTGGTTGTACGTCAAAATTTACATACAGTGGTACCTGCTGTATGCAGTCACTGCCATGACAGATTACCTACTCTTTGTGGCCACGTTTTGTGGCTACAAGAGTCAATTTCGTTGTTTCTTTCCCTTCTGTGGCAGGCCACCTGATGTATTTGGCAACTTTTTGGGGCAAAAAGGGTTGTCGCATTCAGCAGGTACCACAGCATCATACGCTATTTGATGTTTCATCATACAACTGTTTTACAGTAATTGATTTTAAATTAAATTGCAATTGAAAAAAATGGCACTATGTTTTATCCCCAGCCCGTCTGTCTCAATCGCTCTCCTATTCCTATTCCTATTATTTATATTGTTTCTGACATCAGTCAGAATTTTAATGTCTAAAAATTGTTGCCTTGTTCAAATATTGATAGCAAACAAGACCCAAATCTCGCCCAAGGACACTTGTTTGATGGCATTTAAAAGTTAAGAATTTATTTTAAGGGTAAGTCAAATTGTTCTTATCGGAACTTGTACTATACAAATTTAGTAATTATGGTTTGTTTGACAGGTATTCTCTTTTCATAACGAAGCTCTGAATTTACAAGCAAAACTTCACGTATTTAGCTAATTCACAATTTGCCACGTTCATATTTATTAATTATTAGGTGGGTTGTCTTTACTGAATATTTAGCTTCGACAAGGAGCCACTACTTAGAGACACATGTACGGGTATAGGCTCCGAAACATGTTCTGAGTAGTTACCCGCTGAAGACCCTTTAATTTACTTGGGCTAATAAAGCCTATGTCAAAATTTTACAGAGAAACGTGTGTTATATGGACAATACTATTTCCATATGTATATAGGTTAGACAGGGACAGGTTAGCTTATGGCAAGTAAAGAGTTCAGCCTGCGGAGTAGGGTAATAACTACTAGGAAGTGGTTCAGGACAAAAAGACACAAATGCCATTCATGAGATTTATTCTCATTGACATTGCAGGTGGGTTCTGCTAATGGTTGAGTCTCTAAAAATATGTCATGTCGTTGAGTGCGAATACTAACCAAGGAGGACCTTGAGGTTTATGTCTTGCATTTTTATGAAGACCCATGGATAAAATTAGCATATCTTTATCACTTTCACCCAGAGAAAGTAAAATTTGCTGACTTGCCATATCTCTGGGTGCAATGAAAAGTCAGTCATACAGCAACATGTTGAAGAATCTGCTAGAAAGCATAGAAAAGATTATCAGCCTAATTTAGGACAGCTGTAAAAAACATCCGGTCAAATAATTATTTCAATTGAAAGCTGTAAAAAACGATGATGAATATATCCTACATGCAACATATTTGAGGCATTGAAAATTTTGTATGAGCAACTACATGATTGTCAGAAATGTTTACATGCATTTTTGATAAATGATTACTGCATAAAATACTGGTAACCCTTCATATATATGCTGTACATGTGTGTCTGCGAAGGCCTATTGGTCCACTGTCTTCACCAAGCAGATAAAAATCGTGGGACTATTTTTGTGTGTTGTCTTCTGTTAAGTTGATATCCTTGAGGATCTCTAGAATTATAAAAGCAGACAAGGCAGATTAAAGTTGGGAGGAAGGGTGTTGCTTGATTTATTGATTCTGTCTGTTCATGATCGTATTTCAGATGGTGACTTTTTATGTGTTATTTGAACTGTTGTGTGTTGCCGGATTCTTCAAACTTAACATGGTTTCTGCCTATTGGTTTGTGTCTAATTCCCAAAAAATCATTGGGACTAAATTGCCCCTATTGGTAAACAGGACCTTAGATCTTTTTGGGGCTTGAAAATGCACACTTTTGTTTGTCAGTGTCTGAAATATTGCAGAGGACTCACCCTTGCCCTATTGGTAGAAGGTGTTGGGGCCTGCTAGGGACTGGTTACATCAGAAATGGAAAAAATGAAATTTGCCTTTTTCCTGTCACAGAGAACAGGCGGGAAAAAAGTCAATGTCTATCCCCTGTAATGCAATAAGAGCTGTATACTTCTCAAATATCCCCTCCCCCGCCCCGTCGTCTGCTAGATATACGATTATATGCTTTATCCAGTGCATGTGGCTAACAGAAGTGACACAGATTGGTTTGTTAGGGACCGTTTGTTATTTTCACAAGCATAGACTGAGGGGGTAGGGAGTAAATGGTGATGTAGTTTTTAATATTGCAATATAATGATGAAAAAGTAATCACAAAGAAATATTGTAATTACCACCAGATATGAACACGAGGGCTGCAAAAACTTCCATTGCAGGCCCGGTTACCGTCGCAGGCGGATTGAAACTTCAAATAAAAACCAAATGTGGAACAGGTTTTTCATAAAGCTTGCTCCCCTATCGTCAACTGAGCTGGCCGATCTCAGTTTTTAAAGTTTGAATGGAGCCTGCCTGGCGAAGGGAAGTAAGACAAATATATTGTGTCTTTTGAAAGTTTCAAAAATGTTCAACCATCCATATATCCAGAGTATACGTTGCTGACATTAAAAGTCTTCATTTCTATCTACACTATCATCAATATAGACAATCACGATGCTAAGTACACAAAACTGGGTTTTTGAACTATACTATCTGTGCAACCCTGCTTCACTAAAATGTACCATCATAAACTCAGAACCGACTCTATTTGATGAAGAAAAAGATTGTAAATACACATAAATTTCCATATGAATATAAGCCAAAGGAAAACGTTACATTAGTGCATGTTTCAGGGTATAACCTTACAATATTTGAATTGGTATACTTTTATTTGTAAAACCGGCCAGGGAATGAGTATTATTTTGATTCTTTACACATGGAGGTGTTCTTGTCAATGCCAAATGAACAAAATATCTTATACAGTTTTATTTTATTCCTTCTAATGTTCACGCTGGAAATTTCCCGTTATAAATTGTACATTACATTCATTCGACAAATCAACATTCACTTAACACTAAACACACATATACTTTGGAGATTAACTTTTAAAATATCTATTTGGGACTAACCCTCAAGGACCTGGCTGCCATTTTAAAGACTGTAGATTCCACAACCAATGATTTGCAAATGAAGTAGTAATGGGACGAACTTGAGGGGGGGGGGCTTAAAATATATAAAACCAAAAGTATATATTTTGCCAATATTTCAAAGCATCAATAATGCATTGATACGTGCTGCTTTATGGTGTTTATTGGGCCTCTTACTATCTATCTATCCTAGCTAGAAAAAATATTCACAGGCCGGGCCATGAATAAACAACGATCGTCAACAGACAGTACTATGAGGGTGAAAATGGAGCTTTTCTGGAATAACGTTCAGATACATCGCAAAATGCCAATGTGGCTGGGCCAACCATATAGCACTATTGGACCCCATGATAACAAAAAAGATCGTCCCTTACAACAATACCCTGTGGTACATCAAAATCATGGATTGTACTCAAACATCGCTCAACAAAAAAACCAATGCGATTGACATTTTGTTGGGAAAGGTAAATAACAATGAATAGTGGATACATTGACTGGTATGTTGTACATGTCTAAGTGCTCGCAAATCAATGAGCAAGAACTACCGAATATAATGCATATGATAAGCTGGGAGTCTCTGTTATGACGAATGTTTAATGATACACAGCATGTAACCAGTCTTGTATTTATTTAAAGATTGCATTTAAAACTGTAATTACATATTCCAACGCGCTATCGTCATTAAAGGCTCAGTATATGTGCCCCAAATACATTCTTAAGGCCATCCAAACGGGATTTCGTGAATGTACATAGCCGCTCAATACAGAATATATTTGTCACTGTTTTTTATAGGACAGTCAACATGATGACTTTCAGGTAGCCGTTAATGGCAGGTGACCTCTCAAAGAGAGGAAGCCTCTAACGCAGATTTGACTGTACTTGATAATATATGAATATGAAAAACTTCTGAGAAAGTAAGTCATGAAATTTGTTGATTTGACATGGAATCACCAATGTGAGGGTTTTAGATCTACATATTTCAGTTTTGCACATATGTTATGGGTCCATACACATCATGGAATTCTGGAAATAGGTAGACATTTGAAAATGGGTCTCCAGTGAGAACTTCCCGGATACTGCTTTAGCTGAGTGTGGACAAATTTACCAGCTAATAGGCAACTATCCATGTCTAAATTTAGAAATACGGTACAGGGACAGTTTTTATAGTGAATATTGCATATCTAATATATTGATTTTGGTTGCACTTTATGCTGCCCAGATTACATGGTTGCTTTCCTGGTGTTACGTTTAAGTGGTGTTCCACTGTATATACGTAGTTCTACCATGTGTTCACCATTTTGGGGAGATATGAATTTCCTATGTCAGCTGTTCAGATATCAGGGTAACCAAGAATAGGCAGTTATTTTTCCTTTGTTCTAGAAAATAACCGGTACATTTCCATAATTTGTGATTTCTTTACGTATTGTAAAGTATGTTAAATTAAGAGTCACTTCAAATATTTAAACCAGTAAGTAAAAATTTTCAGCCTCTTGTCCAAAGTGGCCAACAAATTTTTAACCCCTTTACCTTTAATATCATTGCAACATTTGAAAACTATCTCAGTTTTAAGCTTGTGGGCACCCTGTGAGGTCTAAAACTCACTCAAGCATTTAAATGCTACTAGAATTGAGGTATGACTTTATTGCAGGTACCACTGTAACTTCATAGATATTTATATTTACTAAGCCATCAAAATGTGAAGTTCATTGTTATGTAGTTTTTTTTTTTTAATAAATTGCCGGATATAAAAAGTGGCATTCATGATGCTGTCTGCAAGCTTCATCTATAAACGCAGGTTGCTTAATGTTGGCTCACCAGTGAGAATAAACTTGACAAACCATCCCAGACCTCCATTCCAGCTGATTCACTCCAGCCAGTGCCACCACCGAATATAGGTCGTAATCATACAGACAGCCTGGAAGATGCAGCAACCATTGCCTTTAATGCAACAGTTTCAAACATGTCTTCCACTGCGTTCCGAAAGCTCCACTGCAGATTCATTCAGTAATTAAGCGTAAAGTCCAGGCATCTTTGAAGTCAAGAACTTTTTGTCACATGACCACCTTGGGGTATATCAACTTTGAGTTTGATATTAATATGCTTGAGTTAGATTTACCGTTCAAGAGGTGGGTGATGTACAGCTTTAAACATGCTAACCTCCATGCTCTTGACACCTCGCTTGGAAAAAAATGGGACAGAATCTTCCCTAATGGCAACTGGTGTTAGCTTTATTACTTCTCCGAAATTTCGACTATCGTGGAAAAACTTTATTCATGTGTCCATTTCTTCAGTAGTTGTGATGTTAAACCTCTCTGATGTTGATTATCGCCAACAATTGAACAGATACCTGGAACAGCACGTAGGCTTACATGGAGACATTATGGAGGAAGAAAACGATCGGACTGTTGGTGTGTAAGTTTGTGTACATGATAAAGTTGACCACAGTCACTTTAGTCGGTGATTTGACTGCATGATAAAATTTGTAAGCAGGATAAAAGAGTCGATGGGCATCAGATGGTAATTAAATATAAAAAATTAGTTTGTGCCTTTCTTCTTGGCGATATTATCTCTCACGAGGAGCCCCTTTGCATGTAAACCTCAAAATTTTATCATAAAATGCAAGGCACTCCGTTTTGAGAAACCAAAATTAGGTGGTTTCTCAAGTGGAATTTTGTACCATATTTTGAATTTAAAATTCAACCGGTCTGAATTTTTCTAATAACCCTGAAAAAGAAGAAGAAGAAGAAGAAGAAGAAGAAGAAGAGGAAGAAGAAGAAGAAGAAGAAGAAGAAGAAGAAGGAGAAGGAGAAGGAGAAGGAGAAGGAGAAGGAGAAGGAGAAGGAGAAGGAGAAGGAGAAGGAGAAGGAGAAGGAGAAGAAGAAGAAGAAGAAGAAGAAGAAGAAGAAGAAGAAGAAGAAGAAGAAGAAGAAGAAGAAGAAGAAGAAGAAGAAGAAGAAGAAGAAGAAGAAGAAGAAGAAGAAGAAGAAGAAGAAGAAGAAGAAGAAGAAGAAGAAGAAGAAGAAGAAGAAGAAGAAAGGAATTTTGTGTATATATCATTTGAAATTGGCGCTCAGTTCATGCAAAACTTAATGTCAGCTGAGCATAAGCTGGTCACACTGCCATTTAGTTTGAGATATTTTTTATCTTTCTTAAGAACGACTGATGGTTAGATTTTTATGTTTGTGCTGAAGTTATCAGTGTCCATTGACTTCAAAACCTATAATAAATATTTGATGGATATGATAAGTACACATGTATCTTCAAAACAATTATTTTTATGTAAATTTTGGCAAAACACAACAAAGCAGTAGGGCCACCATGGTCAGCACAGGTACAAAGACGGCCATTATGAATCGTGTGACGTGTTGCTTTCATGCAAATCCACGGGTTTCCATGTGGATTTAGTTACTGTATACCAACGGTGGTCAGTGTATCCACTAGACGCTCAATTAATGGTGTATGATAATGCTAAACTTGAGGTTACATTCCAATCATGTAGTTTATTTCCATGAAGATGTAGTCAACACAAAACAGTTCGCAGAGTAAATACTAAGAGTATGCATAAATGAAATACTAATTTGACACACGGAAAGTAGTTTCCAGGAAAAAAGTATCAAAAGAGTGGTAAAACCATTTTAACACTTTATCATGGACAATTACAAAAGCACGCTTGATTGATTGATTGATTGATTGATTGATTGATTGATTGATTTTATTTATTTATTCATTTATTCATTCATTCATTCATTCATTTATTTATTTATTTTTTTTTTTTTTTTTTTTTGTTATTTATTTATTCATTCATTTATGATAGGTGGTTAACGTTCTCAGACCACAAACGTTTAAGACAACACAAAGTCTGGAGTGCATTAAATGATAAGTGAATGAAAGAATACATATTGATCAGACTTAATAGTTTTGATAATTTTGTTGTCATGTTGAGGTTCCACAAAACAGGTGCCTATTGTTGGTTTTTTAATTACTATGGAATGCTAATTACTATGGAATGCTAATGAGATATTATTTATTTGTAATTTTAACTGAATAAAATTACTGTGTAAATTCAACAAGCTTGTAAGCTGTGTCCTCTTTAAAATTTTTACTGGTTTTTATAAGTGCAGTAGTGCCACCCCCTGTTATTATGAAACACTCAAAAGGTTTTTACATTATTTGTATTTTTAAAATGTTTGTGCATCCATTATCGTAATTTTAAATGTGGGTGGCATTTCTAGTGATTAACTAAACTGTGCCTTTGCTTCAATGAGATCCACAAACCTGTCTTTCCTTACTACTTTACAGCAATAATTACTCTTTCATTATAAAACTACATGACGTTATCATGCAGTGTTCCACACCGAAGTACCTCTCCTTATTATTTTTCAAAGTAAAAGTCTAAAAATTTCAATAAATTACCTAATAATTGAGTTAAAAATTCTAGTTTTTACCAAGGAACTTTTCTGTTAAGGAGCTTTTTTCAGACAGGCATGTCCAGATCCAGTTCTTACTATGAATATAGTTGTGCGATGTAATCTATTATTAATACCGTACATTTTCAATAACTGAACGCCAAAACAATTCTCTCTGGTCCCAGACCTTCTGGGAGATTAAAGTTTTACTATACAAATAAAATATATACAAACAAAATGCAGAAGGTCCCCTCATGAAAACGATCAATCCAAGTGAAAAATGTCTATCTGTAGCTGTAATCCAAATAAGAAATGTCTGTCTTTAGCTGTAAAATCTATGAAGTATTGTTATTGGAAGTACACATCATTATTAAGCTTTATTTAGGAAGCAAAACACCTGCATAGAATTGGAATATAGAAGAATAATGTTGAAGTTTTATCAATCTATATATGATAAAATACAGAATATAGCTACATGTACATGTGCATGTACATGTATTTCTAATATGTATGTTGACTTACCAGTAAAATGACAAAAGAGCTATGAACTTTATAAACAATACAAACTGTTTACAGCACACATGGGGATTCATCAGGGGGCTATATTTAGCAGAGAGAAAGTTGATCTGCAGTAAGTAGTGCCTTGAGTGAAAGGAGAATACAAGGTGAGATTAGCACCAGGAGAGGCGTGAACCTTGAGGATTTATACTGCAGGTCTCTAGGCACATAGGGCTGTAGGGGTCTAAAAAAAGAATGGGGGTGTTTTTGCATCACTTACCAGGCTGATTTTACCACGTCATGCTATATACCCACTCTAATATCCATATCCACAAAATTTGAACCGAAAAGTTTAAAAAGCAAGGTCAAACACTGGGGACACTTGGCAAACATTAATATCTTGCACAATCAGAGGTCTCTTTGAAATCATGCATGCAGTCAAATTAACAGAGCAGTTTCCATCTCCAGCAGACTGTTTCATCATATATCAGTTAAGAATGTGTTCAGTGGAATCAGTTGGGATAAATTCGAGGGGTTTTTTTTTTGTTGCCATCGAGTAACTGCTACGTCAAGATTGTACATGTTGCGTGCAGGTGTGACAAACTGGAAAGAAGATATGATGTCTCAGAACTCAGACCATCTTTATTCGTCATGCAACAGAGGTACAGTTTTACCATGTCATATAGAACATAATTACAGACACGTCAAATGCAACAACTGTTAGTACATAATTAAATAAATGTCATAAATATGAGTGTGAGAGTGGTGCCACTGTAAACATATTTGGAAAGTGGTGATGTAATTGGCTTTGTGCACATCTGAAGAAGACCTTAAGAGCTTGGTCAATGGTCTAGTGCTTTGCCTCTACGTATATTATGATTTTGGCTTGACTAACTGTTTTCGAAACAGATCAAAATATTGATTTTTGCTGTTGCAATTAGGGACCGACCATTTGATACTTAGGGGAGGGCTATGCATTTTATTAAAAAAAATATGTACGTCCCAACATTGCTGAAAAAAAATAATGTCCTTCGTAGTATCTCCTGAAAAAAATAAAGTACGTCATTCCTCTCTAAAAAAATACTGCTTTGATAAAAAGATAGTATGAATAGTGGCATTTAGATTTTTTATATACGTACATGTATGATTCTCGAAATATTTGATACATCCACGTTTTTATTCTCGTTTTGGCTAACCAAAAAAAACCTGTTTATTTTCCTATCAAATTCCGTGTATTAGTGGGTCAATAGCTTTCCTTGAGAACTTGGGAGCCCACCATTTGTTGCGAAATGCCAATTTGAATGATGCAGAAGAGTGATCTTGTTCCATTGCTTTACAGGCTATATACATTGGGCAGATTATTCTGTAACCCAGTATGGATATGGCAATTATATACATGTAAATGCAGAATATCAAATTATTAAGGAGAGTCCTGCAGTCATCACTCCACCCATTTGAGACTTAGAGTAAATATCATAAAATATCTAAATATTAATACAAGAGAAGGATTTTTACAATGCTGTTAAAGTTTTAATTTCACACGGCCACTCAGGTATCAATACCCTGTCCCCAGCAAAAGAAACGTGAAGCATCAATTGTTAAATAGTTCTTAATTAATTGAAGGCAATGATGGTAATTTTAGCATTTTAATAGTACTATCCTGGTTTGGAAAGACACGTTGATAAAATTATAGATCTTGAATTTTCTTCCATTGGATACTATTGCATGGGGAATGTATGTACATTACTTTCAAACCAAGTGCCCGTAGACTTCCATCGACTTCCATCAGTCTACAATAGTCTTTTATCATGTGACAAGCCTCCCCATAGGGGTGAGAGGTCATACGATCTTCAGAGCTGAAAAAACATGGTGGATGCCAGTTGAAAGCTTCTCAAAAAGGAAAACTAAGTTCCTATGAGTAGGGGTTTAATTCATATTTCACAACAGTTGCCTCTATTCAGTTAGAGTAGACTCTGCCAAAGGTGACTATATCATGCACTCAATCAACTCAACAAAATATAAGAGATTTGGTAGATAAGTTTTTAGCACTTTATTGCAGTAACTAGCATAAATTAGTCTTCACGTAATGCACATATGCATAGTATGAATAAAAATCAAAATTGTATGTGAATGACTTAGATCAGGTTGCTATTATCAAGCCATCTGTTTGATACATCCAGGTGCTTGAACAAATCAAAATGGTCAATTGGTTGCAAGCATTTACGAGAATGGTAGGAAAATACAACATTTAATATGAATTTGGCTCGATAATCTTGTAATTCCTATAAATTTGGGACCGAAAACTTCCGTCAATAATACTAACAAAAACCTGTTCAATTCTTGGGCTCTAGAGCACCCATGGGTGTCCAAGACATAAATAACTGCAATTAACCCTTTCAGTGCCACATTTGGACGTCGACTGAGTCAACAGCTTTCCTTGGCGTGGTCTGGGCGCAATGTGCCCAGGGCATGCCAAAGAAAGCTGTTGACTCAATCTTCCTTCAGGGGTTCACGGTTGGCATGGCGGCCTTCCACCTCTGCGACCTGTGTTCAAATCCCGGCCTTGGCGGCATGTGGTTGGAGTTAACTACCTCTCCGATCGTGAACGGTGGTTTTCCCCGAGATCTTCGGTTTCCTCCACCAATAAAAGGTAGAAAAGTATATGCCAACATCTCTGCCTTGGAGAGGGATTAATATAGGCTTTGCCAGATTCCCAATCCATGTAAAACACATGTGTCTATACTTTTCCTTCAGTGTGGAATGAGTTAATACCATATTTTCTGAGCTGGTTCATCCAGATTGGGTATATATTTATTAACTATATTTATTAAACTAGTTCATCTAGATTGAGTGCAGACCACAATTAGCTGGTGGCTTGGCAGGATACATATAGGTGTGGATATGAAGAAATAACAATAAGAAGCACTACTTTTTTCAGAATTTCACTTTATTTTTGCAGAATCCAAAGTGCACAAGAACTTGTTCTGGCATCAATATATTTTTACATGTATACCTTTCTATATCTGAGACAGTCGCTACATTGGATATAGATACAATACTGCTTTATATATTAGCATGTTTCAACTATATATATATATATATATATATATATATATATATATATATATATATATATATATATATATATGTATATGTATATGTAAATATATACATATATATATACATACAGATATATACATACATATATATATATATACATACATATATATGTATATATATATACATATATATATATATATATTAGAAGAAACATACTGTATTTTGGTTGCGCAAATAAGAATACATGTTTGTGTTGATCATGTTGACTAGACAATATGCTGTATTATCATATTTTTAGTAATGATAAGCAGAATTGATTGGTTAATTATTCCAAAATATATAACCATACTCAGTGTCTCATGCAGCAAACACATGGTATTTTCATCAAACAGGTGATACGGTTTATATCGATATCGTTTTAGCGAGCGAGCCTTGCTTTCGCGTGCTATCAGAAAAGTTTGTGCAGCACGAAAATCAAACAGGTGATACTGTTTGTATCACGGTTTAGTAGGCGAGCAACATAATTATTACTAAAAATATGATAAAATCGTTATCACAGGCTAGCTTCACGTAGTACGGAGCTTTACTTGGCCTTAGTCAGCCATAGCACATTTGGGCTTCGCCCTATGTGGTATGGCTGGCAAAGTCAGGTTTAGCTCCGTACTATGTTCAGCAAAACTGTGATAGCTGATAGTACCATAGTTCACTGGTAAACATAAAATGCATAAATTAATGTCTCCTTTATGCCTTTAATATACAATGTTAATTTTCCAAAATACCAAATGTTGTGTTTATCTCGTCTTCATTGATTGTACTGTAAATGTTAACCCTAAAACAGTTCAAGAACATGCGCATCCCACTACCTTGTTCACCCCCCAAAAATGTACGTTGAGGTCAGAGGGAAAAAATTATGTACATCTTGTGCACATTAAAAAAAAAGTAGGTTGATACAAAATGCATAGCCCCCCCCCCCAAGTCTCAAATGGAAGAGACCAGAAATATGGGGAGTTAGTTTTTAAATAAGCCACTATATTTTTTCAAGTGAGCCGAGAATGAACCCAAAAGATAGAAAGGATAGAAACCCTGACACACATAGGGGCCGGTTCAAAATCTAAAACAAACTTATAAGAATTATAAAAGAAGAACGAGTAAGACAGTATAGGACTAATTGATATAAAATCACTTAATGTCAGTTTTACAATACAGGTTATCTCCGCTACTGAGTCTTAGACCGACCACCTGATCAAGCAGCCCTCTAATTCCAGCAGTACCGCATGTATGTCATGTGACAATCTGTATCCATTTTTTCATATAGGATTTCAACGTAAAAACGAGTGCGATCTCACTTCTTAATTGAGGGATACCCAAATATAGATTTTGGACGAATAGGTCGGTAAGTATGTGTATTTCTGAATATATTTTAAGTTGATTGCAACGTGCATTATAATTACGACAAGATGACTTTTCTGCGTAGGTGTAGGGCATTATTTTATTTCATATGTGGGACGCTTGTCCATTCGGAAGAAAGAAATATATCGGTTTGCCGACTATACACAGATTGCACTTCTGGTTCAAAATATGTTGTGGCACAAATATTAAATTTTATTCTGCATGCAATTCTGAATTACTTATGTATTAGGAAGCAAATTGAGTGACACGGGTCTGCCCGTGGTCGCCCATTGATTTTTTGTGGCTGTTTAATAAAGATTATTTTGCATATTTATTAGAAAGGCACCACACTTTATCCGCTTCATTCAACATCTGGAGTGGCTGCACATGTTGTCCACAGGAATCAATGTGAAAGCACAGCATACTTTATCACAGAAGTCCGACCAGGATGTCAGGAAATATCTGGTGGTATGGTTTTTGTGGAAATCGTTCGAAAAATGACGCATTTTGGGTACGTTTCACCTCAATTAAGTAAAATATCTGTTAAGATGCCTTTAAAATATAAGTATTAAGACAAGGACAGAGCCAAGCTAGTAAAACGTCTATTGGCTTCGTATTTTTATGAATGTATGATCGGGGAAACAGTGATCATTGCAACGTTTTTCACAAGCAGAAAGCAGAATTCCTTTAATTTGTGTCTGGCAAGATCCTGAGGGTGGCTGATGGCAAAGCACGAGATTCACTCTATTCATTCAGGTAGAACAAAATCGTGCCTGTTTCTATCAAGTTATAAGTTACTTACACTAAAGAAGAGCTACATTTGCTAGAAATTTAAACTATATGAATTTAGCCTTATTCGAACGATATCTACGGATCATTGTGCTGTCGGGAATGCATTTATTTCTAAATTTATTTTAAGCTTTGCATGCTGTTTAAAAACTTTAATGTATATTTTCGTAATAGGGAAGCTTAATGAGACCACCAAAATTATTTTTAAAAGCTGGTAATGATAAGGTTTTTCCCAAAATTACTAATTTGTTTCTCGTCATTGACGTTCCAACATTATAGAACATGATGCCTACGTATGATACGACGGCTGGCTGAAAAGTCGTGGGCCTAGCTGTGAAAGACCGGTACAAAGTCGATGCTTTTCATTTATTTCTCTACAAAGTCCCTTTCCTGGTTTACACACTTTTATCAGCGATGCTGCAAGACCTGGATACTGGTCAAAAAGAAATTATTTTCTGCAGCCACCATTAAAAGAGTCATTCACAGCGGAAATGACGTCACCATTACTAAAAAAAATGGCGACCGGCTCGTTCCTCTTTCAATTTTGGAAACAGGTGGAAGTCTGACGGGGCCGAATTGGGTGAATAAGCGGGGTGGTCAATGAGGTCGAAGCCACTCATTGACCAGGACTACCTTAGTAAGCATTCCCTGTCGCTTAGCCTCGATAGTTTCACTCAACTGTTTGAGTAAGTCACCATAATATTTTTCATTGCTAATCCAGCCATTTTCAAGATAGTAAATCAGCAAAATACCCTTGAAATCCCAAAAAGACGGAAGCCATCATCTTTGCAGAAGAAGCAACCGACTTGGCTGGGCTGGGGGGGGGGGGGGTCAGGTCTCATCCAGGGTTACAAATCGGCGAAAAAGCATCGGGATCTGCTCCAAAACGGCATAAATTGTCATGGGATGCCAGGAATCCGACACGTTTCTGAGTTGCTGTCGAGAGCTTTGGCCTCCATCCAGCAGAAACCTTAGTCATTCCCAACTGCTTGGTGATAATGTGCTCAACACTCTAATGAGAGATGCCCACAACACTGGCAATATGTCAAGTTGTCCATCATCCGTCAGTCACCACCATGTTCACGCACCCGGGATGATGTTTTCGGGAATAGTTGCTGTTGAGGCCTTCCTGGACGCGCGTCTCTCTCTCTCTCTCTCTCTCTCTCTCTCTCTCTCTCTCTCTCTCTCTCTCTCTCTGTCTCTCGCTCGCTCTCTCTCTCTCTCTCTCTCTCTCTCTCTCTCTGCCACGCTTGAATTCTGAAGCCCACTTCTCAGTAGTGGAAAAGGAAGCAGCATCATTCCCTAAAGTGGAGACCATTTCGGCATATATCTGTGTTGGAGTTAGCCCTTTCAGTTGCAGGTACTCGATGACTGCCCTATAACCAGTTTCTGTTTGTGGTGATTTCAATGGGTAGGTTCACAAGGTAGTCTGGTCCAACGACAATAATCACACTCCAGTTGCAGTGCTTTTGTCTATGATTCTATAAATGATCGCACTTGTTGGTGGCAAAAGTTTGTTCAAATCCTATTAAGATATCCCATTTAGGCATAGAACTTTGCAGTCAGCCCGCGTAGTAATTGAAAAATCATCACCTTTCATAAGTCCAAAGTATTTTAGTTTTACTTCCACCCTTCACTTTTAAGCAGCCATCAATAACAAATACAATGCCAGAAAAGTGTTCCCAAGCCACAAAAAGTAGATCTTTATGAATTACACATAGTTCTAACTCAAATGATTCCTAAGTTCATCAAACATTTTCAATGCATTTCCCCACGTAAATCGTACTCAGTATGGCAATTACGAGAAAAAACTCGTACTTTCAAAGTTTAAAAAATCGTTTTTACAAGAAAACGTCGAAATGCCGAAAAAAAAACTCGTAATTTAGAGTTTAAGAAACTCATTATTACGAGAAAAAAACTGGTAATAACGAGTTTTTAAAAATGATTTTGGAGGTTTCTTTAGGCTTCCGTAAATAAAGATTATCCTTTATACTGAAATCCATATGAAAGAGGCCACTGAATGCCCTATGCCTGTATGATGATGATTTTGAATAAAAAGTTTTCCAACTTGTAGCGTGCGCTAAGCAGAAACAGCTTTTGTGTCGCTGGTCAACTTTTTCTAAAACACAGTCAATATAAACATGACAAATCATGAAAAGTAGGAGTTTGGCTATGTTTTCCAGTCAAAATATGTCATAATTTAATATGTTTAAACCATAACCATGAACATGAAAACAGGGGTGGATTACTGCTGTGTCCACAGCTACTTCAATCCTCAAGGTTCATTGTTCCAGGTGATCAGTACTTTTGTTCATGTTATTGTACGTTTATGGTATTTCGTTGACAATCTAAAAATAAACACTAAACATATTTAGATAGTAAATATGCTGATACACTAAACATGTTGGTGCGTTAAACATGCTTAAATTTAAAACATATGCTCACTCCCATTAAAATACTGAAACACTTTCAATTCCTCAGCACATATTACGTAAGCACTATCAATTTCAACGTGTATAACCATGCAGTCAGCAGCAAATTTAGCTTGAGGTGACGGCCTCCGCTACAGAGTAACCTGTATTTTCACTCCCATTAAAAATATCAAACAGTCAGTGCGTGTGCACTGAAACCTGCAATTCAGTGCCTGAGTATACACTTTCCCTGCTTTATTGTCACTTAATCTTATAATATGAATTATCAAAACGCCTGCCCCACCCGATCTCGGCTCAGGTCGCGAGACCAGAGACATGTATAAATGCATTCTTATAGACCTATATGGATGATTAATATCTTGATTTGATATAGCGTATTCTCAGAATGATTTATTTCCATTAAATAGATCAGAAAAAAACATGACCCATATTCGCAAAAATTTAACCCAACAATGTGAGCAAATGCATTTTTGATGATTAATAACTTGATGTAATATAACGTATTCTCAACATGAACTTTTTTAAATAAATTTGTTTCAGAAAAAACATGACCCATATACACAAATTTGAACCTAACAATGAGCAAATTCAAATGCAACAAGAGGCAGATATTCAAGAATTACCAAAACATTAACACTCATCTTCCGATACCAATATGAAGAAATAAATTGCAATCTTGACTTGAGACACAAATAAAAGGAAGCGCGGTTTTAAACCAGTCCTCTCCACCTTTGAATTATTCTCCCTCAACTAAAGATTAGTGGGTTTTTTTAATACATATTCCTAACCAGGCAAATTTGATAAAAGACGTGGCAGGTCTACAGTTTTTTTTTTTTTTGTTTTGTTTGTTTGTTTGTTTGTTTGTTTGTTTGTTTGTTTGTTTGTTTTGTTCTGCTACCTTGAAGTCAGTTACGTTGACAGCAAAAGAGGCAAGTACGCAAGCATTGATTGGTTTCGGGATGGATATGGACCATAATAAAAATGCTTTTACTCCGTTCTAATTATGAGTCGAAGAACACAACCCGCACCCCACATAGCAAATGCAGTATTTATCAAATTGGTCAGAAAAATATGACCCATATTCACAAATTGAAAGCTTACAATGAGAACCTAGTTAAATAGAACAAGCGGCAGATATTCTAGAATTACCAAACCATCAACATTCATCTTCTAATACCACTGTGAAGAGCTTGAATCAATGTTAAGATTTTCTTTGTCTGTAACTCATGTACAAAGCTTTAATATCCGACCTTCAGCTTGCTTGGAAACGTTGATGTGGATTGCGTAAAAATTGTCAGTGAAAGGTTAAGAAAGATTCACTGACCCAACCTAAAAAACTGATTATAGTACTATCAAATTAATATCATACAACCATTGCATTGTTCCTATGAAGATGAGGTAATGGTTACGCGAGATAGGTAATATGTCTTGTACCTTTTTCATTCCGGAACATACCACCAGAAATGTACATGTTTGTTAGCAAAGTCATGTGCGCTGCTACACTCCGTTTTTGATTACCAACACCAGAAGTCCGCCAATCTATATCAAAACTCTGTGCATACGTTTCTGCCATCACATATTGCTGACAGCTATATAGAGTCATATGCAGTTTGAAAGATATCATTTTGATGTCAACATGTTTAACCAGTAATATTTTGTTGAAAGGCTACATTAGACTAAAAGATACCATGTACCTTTTGATTCGGAAAGCGGGAGGCCAGGGATATACAAATGGTTATTCTTGAAAGTCTTGTGCCCTGCTACAGTTCTTTATGGTTCCACTTAAACGATACCGGAAATCCGTCAATGAAAATCATACCGTTCTATGCACATTTCTGGCATTGTATATCGCTGAAGGTTGTATGGACATACATAAATTTTGAATAATTTATTTTATGTAGACACGTAGATAAATAAATGGCCAGACACATACACAGATAGATGATAGATTGGTTGGTGCAGAGATAGATAGATAAATGGATGGGTTGATTTACGGACAGGGAGATAAATATGTAACAGGAATGCCCAAACAGATCAACAATGAAATGAGATGAAATTAAATAACGAAAGAAATAGTGCGAAATGTGGTGAGATGAATCGAATGATGTGGAGTGAGCTGATCCAACCTAAGAGTGGTCAGCTGAATTCAAAACCGCTTCAACAACCGTACGTCCACACAGTGTCTAGTTTGTGATGACACTTCTGAAATACTTTCATAGTTTGCTTCTTGCTCATACCCTCAAATACGTGGGACAAAACTGATAATCATACATATCCCCCCCCCCCCCAACGGATACATCCAAACAGGTTGTAATCTAAATGAAATTTTGCACGGTTCGTTGCCCCCCCCCTCCCAAATTTCCTACACATTTTACCTGAAAGGGAGTTTCTGATAGACATAAATCTTATAAATTTCGCTCATTTTGTTTTAAAGGCAGGACTCAATCAAACAGATCAAACATTTAGAGTCTTCCTGATTTCACGTTCCTTCCTTAAAGATTCTAAAGGTAATGCAGACAGACAACTTTCATTTTTATTTTTTTAGGATTATCAACTTTTGGTAAATACGAGTAATCCTGACCTGACGCGATGCTTCCAAACAACAGTTCTCACTTGGGTACCATGTGGACTATTTTTGATATGGTCCCCCTTTCACATTCTCTACCTGCGTCGCCAAGTCACAGTGCACCACAAGTGGACAGATAAGAGCTGGCTCAACATTATACAACTGGCAAGTCAACAAGACATTTTACGTCACATTATTTTTTTTTCATTTGAAAGACTTACCAAGGTGACCTAATTGTAAGTGCTATGTAAGTGCTAACATTTTCACTGTTAAACGTAGCTTTTGTGGTTTCTGTTTTGCCTGCTAACCGCTACGCACTTTGCGATTTTGTTGAATGCGGGGAAATTTCTAAATTTGAAAAATTCAACACTTTTGATCACTGACATAAGGTGAAACTTAATACACAACTCATCATAGTAAGTCTACACATATTAGCACTGGGCTCAAGGGTGAAGGTATTTAACTAAGCTTATGGTGTTTCCAGATTGTAGGAATAGATATGTATTATACAACACTAGAAGTCACAAACAGATAAAATAAAAAAGAGAACATAGGCACATTTTCTGTATGAGCTAGATCGGTCGGTTCGCTATACAAAGGAAACTACCTGTAAGGTATCTGCAAAGCCTTAATTATGTAGTACGGATATAATATCATTAGTTTCATTATATGTTACCGGTACCAATAATGGCAGCTTATCAACGATACTACAATAGATGCTTGAGATCACTATCAGAAAGATCTCTGCTCGAAGATGATCAAAGGTATACAGAGTGTTCACTAAATTATGCCCCTCCCCCCAAGATCCGTCAAAATTAGGTGCGATAGCGACACTTTTTGTTCTAATGAGCATCAGACTCGTCATCAGGTCCGTCTTACGGCGATGTAGAAAACATGAAACATAACACTGGACCCTGTTTCCCTTAAGGGTCAAAAGAAACCCAAAATGACCATGTACAATTACAAAATATCTTGCCGAGATTGCATGTGGGTACTATTACTTATTTTTTTATTTATTTATTTATTTATTTATTTATTTATTTATTTATTTATTTATTTATTTATTTATTTATTTATTTATTGTTTGTTTGTTTGTTTGTTTGTTTTTTTGTGTATACATTTATTCGTTTGTTTAGTTATTCATTTATTTATTTATTTATTTATTGTTTGTTTGTTTGTTTGTTTGTTTGTGTATACATTTATTCGTTTATTTATTTATTTATTTATTTATTTATTTATTTATTTATTTATTTGTTTATTTATTTATTCATTCATTCATTTATTTATTTTATTTTATTTCATCATTCATTCATTAATTAATTTGGCACCCTACCTCTCCAAAATTACAAACAAGCAAGCATGGGGGTGTGAGTGTGTCATGCAGGATTACGTTTTTTCATTTATAGACATTTTAAAGGATGGAGAATTGAAAGACAGGGCAGTAGTGACGATGCAAGACGGTGCTTCAGGATGTTTCTCTACAAAAAGGCTTTGTGTTGCACATTTTTGTGAGGTGCACAGAATCGAATTTGACACTCTTTCACCTGTGTAAAAATCTCTATAATTACTTGCGTGCAATTTTGTTACACATGTGAAATAATCGTTTATTTTACGTGTGTGAAAGAAGATTTACACATATGAGTAAAAGGTATTATTACATTTGCACGTTAAATCATTTCACACATGAGTAAAAGAAGTTCACGCATGTGTGAATTATTTTTGCACGTTAAGTTATGTACACATTGTATCATTATTGATTCAATGATTAACAGGCTCGCCATAGGAGGAGGTGGCCATTCAGACTTAACATTCTGATGAATAAAGTGTAATCCTACAGTCTCAACATTCTGATGAATGAAATGTAATCCTACAGTCTGAACTTGCTCATGAATATAGTGTAATCATAGAGTCTGAACATTCTAATGGAATTGGTGTCCTCCTACAGTCTGAACATTCTCATAAATATAGAGTAATCCTAATGTCTCAACTTTTAATGAATACAGTGTAATCCTACAGTCTGAACATTATAATGAATAAAGTGTAATCCTGAAGACTAATCATTCTAATAAATATATGTGTAATCCTACTGACTGAACATACTAATGAGTATAGTGTAAGCCTACAGTCTGTGAAAATGACACACCGATTAACGATATGCCGTCTCATGTAGATGAAGGTGATGAAGTAGGGCAAAATGAGGGATCTGAGTATCACTCTGACAGAAGACCTGACTCTCACGAAAATACAATCAATACAAGCGTTTACGCAGCATCTCTTGTTTGATCAAGATTTGAGTGGAAAATTAACTTCAGCGTCAAATTATAGATGATATCGCAATGTCAAATATCAAGCTGTGATGTATGACTTTTGGAACTCCATCTGCCAGACTATATCACATTTTATATAATGTGCAACTCTCTCAGATTAATGAATATTCATACTAAAAAATAAAACACACTTTTGTGTTAGGACGGAAGTCTATACAGAGCACCAAAAATAAAAATAAAACACCCAATGTCGATTTTTAAAACTTGAATTTTTTTTCTCCAAATTTCGACTTTAAAAAGTCAAAATTTTGACTTTAAATGCTCGAAATTTTGACTTTTTCAAATTGAAACTTAGAGGATTTAAAGTTGAAATTCTCGAAATTTTTAAGTCGAAATACCGAGTTTTTTATTTTAAATTTTTGTGGTCCTTATAGGCTTCCCTATATAAGAAATCCTAGACTCAAGTACCTAATTTATATCCTTGGTTTACAGTTTTTTTTTTCAAATAGGTATGTGTATGCCAGGTTTCATGTTGTTCAATCGAATAGACAGAAAACTACCCAATACTGAATAATTGTAAAAAATTTATTGAAAACCAAATATTTACACAATCTGCACCCTTCTTCTTTAATGCGTGTAGGTTGAAAGTAATGATAAGATAAACTATTTGATCTAGATCTTTAATATTGCACTTGATGATGGTACTCAAGGAAAGAAAGGTTGACTCCTTACAAGAGTGATTTGGACTTGTTCCCAAGTCACAGGGTTACCTACGTTAATTTTACCATTGATTTCATACTTGAGACCACTCGTGCAAAGGACTATCACAACCTTCCTATTGTCATCTCTCATAGATCTTTTCTTTTCCTTATTCTGCAGATACTGGGTGTTCAACTGTGTATTACATCATTATTGCAACTAGTATGGTTGTTCAGAAAAGAGAGTCTGCAGGAAAGTCCTCCACCTTCAGAATCTGCAGCAACGTGTTTACTTCTGTTTTCCTTGGTAATAAATCTTAGATATAGTTGCTAGCATCAGAGAGAGAATAATTCCACCTGCTACAGAAAGTTTATTGTGAGCGACCAATTAAATTTCAAGTAAAATGATGGTTGTGTATACACAGACATTAATGTGAATCGACCCCTGGAATTATGAACCTGTGACTAAATTTCTGAATTTTTTAAAACTTATCTGTTTTAAGGTAGAAATATTATGAAAAAGCCCATTCCTCTCTCCACTACAGAAACACACGTGCCATTCGTATATTAAGGTTTCAAAAAGACAATGTTTCTGTATGCTATTTTACTCCTAAGAGGCCATGTCCTTAGAAATCATCACCAACATGGAAATATTGCCTAATTGTTCATTTAACATTCGATGAGTACCTGACTCTAGTTTTATCGTGTCCTCTTCTTGCTGACTAGATCTACTAGATAAAAAAATCTTTGTACCGTCATTGTATTTGTGTTTTTCTTTTCTAAAACCTTATTGCTCAATCTGCCTAGAATAAGGTCTTATCTGTTATAAATGCTACTTTTAGGTCCTGGCCACAGTCTTTGTTCACTACGGATTTAAGAAAGGGAACGTATCATCAGGAATTCTTTGCGTCTTTTGGACATTAATGACAATATGCACCATTGTCACCTTCCGATCGTATATCTTGGACTTTCAGGAAAAGGTATAACTAGTTGCACATGATTGTTTTTAACATCTGAGCAATCATTTACGGAAGAATACCACAAAAACACTTCAAATTTGTGAGTCAGTGTTATATGAATCTAAGGTTGACATAAAAGAAGAGATACTGTCGGTTGAAGATGCATATGTTGGCAGTACAGCATAGGTAAGATAAAGGTAGAAAAATGAACATCAAAATGACATCTTTCAAGTGTCACATTCTATAACAAGTTTCCCCGCTCAATAAAACTAACTAGATGTTCTAAATGTAGATGACCAGTTCCTCAGTCAGTCAAAACCAAATAATAACACACTCACACAATTCTTATAAATGAATTTTGCACACATTAATCTAATGCAACAAGTTTAATTTTAAATGATTGCAAATGTTGTGATGTTTGTGTGGGTTTTGCTGTTCTGTATGGTTTGTATAGCCCCACCTAAAACAATATATATATATATATATATATATATATATATATATATATATATATATATATATATATATATATATATTAAAATTTGCATTTGCTCTTTCAGGGTGACGTAGAGGACATGTACGTTTTTGTTACATTCTGTGTTTTCTTTGGGTTGCTCCTGAGTCAGTTTCTACTGAGCTTTAAGGCTGACTGTAAAGCTCTGCATGAAAAGTTTAACACAAATGAGAAGACGTTACTGATCGATTTATCGAGAAAAGAGGACGAATGGGTGAGCTGAATTAAACATGTAATTTACACTTAACTGTACTATAGTTCGGCAGATGTTCTCATTATCTTTGTCATTCTAATTGCCACAATTAGAAACTTCAAAAATAAAGGAAAAGATTAGAGCCTGACCGAACCCGAACAACGGAACCCGAGTTTACTTGGTTTGAGGATTGAAGCCCGGCTCGGGTTCGGTTATCACTGCCAATGTTGGCAAAGAAGTTAAATAAAAATGTCACTGAGTTTACTTTTCGTACTTGTATACACTTTAAAGAATGCAACAAACGATACTTTGCAAGTTGCTGCTTGACGATATAGATGAAATAAAGCTTTAAATGAGCATTCTAAGATGCCTGATTAAGTTTATTTATTTCATGTTTGAATTACATATACCAAACCCAAACGGTGCCCGGTTCGGGATCGGTAATGTGTAGCGAGTACCGATTACCGAGTACCGAATACCGAATACCCGGTTCAGTTTCAAAATGCATGCTCGGTGGGGCTGTAGAGAAGATTTCGCCACATATATCTGGCACATGTACTTCCAATGTCAACCAGTGACATACATGAGCATATTGTGATCACACACACACACACACACACACACACACACATTTATTTATTTATTTATCTATCTATCTATCTATCTATCTATCTATCTATCTATCTATCTATCTATCTAGCTATCTATTCATTTATTTATTTATTTATTTATTTATTTATTTATTTATTTATTTATTTATTTATTTATTTATTTATTTATTTATTCATAATCGGTCCACTTTAATGTCTATGAATTAACCGCCACTCCTATATGTATGGGTGTCCAGATAGAAATATGTTGTGTTGCCATCTATTTTCTTGATCACCATTTTATTCTGATCATTATTTCATTACAGGTGCCGTCTCCACAAGCAAAAGCTAGCTTTTTGTCAACGATTACATACTTTTGGATAACTGGGTAAGAACACAAATTGAGTGTAATTTGTTATGAATAGCAGATAATTTTGTTCATGGAAGTTTTGATCGTGTAAAGCGCTGGTTTTCAGAGAGAATCATTTCAAACGGTAACGCTGTCTCAAACTGAAGGGTAAACCGTATTTAGATAAAAATAGCTGTTTTACGTGCTGACTGGACCAGACAAACACATTTTCCCCTGTTGACAATAATTTGAGACAAAGGGTCATTTGGCCACGATAAATTGGAAAATATTTGAAAGAATTTTCAATGCATGTACTAGAATTATTTTGAACTGTGAAAAAACGACAATAATTACAATCCGATAGGTTGAGAGCATGGGTACGAAACAGGGCAACATGGTAAATGTAAAGGCCTTATTTGTACAAATCTACGGGTTATCGGATATGTAAATGAGCTATCACCAGGGTATATGTCAGATGCGCGTGAAATGATGCCTGCAATTATTTCTTTCTGAAATTGGGAAAGCACGTGATCTTCAGTTTTTGTGTTTGTCCTTCGATGCGCGTTTAGATTTAAGTCTCGGAATTGTTTCCTTAGTCAGCTTTCAACTCTGTACTGTAGATTACTTGTCAAGGGCTACAGAAAGGTATTAGAATTCTCAGACCTGCATGACCTGATGTATTACGATAAGAGCAAGAATCTTGTACCTAAATTCGAAGAAGCCATTGGCATGGGATCTTGTGATGAAAGCACGTGAGTAAAAATTTACTTATATTTTAAAGTTCTTGAGGTTGAAAATACGTACACATCCTATTTCTTCGCTGGTTTGATTCCAGCTTCCGTGGGTATTTAAAACCAAGCGATGAACTGTTAACCTAAAAATTTAAGACTCAAGATAGTCAATGCGAAAACATCGTATTCCTTTTGTCTGTCGTGTACCCTTCGAGGTCTGACCCACAAACGTTTGGCCTAGCTACAAAGAGCCTATCGCTTTAGAACTTTGCAACATCCTAAGGTTAAAGATTATTGTGGAGGAAACAAGGTATAAATGTTGTTACCTGGGTAATTTCTAATGAAATTTGTCCATCAGAAACATCTCACACACTGAACCCCCTCCGCTTTTGCGTCGTAATCGAGATGGGCGGTCTAATGTGTATCAAGGATGTTTTAATATGCTGTTTACTTCCAGGGCGAATTGACAAAATAATTCATTGGAAAAGAGACTGTTCAAGAATATTCAGTAGTCCAATCATTTGTTAATTATGATTTGACAATGATTTAGATTTGCTGTAGTAGTCACGTACTCGGACATGTATGTGAGACATGGATGTGTGTATATGTTTTTAGACACCTAGCATTCCGGTTACATTTTTTGTGGTAGTCATCAGGCATGGCTGTAGAGGGAGTGAAATAAAAAAAAGTACTACATGTTGTACCGGAAACGCTCTTTGTTGGACTAACTGTGAATATTCTATTAATCATTAAAATGTATTAAAATGCTTGCCTTTTCGTAACACTGATCTTTTAAGCAAATGACAAGCATAAATATATTCACATTAAAAACAGCTTTTGAAGTTTCCTAAAACTACCTGATATATGCAAAATTATTTCAGGTCAAATCCGTTTTTTTATTTAACCAGAAATTCGTCGTCAGCTATTGGTACAACGCTCAAAGGGAAGTGCTTAGAACCAGACAGAGATAAACACCAACGTGTCGGACCAAAAGGCAGACCTAAGGTTTCATTGTTCAAAGCCATAACGGTAACCAGTGGCTGGCAGTTGTTTGGAGGCGCTTGTTGCAGAACTGTCGCAATTGCATTCTCATTTCTCAGCCCACAGTTGCTTCGGTATATCATCTCTTTATTTTAGTTTGGGCATTTTCTGCTATTATCTTCATTGTTTTTATGATTGACATTATAATTAACACCATCTATTGAGTACTTCTTCTTCTTCTTCTCCTTGACAATGTATGTTGTTGTGTGGTGTTATTCATTGGCATTCAAGAGTAATTAGAAATGCTCTTTGTTGAGGTGAATAAGTTATAGGACGCCTAATGCCATTGGTATATTCATATGATACCTCTTTTTAAACCAGAGGCCTCCAATACTATTTTGCTACTGCCTCACCATTATATTCAAACAATTTTCCGCACATGGTGTGAAATATTATAATCGTGTACCTGAAGTTAAGTGCCCAATAGCACTGCAAAAAATCGCAAGTACGATGCTAAGCGGACTCGACTGCAAGTGCACCTTCTACGCCTCAAGTGGCTATTTTTTCAGGTTATAGATGTCCCGTACTCCTTTATTTATCATTACTGAATTAAGAACCTAGAAATTTTAAACGTATCGTGATGACGGGCCGAATGAGAAGGACGGGTGATGAAAGGGATTTAATAGTCACTTTATAAAAAGGTAGATGTGGATATGTTTGTCACAATGTTTTTAGTTTCACAAAGAAGGTATGTTTTTGAAGCACTGACGCTGAGTTTATATTTTAATCAAAAGTTAACATGAAATCATTATTTCACAGTGCTTAAAATATTTGACAGTTTGACTTTTTCACAGCCGCTATCTATTCGTCTATCTAGCTGTCTCTATATGTATTTAACTGTCTATCAATCATCTATCTATTTGTCTGTCTGTCTGTCTGTGTCTGTCTATCTGTCTGATTGTCTACAAATCGTAATTTGAAAATACAATATTAATTCACGTACTTATCCTGATAGAAGTCACTTGACCATTGTTCTGCTTTTACCTTCCTCAGCCACTATTATGTTGAACCACTTCTCTGTCCTTAAATGCATAAAAGTCTTTATATATCTCATGTACCAATGTCAGTTTTCCTTGTACTGCCCTTTAGGGAAAGTATACTTTTTGCTCAAAAGAAGGCGTCTGAGATGTTGGATCCTTGCTGAGGAAAAAATAGAATCATGTTTTTCACATGTGTAATTATGTATAAGATAGACGAAATTTCGAACTTCACCCCTGTGTTCTCTACATAGGGTAGTCTTGTACCTGTATTGTTGGTTTAATTCCAATCACAGTCACGTACAGCTCACATTCAACTGTAATTGTCATAATGATATCACTTTATTTAACAGTCTCTTTTGTTTTGTTTCTAATGTCTTTATTAAGGCTTCTGATTGGTTTCATCGAAGGAAATAACCCCTTTGCTTGGGAAGGATATCTGATTGCAGTATTGATGTTTGTGTCCAATTGGCTAAGTTCTCTATTCACTCAAGGTTTTCTATTCCTTGGTACGACTGCTGGTATGAGATTGAGGACTATGCTCACTTGTGCAGTCTATCGAAAGGTACGAGTCTGTTTAGTAGTTTTCTGAACAGAATACAGTTCACGTTTAATACTAGTACCTTTCATTAAACGTGGTTACAGTTTTGATAATCTATGGTTAAGAAGTGCCATAGGACTGCTTCTGGAAAAAGCACTACCGGATAGTTGTCTTAATAGTAAATGTCGCATCTTTCATACAAAAAAGAATTAGATAAAAACTTCATCAATATGCCGCAGATAAAATAAATGCATTTGTATAGATTTTTAAAATATGGTTGTGTATGTGGAGCGAATGATAAGTGTAAAAACAAAAAAAAAACACTTGTAACTAGTTGAAAACTATTCAAAAAATCTATGAAATGCCTCGTCTTTTTAGCTTTGGCTGTTTGCATAAAGGTTGAGAAATAATTCTATCGGTTAAAAACCAAGTAATGAATAAATTTCTACACTTTACGTCCTCACATTTTTCAAATTTACATGTAAAGGTTGATGACGGAGAAATAAATTGTACCGTTTTTCAAAGTCCCTTTTGGGTTCTACGATTGATCAAGATATACCTTTAATGACTGATGATGATACTACAATTTCATTGAAATGGCAAACTCCTGGACCCAGTTAAATGTTTCTCCTGTATTCATAAAGTCTAACAGTCCGATAAGCTTCCTTTAAAAAAGAAAACAGACTTGACTGGTATAAAAGAGGACAAATCGGTTGGAACAAGTTTGAATTCAATTGGTAGGAAGACGCGATTGTGATTGGCTCATAAAAAATTATTTATGTCACTCAAGAGATTATAGAAAAAACAATGTGCTATCGTGATGTGAAGTAGTATAAACAGTGAAACGGAATTTTAACTAAGGGTTGAAAACATTATTACTTAAAATGCCATTCACAGGGTCCATATGTTTATGAAGTAATCCGACACATGCGCGGGATCGTATGTGTATGTTTTGCGGATGTTCAAACAAATATAAATGCCGTACATGGCTTTTCGTCTAGTGATTGGCTGAAATTACCATAAATCTGAAGTGGAAGTTTTGGCACTGTATCTTTAACAAAGAAATATGGAATTGTAAGTAGTATCATTTATTGCAGAGGTCGTAATCCCTCAAACTAAAATAATGCCAGACTGCGTACAGTCTGGCAATAAACGTAATTAGCGACCCATACCATTGTTTTGCAAGATTAGAATTTTGAACAGGTATTGCATATATATATATATATATATATATTAATGCACTTTATGAACATTTCACAAATAACAATCTCCTCACTTCTGAGTACTATTAAAGACGTCAGGGTCGATGGCTCAACCATTAACCAACTGGTGTACATACTAAATGCCATATAAAGTGGCCTAGAACTGTCCGAAGAGGCCCGACGATGGTATTCCGAGATGTATCTAAGGCTATTGCTAAAGTCTAGCCTAGCAGCCAGGTCTTCTATTCAAGTACGACAACTTGACCTTGCAGATCACATAATTCCCTGCATTGAGCGTTACAATCCAACCATGTGCAGAGAAGTACTACTCATGGTCAGTCGTATGCTTGGTTACCACCAGAACCGGGAGTACACTGGGGTTCCATCCTAGGTCCACTCCTGTTCTTAGTGTATAGAGGAGATCTTGTAGATTATCTTACATGTGATTTTAAACTGTTCGCTAACGAAACGGCCGAAACCTCGATGCCTGAGTAATACTTCTTCGGGGAAAACCTTGGCGTGTGATATTGAATGCCATTAAGTGCGTATTTGTTATCCTTCCTGCTTAGCATATATGGAACTCGTGTTTTTCTGGTTGGGTTACTAGTACCTAAGACAAACACTCACGCCCTTCTGTAGCCATACCGTATCTCAGTATGCTCACATCACACGAATAACTAACAACGCGAGCCAGAGAATCTCTGTTCTTCATAGGTTCCAGTACAACTTTAATGCAAAGCTCTTGAAAAACTGTACTGCGGGCTGGATCGCCCAGTCCTTGGGTATAATTGTGTCATCTTTGACAGTTGTGGCAAAGAACTCTTTGTTCGATCGTCTCGAATTTATATAGTTTGATCCTGCAAAAATATGCATGTACGCTCGCAGACATACTCCACTCTTTTACTTATCGTGCTTATGGTGTTAACTTAGATGGTCTACTTTTACTTACTGATGTCAGTACCTTAAATTAATCTTCTTTGCAATATATCACAGACTAAGCCCTACCTACCTCTGCCTTTATTGGTTGCACTCTCCGCCAATCCAAGTCTGTTCGTCCCTTTAATTGTTCAACCTCTTACATTGCTATTTCTCTTCTTTTGGATGTTAGTACCTTAAATTAATCCTCCTCTATACAATGTTTCACAGGCTAACCGCTACCTACCTCTCTGCCTTTACCTGTCGTACGCTCCGCCTTTCCAAGTCTGGTGGTTCCTTTAGTTGTAGAACGTTTCACTTTGATAATTTCCTACTTTCGGAGGCCATAAGGCAATGGGACCTCTCTTCGGACATAAGAAATTCTTTAACTCTTCTAATGTTCAAATCTAAAGTGAAAAAAACAGTGCCACCTACAGAGTCTGCTCCTGATTTCGATTTAATTGGGCAGAGATTGGCCAACAGCTTTCATTCACAGTTGCAGCTGGGGTATGCTAAATTACATGTAAACTGCGATTTTTACAAAGTGAATATTGCTGCTCAACCGACATGTGCTTGCTTATGCCTCTCATAGGACTGGAACACTTTCTATCATACTCTCCACACTGTACCTCTGCAATAACGAGCTTCTTAACGATGTTATCTTTATGAAAGCTCCTGGGGTTCACCCAAACTTTTTCACACACATTGCAAGTGACAAACTGGTTGAAATATGCCTATTTGGCAGTGTTATGAAATTGTCTGAATGTCCAAAGTGTCAAGTTGGCCAGTAATATATTGTCTTAACTAGGCGCTTCTATGATTGGCTGATCTTTTATTTTGGTGGTAAACAATTTTGATTTTACGTACTTTTCATTCATACATTGGAACAGAATCGAGCAACTTTTACTTGGAACATATGTGCGCATCCTTTATTTTCACTTTGTCCAGTGGGTCATGCATATATCTGTGTGGCTCCATGTCTGAAGAAGCCACACTATTAGTATCTCGATGTACAAAAGGGCAATCCAGTCAAATGAATATATTTAAACTAAACTATTTCAGGTCTGGGGGCGTAATCCTGATTTAAACGTGGACATTTTTCTACTATGTTTTGCATCATTTGTCATCGTATAAGCTTCAAAAAATGTTCATGTTTGGAGTTTTGTGCAGCGTTTCAATTTCTCTATTAAAACAGATGACTGGTCAAACACAGCCAATCTTTAATCGATACCATTAATTGACAGTAGAATTTATGTTCTGTTGTGCAGTCACTTCGACTCTCAAGTGCAGCTCGCAGAAATACCACAGTTGGAGAAATTGTGAATTTGATGTCTGTCGATGCTGTAAAAATCCAGGAAGCATGTGCCTATAGTAATCTCGTCTGGGACGTTCCTCTGCTGATTATATTGTCTTTTATTTTCCTTTGGGGCACTTTGGGGCCCTCATCCCTTGCGGGGTTTGCAGTGTGGATGTTTATTATTCCAGCCAATGCTGTGTACCTTGCCAACAAAATCCGGCGTTTGCAGGTATATATATATATAGATATACACACACATATATATATATATATATATATATATATATATATATATATATATATATATATATATATATATATATATATATATATATATATATATATACAATATATATATATATATATATAAATATATGGTCTGTGTGTCCCTTTTATGCATGAATATTATATAAACTGGGGAGGATAAGGATGGAAACCGGAAGTTACTCATCGAATCTGCAACGTATAAAATATGGAATGGATTGAGGTGGATTGAAATCTGTCAAGGTAAAGCACTGATGTATTACATTATAGACTTTTATACCCCCCCCCCCCATCCAGTGATTGTCTGTATTCTATGACCGAAGTGGTTAGCATTGAAGTCATGATATCCGACGGAGGTCATAGAATCCACACAATCAAGACATGGGGAGTATTAAATTCTATTCTGCGATGGCTAGATTTACTTTGACTCTAATAATTACCCCCTATAGAGGACTTTTTGCATAGTGGACGCACACAGGTCTACCAACCAGTTTGGTGATCTCCGAGTAAAGTGGCACTTGATTTCAATCACTACACGAAGTGCCAAATTACCGCTCTGATTTAAGTATTTGTAAGTTAATGCAAGCAAATAGTTCCGTTGATTCTGCCAACCTAAGAGCACCACACACACAAACACTGTTGGACTACAAGTAAACACGGTTTTCAACCTAACCATCAGATTTGAAATCGATTACAAATGCCAAATGGTGGACACGGTAGGTCAACTATTTTAAATGGGAGTTTGCAATTCTGTGAACAAATGGTGCTGTATGTAAACAAACCGTTCTGGCCTACCTCAGAAAAATTTAACACCCCAAACTCTTCATTTCAAGTTTAAAGCATGAAAACATAAAACTAAAGTTGTGGATAGATATATCTTATTTGACCTTATTAAACATAAAAAAAGTTCATTATAAATTGCCAGATGGAGGCGTGGTTTGTGCTGATACTTATACTGCTCAAAGATTAAAATGCAGCCATCTGTTTGGCTGTTCCCCGCTGCCCATGATACATTGACTTTTCATGAATAGTCATTTGATATGTTAAAAAAAGTGTGGTCACACGTGCACTGATGTATTCAGACCTGATATTTTATAAATGTACTTTTAACAGGAAAATTGATAGCATAGAGTTCTGATTGTTCAAGTTCAAAAATGTCCTAGAATATGCGGTAAGATGCGAATGTTCATCTACAGTGGTGTTACTTGTATCTAAAAAGTATGACTTTTTGTTATGCACGCAGCAAGGACTGCCAAATATTTTCTGTCATTGATACCAGGGCAGTGTAGTTTATAACTCCATCATTCTGCCAACATTGCAGGGGATCGTTTTCTGGTCAATATTGTTCATCGACACAAATATAATTCCACATCACCCCTTTGGAGACAGTATATTGACGTGCCAAATTGCATGCGGTCTTTTCCTCGGTCTAGCTGCTGAACCAATACTCTGCATTACACTATAGAATTCCAACTATACTCCTGCATTTTTAACACCAAAGCAAAAAATAGAATCTTGAAAACAAGATTACATGCATGTTCACATGCATTGATGCATAATGGTGCAGGAAATGTGTTCAGTGTTTGCACTTTTTTATAGGTAGCTCCGAAAATGTAAAAAAGATGCTAGTGTTTTCGATATCCATATCAGCAATTTGTCAATGACTTTCACTTGAACATTATTGGACAGATCCAAGCTCTGTAATTTGTACTTCTAAGGCTGGTTTTGCACTTGGGCGAGAGCTTTCTGTTATTTTGAATAAAAGCAACCTAATTCTATTGATTTACGTTTCAGACAGATCAAATGAAGGCTAAAGATAACAGAATTAAAACATTGAGCGAAATGTTGAGCAATATAAAGGTAAGGCATGTGATAGTCACGTTATAACATATGATTAACCTTTCAAAGTATGTCACTAAAATCGACCTGAAGCTATGAAACGTCTGTTTTTAACCTGTGCTCTTCACTAACATTGCCAATTTTTCACCCATATTCCTGATCCAATTACTTGTCATGTTCGTAATTTATTTAGTCGGGGATATGGAATGTCATTCAATTCCTCTGATCGAGCAAACTGTGAAAGACGCCAATCAATGTGCAAAAGAGGGTTGCTTGTGATAAAGTAAAGATACACTATAATGCAGCAAATAGATATAAAAGTACTTGCATCTAAGATTCGGAAATTATATGATTACTCCATGGCACAAATTGAGCCAAAGTTTATTTCTATCCCTGATTTTCCATAACGTCATGATTGCATTGAGAAGGCAACAAAAAACTCAGGAACATTATTGTCTGGCTCGCACGAGTTTTCTGCAAGAATGCAGGACAAGGTCTGTATAAATGCTTCTATTCCTATCCAATGTGAAATTTGCAGAGGAATAGAAAATACCCTATGACCAAATGTTTTATTTTATTTCGTTATAAGATTTTTTTCGTCGTTTTAACATATCTAACTGATGTGAAGGAAAGATTGTGTTTTCACACAGGTTCTGAAATTTTATGCATGGGAAACGTCTTTCCAACAGAAGGTTCTGGGGATACGGGAAACAGAGTTGAAGTCCATTGAAAAGGAAGCATACATCAATGCTCTTGGGGCTATAAGTTGGTTTCTTGCTCCTTATTTAGTAAGTGTGTCCTTATTTATTTGTTTTGATGCTGGAATGTGCAAGATTCGTTTGTTCACTTTTAGCTGTGTGTCGTTGGTGACGATTAGACCTTTAGCCTTAGGCCGACTTTTGGATTGTTGACCTAGAAGGAGCGTTCCGTAAATGGTGGTAACTGCTTTGCCATGTAAATACCTCTGTGCGAGATTTTGAGTTGTTAACCTGAAGTATCTACATTGACTTGCCTACTTTTAGGTGATGGTCGTTATATTAAAGGGTAACGGAACTTGGGCCTGGCAGTTCTAAGATTCAAGCAAACTTTGAGCCCGGGAGGAAATTAGGTACACGAGGCCGAGAGCACTTTTATTTCATAATTTTTTTTTATGGGAGTATGACTATGACTGTGATTCTGCAACACAGATTTACTAATCGTTACCCATATTGGGGGGTTCAGTCGTGAGGGGATTTTGAAGCAGAAAACTAGTGCTTCGTGCTGAAAGCCTTCCTTGTGAAAACCAAATAAAGCCGTGGAGCAAGATGTAATTGCTTATTTGAGGTCTGTTGTACCAAACGAAGGTCTTTGTACGAGCGAATTGAGGTGATTCAAGTCATTCACACTTTTTTTCGATAAAAGGTCCAAGGATTAAATGTTGCATTTGAAACTATCTTTATGCAGATAGTTAGAATGTTTTTCTCTTGTGTTGTTATGCCCTCAGTATTTATTTTTGCATTAGTTTAAACTCGAAGAGAGCAAGAAAAGCCTTCTAAAATGCACCATGTAGCTCACGCGATATGTACACGGTGATTGCAATCTTGTAAAAACCACCGGAGGAATGTGAGAGTGTTATACTTGGCTGACTGTACATGCATTGACTGAAAAGATGCTGTAACCATCAGAATGAGATTAAGGCATATTTTGTTTAAGACCATCATCACTGTTGCTAAAATCAGCAGTTTTCTTTTAAACAATTATCCTGAATTGTTATTAAATTCTAGCAGAAAATCACAGCACCATCATATCGTAAAGAAATGCGGTCCGCCTCTTGTTGAATAAATTAAAGTCTAGAGGTCCCCACAAATGGCCTATGTAGTTTCAAAGCAATTGCCTGAGCGGTTTGTAAATAGATAGATAGATAGATAGATAGATAGATAGATAGACAGACAGACAGACAGACAGACAGACAGACAGACAGACAGACAGACAGACAGACAGACAGATAGATAGATAGATAGATAGATAGATAGATAGATAGATAGATAGATAGATAGATAGATAGATAGATAGATAGATAAAATAAAAATTAAATGGAAATATTAAAAGTCGCTGGAGTATGATCAGTTTAATCAAATCGGTAAAGATCAACCCGCCATGTTACTCCCAACCAAATTCCAAGTGAATGTGGCTGACGGTTTTGGAGAAAAGTAAAAAATGTGACTTACCACTGTATTCCCTGTTGACTTGCATTGTAATCAATGGGAATGTATGCATTAACCGTGTAGTATCTCAATTTTAAAAAATCGTCAAAAATCACTGATGCACAATGTCATCATTTAGTGAGAAGATTTGCTTGACCTTTCCACAATCTACATAACTATAACACACAGAAAATAGTTACAACATCGAAACAATTATAGCGCCATCTGGCGAACAAATTCAGATATAGGGTGCCTCAGACATGTCGTTATGCAATTTTGAAACAATTGACCAAGCGGATATTCTTATTAATTCCGCTTGAAAAATTGCCCCCCCCCCCCTCAAAAAAACATACACATATCCAAAATCAATGAAGCGTGACCATTTGAATAAACGCGGTAGACACTCACACAAGGTTATTCCCCAACAAGTTTGGAGTAAATTCGACTGATCGTTTTGGACAAGAAAAATATGTGACTTCCCCTTCCAATCCCGACTGACTTAAATTGCAATCAATTGAAATGTATGCCTGAACCAATACCTACCCCAATGGAAAAATTCGTTATAAATCAGAGATGTAGAATACCATCACTTAGAGAGTAATTCAGATTGACCCTTCCATATGCAACATTTTCATTGAGTTTCAGAAATGTCTAAAAAAAACAATTTTGGAGAAGAAGTCGAAAAAAGCTTTAACACACAATTAAAAAAAATGAAGGAACACCTGGTAAATAAATTTAGGTCTAGAAATAACCGGAAGTGTTCCTATGCAATTTCGAAGTTGTTGGTCTGGCAGGTTTGCAAAAAGCTTTTAAAGATGTTACCAAAAACTGATCAAAAACAATTAATAAAACATCATAAATCCAGTGGAACGTGACTATTCGCACAAAGTTGGTAGAGACCCACCCAAGGTATATCCCATGAAGTTTCAAGATAATCAAGCTGACGGAGAATAAGGCGGAAATGTAAATTGAGTATGCTCGAACAAGAGACGAGATGACCATTCTAACCAAATAAGTTCTAAAACGAATTTTTACCTCCAAAGAACTGTAACAGAATACTTAACGCTTTACATATTTTTAGCGTTTGTTTCCCCCTCCCTACCAAGGGGAATGTTTACAAATTTCAATGGTCATTCGTCGAATATTCTTCTTTTGTGTCAAACTTTCTGTTTCTCAGGTTTCTTTGGCAACATTCGCTGTTTATGTGTTGTCTTCGCCGGACAATATCCTTGACGCGGACAAAGCGTTTGTGTCCTTGTCCTTCATCAACGTGCTTAGCTTCCCCTTGTCTCTACTACCCATGGGCGTAGCATATGCTGGACAGGTAAACAGTAACTTCACTTTTCGATTGATCGAGAGAGAGAGAGAGAGAGAGAGAGAGAGAGAGAGAGAGAGAGAGAGAGAGAGAGAGAGAGAGAGAGAGAGAGAGAGAGAGAGAGAGAGAGAGAGAGAGAGAGAGAGAGAGAGAGAGAGAGAGAGAGAGAGAGACGTGACCCACATTTTAGGAACCACGGTAATGGATACCCATTTTACCACCAATGACAAAACTGTTGAACACGAACGATCGTAAATGTAACCCGACTACGATTAGGGTAGTGACTGTTCAAACAATATTATTTGTGTGTGATTTCAATATCCATTTATGATTTTCTCGTTCTGTATTGCTGCAGGTTATAGTTTGTACAAAACGACTAAACAGATTTCTAAGACAAGAAGAGTTGGATGGTAACATGGTACAACGCACCTATACAGGTAAATAGTCAACAAGTCTCAGGTTTCGACTTCCAGATTTTGAAAGAAAGGCTAAATTAATAGAAGTAGTAGATGGAAATTATCACCATTACAAAACACACGTATATAGGATGGAATCCAAAAGTTGAGGTGTTTTAGTGATGGTTACATTTGTTAATATAAATGCCGTTTGTGTCTTCAGTTAACACAGTACTAACGCCAAATATAGTAGGCCCACTCGCAGATGGTAAAGTTGAAGAGACTGGACTTGTACAATGCTCCAAAATGGAGGATTCCGAAGCGCTTAGAGAACTGTTGGATAAGGCATGCATTGTTTCAAACATTTAACAATATGAAGTCATAAGCATAATATTGTTTCATATAATAGTACCTTGAACCATCTGGCGGACCGAGACATCAGATTTCGTCGGTAGATTCTGGGTGCAATGCACAATCTGTTGTCTGCCTGTATTTTATCCTTAATGACAAGAAAAAGAACTAATAAAAGAAGAAGAAGAGGAGGAAGAAGAGGAAGAGGAAAAAGAGAGCAAAAAGGAAGAAGATAAAAAAGAGGAAATAGAAAACAAAGAAGAGGAGAAGAAGAAGAAGAAGAAGAAAGAAGAAGAAGAAGAAGAAGAAGAGGAAGAAGAAGAAGAAGAAGAAGAAGAAGAAGAAGAAGAAGAAGAAGAAGAAGAAGAAGAAGAAGAAGAAGAAGAAGAAGAAGAAGAAGAAGAAGAAGAAGAAGAAGAAGAAGAAGAAGAAGAAGAAGAAGAAGAAGAAGAAGAAGATTGTGGGACCGGGCACTGTCTTGTAATTCTAGCTGTTGAAATAGAATAACATCATCTACGTTGATCTTTCAAGTGTTAATGTACTTTCAGGATATGCAGTGTGTATAACCAATGGCACATTTAGTTGGACTGAAGATGAGAGGTCTGTCCTGTCCAAGTAAGGGTCTACCGCTGTTTCCATACTTATGATGCATAATGTAAAATTAACACGTTTAAATTTCACATATGCTTATCAATGACAACTGCTTTTTTACTTTAATCAAATATTAAGATATTCTGGCCATAAATATATGTCTGTGCATACCGACTAACCTCAATCGTTTGCAAGAAAATTCTGGAAGTTGTAATTATGTTAAAATATGCCTGTATCTTGAACTTTCTAAATTCCCCTCAATCCTTCTTTTACAATAAAATAAAAGATACCCGAAACTCTTGACTTATGCATATCTCGACAGGAAAATATTTACTTTACAGTCATCGTTGTAACCCTTTGAGTGTAAAGAATATTTTTGATATAAACACGATAGACAGGGTTTGAACATGCTGCATATCTTTTTGCAGTGTTGAACTGAATGTATCTGCCGACAGTTTGATCGCTGTGGTAGGGCAGGTAGGCAGCGGTAAATCTTCCTTGATTGCATCGATGCTGGGGGAGATGCACGTTGTATCGGGCCAAGTCTCTGTCCATGTAAGTAAAGTGTATGAATATATATATATATATACCCGAGAAGCGGTCAGGCGATCAGATAGTTGAATAACTACCACAGCGCATATAAGAAAAAAAGGCTGTTTTATCTGAATAAGAGTGATTTTCGACTCAAATTGCCCCTAAAATATCTAAAGCTCAAGTACCTGTATGCCTGTAAAGAAGAAATGTCTAGGTCAACAGCTTTTTGCTGGATTATGCCCAAAGTGCACGGGTGAAAACTACTCAGACCCCAATCTAGCACTTAAGAGGTTGAAATTGAAATATACATAATATGTTGCCCCTTTATTTATAATATAGATTTCTGCAAATGAACTTCATTAGTAGTATAATGTCTGATATTGGACCAACGACGTCATAAAAAAGGATTAAAATAGATATCATATTACTACTAAAATGTGTTGGGGCATTTTTGGGCAGGTGGAGTTAAATCAGACTTAGAACGGTACTTTCCCTTGACAGCACATTGCTAAAGAAGGATTAACCAGTCAAGCTATCGCGAGCGTTGGTACCCACTTGGCAGCATTTCAATGGGCCACCTGTATGGGTTTTTGTTCAAATATGCTTTTCAAATTGATTTTTATTTATGCCTTATCCAGAGATACGCTTTTCATTTTAATCCTACCAATTATCACAGGTCTACCAGTTCATTTACAGTGAATCAATTCCCTAACCATTCTTTTATATTAATTTGCCTAACGTAAATGTATTTTCCTAAGAGATGTAACACGTCTTTACACATCAGATACAATCCAATGGACATTTTCTTTTTTCACGAGAGCTTGACTGGTTAATTCTTCTTTAGAAGTGTGCTGTTAAGGGAAACTACCGCTCCTAAGTCTTATTTAACTCTTTCCAATATTTTCTTGTCAAAATATAAAACAGACTAAAAAGAAAATTCTGGGTAGCCAGTTTCAACCTATTTTTTAAATTGGGCATATTTCTATTGAATTATAATAATTTAATACTTGAGAAATTGCGTATCTGTGGTAAAGTTTCTCTGCTAAGTGATGTTTGGTACATTCCTCTGACTCTCTATGAACACAATGTAACTTAGAAGCAACATAAAACTGCTCAGTTATTTTCGATGGTTCTTCCAACTCTATGAGTGAAATGGTTTTTAAACATCAATAGGAAGCTAGTTGAAGACAATCACAGGAAGGAAATTATATGAAATGTTTATATTTTTCTTTACAAATGTGTTTACTGTTTCAAATTTAAAAGCATATTTCATGACGTGGCACATGCACATAAACTGCATTGTCACAAAAACAAGTGATCGCCTGTCTCTCTTGAGCCGATAAAAATTTAAACTTCCTGGGATAACCTTTGACAATTGTTTATGTTCGTTGTCCCCCAATCCGGGAATATGGGTGTGTCCTTTATGATAATTGCAGCAAGTTGCTATCTGACCTTATGGAAGGATTACAGTGTAAAGCAGCCAAAATTTCCGCTGCTCTTATGAAATTTGCATCAAAGGATAGATGGCTTACTGAAATTGGTTGGGAGTCGCTACATAATCGTAGAAAACTGTTAAGTTCGTCCTCTTGTGTAAAATACTAAATAAGGTTACTTCCCCTTATCTCTATAACCTGATTCCAAATAACGTACTAACACAAGCAGCCCGCGTGATCCGAAAATACCTTTAAGTTATAAAAATGTCATTTATTTGATCTTATTGTTTTGCCTTCTGTTGCTTGCTAGTGTAACTGCTTTAAGGAAGATAGAAGTCATTTCCTGGTGTATTGTTCTCTTTACAAAACAACTAAAGTACTGAGATAGCTTACAAATTTGCTTGCCCCTGATGTGCATCTAAAACAGGTTTTAAACCTTGTCGGTGGTAGAGTCTTAGAAATCATGTGATATGGAAGTGCTGATCTTTGAGATACATCAAACACTGTTACATGTGCTGCAGTACAGTTGTATATCACCAAAAACAGACCTTTAGTCAACTGATGACTGTAACTTACTGTTCAACCTGTTTTGAACGCATCTTGCAAATGGAATATCACAAAAAGGTCCAGTGTGTCTTGTATGTAGTATCTTGGTATGTTTGTGTGTCCAGACACACACTCAATTAGCTGCTCTGTAGCTGTTGGGTAATCCAGTTTTGAAATCAATATGTTTACAGTACAATACAATGATGCTTTACTTGTAGGGATCTGTGGCATATGTACCCCAGCAAGCATGGATACAAAACGCCACAGTAAAGGAGAACATTTTGTTCGGAAAGCAAATGAAATTGCCATATTATCAAGAAATTATAAAAGCCAATGCACTAGAACCAGATCTACAAATTTTACCTGGGGGAGATCTTGCAGAAATAGGCGAAAGGGTAATTCCTTATATTTACATGCATGTGTCAATCTGTAAATGACAAATCACCGCTTGACACTAAATGAATGTTGTGAGGACATAACTGTTCTTAAGTTTATAATCCTTGAAGTTGAACTCGTGTATATATTAAAAAGGGTATGGATATTATAAGCATTGGGATTGTGTTATATTACACGGAGTTAAAGTTCCAAATAAGTGCCTTACACGTGAAGTCTGATATGTAGTTTTCTGTACCTCTCATTGGTGTAATTTAAATGAGAGGAGCGTTAACGTTTTGTGCATAATTTTGAGGGAAAATGTATTGTTTTGACGCCTTAATACTTTGATTAATATTGGTTTAAGTGTAATTCTGTTCATGAATTTATTGAAGATGCCTAGTATGAATTCGAAAATTCGACTTATTGGCAGGGAATCAACCTGAGTGGTGGACAGAAGCAGCGAGTGAGTCTGGCACGTGCCGTCTATCAAGATTGTGACGTATATTTGTTAGATGACCCTTTGAGTGCCGTAGATGCACATGTTGGAAAGTACATCTTTGAGCAAGTGATTGGCCCCAACGGGATTTTGAAAGATAAGGTATATACATATTTCAATCAAAATATAGATAATCATCAGTTGATTTAAATATATAACAAACTCTTCCCCTGTCCTTGTGAGTTGCACCCCGAAAACGGAGTTTTACCGAACTTTGAATGCCCGCAACGCCTCGGCTGTTTGTACAGAAAAACGCCGTTAAACAAACTCTGCATTATATTTAACCATTAAAAAATAATGTGCTTGACTGTTAATGCACTTGTCATCTTTATTTAACATCGTACATTAAAATATAAAAATGTGTTACAATGTTAAATATAAATAACTTAAATGTAAACAAGTTGGAAGGATGAACGTTAAAAGTAAACAAAGAAACCACCACGTTATAATGTTAAATGTAAATAACTTAAATGTAGACAAATGTGGAAGGATTAACGTTAAAAGTAAACAAAGAAACCACCACGTTACAATGTTAAATGTAAATAACTTAAATGTAGACAAGTTGGAAGGATTAACGTTAAAAGTAAACAAAGAAATCACCACGTTAACAGTTAAAACATAAATGCTAAATGTAAATATAACAATAACATGATTTTGGAGGGCGTTACACTTTCTCACTGGCCCGACATCAAGACAAATAATGTATGTTTCGTGTTGCAAAATTTAACGTCAACAAATCTGTCGTTAGATGTATTACATCGTTTCTGTCGATTCTGAATCATATATTATGAAGCAATGCGTCCAACTCCTTACAAATATACATTTTCATGCACCAGAATTTAACATGCATCAGGAATTTTTATTCCTCTTTCAAGCTTCATACTAAAACAAAATACTGATGCTCATGCCTTACAAATGGTCACGTGACGTTATAATTCTATAACGTCATAATATAAATAATTAACATGGCACCCGTGGTGTGACGTCGTACAGTATTACTCTCGAAGATTAACACTACGTGAACATTTCAGTTTCATCATTATTTTGTGAAGTCTTGAAATAAATGTTAAATTAAAATCAATATGGTATTCGTTAGTGTCATGAGTTATGACGCCATGATGGCCTTTACTTGTAATCATATAAATTTCCATTTAATTTGGGACTATATTTTTGCTGAAAGTAATATACTTTTTGCTCCTTTTTATGATTGAATCGTTATTCATCTGTTAAAAAAATGAGCATACATACAATTTTGGATCATAGTTTGAACATTTGTCTGTATGTTCACTAACCCATAATTATCTTGTGTCAGGCAAGCCTACTTGTTGTCTGTGTGTAATCATTCTCTGCGTCAGTTGATTACTAGTTCACCCAACATATATTTCATTGCAAGCTCGAAAAACTAATGCATAAAAAGGCGGTAAGTTCCCACATTTAGTTTAAGTGATATTGCCATCTCAAGGGTCTGCTCCAAGGTTTTACATCTCGCTAATCCACATTTTTTGCTTCCAGAAGGTACATCATCCTTTTCTTCTGATGTAAATCTTGCTTTGGTTAAGAGTTGATTTAGGGTTGAACGCTGTCGTCTACTAAAAATAAATTTAGTATCACGCATGATATTTTTCATGCGGTCATCAATTTCTAATGTGTTCACTATATCTCGTAATTTGGTTTGAATTTTAGAATTCCTGGGGTTATATGTCGAAATCATAGTAAACGTTTTCTCTCGTCTTTGTTTTGCGTTGTTGAACTTCCTTGAATCTGTTCGACTATGGACTTATGCCCTGTATATACCACTTCTAATGAAGAAATCTTGATAACCTTTATCCCTTAAAAAGCTATGTAGTTCATTAAGTCGTCTTGTTTTCATTTCTGGGTTTTCTACTACGATACAAATCTTTCTGGCCTGATTATGTGAATGCATGTCTTTATATGTCTTGGATAACAGGAACTGGATGGTAGGTACTGATGTGTATCTGTTTCCTTGTAGTGTATCTCATTCGGTTCCCACTGATGGCACGTACTTTTTACCCTGGGAAGCTCTACTCCATCACATAGAGTCCAATTCCTTTAAGGATTGGAATTTCGTGTTGGCCTGGGGTTCATGGCTGCAAGTAATCATACTATGTAGCGTGACACTTGTTCACTGCAGTGCTGTAAACAGGAGCCATTAAAAAAACACAAATTCCCCACTGGTGAATCTCGCCCTCTATATATCTATAGCCCCTGCCTGTGTTGCCACAGCCAGAGTCATGGGATCCATTACAAGAGCTACTGTCTCCCTTCCCCTGGTTCAGTTGTCCACTCTAGCTGCCATGTCGCTAAAACCCAACAAACTATCTCTTCCTTCCCAGCACTCTACCAAGAACCCTTCACTGAATCTACCCTAACTTTGCTTCCTGTTATTTCCCTCTCACTCAATTATGCAAACAAATATAGCAGTTTCTGTCATATTTCGAACTGTTCCAAGTTCCTGCAGGCCTCATCTTTTTCAGTCCAATCCTCAAGCAGTCTGTTCCTGAAGTCCTGGTAGTCTGAACATCACAAAAGCACATGATTAACAGTTTTGTTTATACCGTCCCTACATATTTGACACTTCCTATCACTTCCCTCTCTCCACCTTTGCCTCCCCCCTTTCAAGATTTATTGCCCCTGCTCTCCCTTGGAATAGTAATCTAGAACCCTTACTTACCTCCCAACTCCTACCCTTCACTGGCTTCTCTGATGATTGGTAAGCATTTAAAGTGCTCTTCTATTCAACCCATCTTTTCCACTTCTCCCAATTTCCAGCCACAACATTACCAATATATGTCTTCCATGTAGTGTCAACCTCCTTGCCTGTTCAGTTCATACCCCTGCTAACTTGTCTATATCTAGCCTCCAAATTTTCTGTTCTTTACCACCTCAAGATACACTTTCCTGCAACAATTATCATCTGTCTCCTGGCTATAGCTCCAATAGCCCAACTTTGCCTCTGCTGACCTACCCCAGACATTCAACCAGCCAAATTCCTCTTATGCTGCTTCTGCTGCCCCACAAGGTGGGGCCCCTAGTACCCATTTGTCCATTTCTCTCTGAGGCCTTTGCAGCCATTCCAGCTCTTTCTCACTTATTGATATTACATGTAACCCATATAACATGCCTTGGACTGCCACCCTCTCCCAAAGCACCCTCCCTGTGAATGCTCTATTGAAACTATTTGCTGCTGTTAGTTTAATCAAACCTTTTGTTTTATTAATCTTCTGTCTGATTTTATCAACATGGCATCGAAGCATCACTTGACCTGTGATTTAATGCTAAACCCCAAGTATCCATAGTTATCTACCTCTACTATCTCTTTGACCTTGTCGTGCCCTTCTGGAATCTCAAACTTTCCAACCAGCCACATCTCTCATTGCCTGTGCTTCTGACCCAAAACCATGACACCTTACTCTTGTTCTCACTGTATTCTGGCCTCTATTTCTCCTCATAGTCCCCAGCTGCTCTGGGAAGAGTTTGTGATTCCTCTTTCGTGTTTCCTATAAGAATGTCATCTGCAAAAAAACAAACCTGGTATCCTCTCATCCTCCCCCTTAACACCTCTTCCACTCTCTGTTCCACTCAACTCACACAGATAAAGAGTAACCAATATAGGGGATAAATTTCAGTCCAGCCCCAGGCATATTATATGGGTCAGATGTAACATCAATAAGTGAGCCTCGATTTGTACCCATAGTCGTCTGCTGTTCTGAGAAGATTTTGTGATTCATATTCCGTGTTTCCTATGAAAAGAATGCCATTTTCAAAAAAACAAACATGGCATCCTCTCATCCTCCACCTTAACACCTGTTCCACTCTCTCTTCCACTCAACTCACATAGATACAGAGGGACTAAAATAGGGGATAAAACACTGCCGTGCTTTAACCCAATGTACAGCTCCTTTCACTTCAATCTACCACAGACTCATTGTACATTTCATATCCACATATAAAGCACTCAGCATTTTCAAAAACCTCCTCCCAAAGCCTAACATTTTAGCCCAAATTGCATCTCTCAACACCCGTTCATATGCCTTCTGATATTGTTAAAAATGTCATACATATTGGTTCAGGGGTAAGTCAAATTGTTCTTATCTGTACCTGTACAATGCATATTTGGTAATTATGGTTTGTTTGACAGGTATTGTTCTTTAATATGAAGCTCTGCATTTATAAGCAAAACTTCACGTATCTAACTAATTCATCAATTGCCACGTTCATATTTATTCATTATTATGTGAGTTGTCTTTGCTGAATATTTAGCTTAGACAAGGAGCCGGTACTCAGAGAGACATGTACAGTTAAAAAGCTCCGAAACATGTTGAGTAATTACTCGCTGAAGACCCTTTAGTTTATTTAGGCTAATACAGCCTATGTGAAAATTTTACAGAGGAACGTGTGCAATATGGACGATAGTATTTCTATGTATATAAGTTAGACAGGGACAGGTTAGCTTATGGAGAGTAAAGAGTTCGAACTATGTAATAGGTAATGACTACTAGGAAGTGGTTTTGGACAAAAAGACACAAATACAATACACACCTTTTTTCTCTTTCTTGCCATTTCCAATATTGAAAAAAGGTAACTACATGATCAACAACTGTTTTGCCTGGCCAGAAAACATTCTGGATCTCCCCGAGCATGCTTTCACTTCAACTACCCTCGTCAGTCTTTTATTTACCACATGTGCAAAATTTTCCCAATTTGTGATGTTATTGCTATTCCTCGTCATTGATCAAGCTGCTCAACTGACCCCTTCTCTGAGATTTATAGGTTATAAATATAAGTTATCCTCGCTTAACTCCATTTCTTTGGTGATCCCCTTGTCTCAAACAACTACCACATACTTTCCAACAAGTCATTCAATTCATTCAAAATACCGTCCAGTCATGGGGATTTCCAAACATTCATATGATCCACTCCTAATTTGACCTCCACCTCCCTGAACACCTTCAACAATTCCTGGTTCCATCTATCCTGCCTAACTTTAGACCTGACCTTTAGAGGTTGTGCTGCACCCAACTGTGGATCATACACCTTGTCCCAGTGCGGCGATAGCGCTTCCCTTTAATATCTCTTTCTAGTACTCCTTAACTATGAGCCAGTCTATGACTTGGATTTTTTTGCCTCCTGGTAACCTGTTACCAAACACTGCTGATCAATCTGCCATTTCCTGTTTCTCTCTTTGTCATATTCTCATTTCGAATTGTTCTCTGCCTTAATGTCATTTACTTTCTTCTTTGTCTCCATATGTTCCTCTCGAGCCACTGCTACCTGATTCTCCTCTCTCTCTCTTCTCTTTCTAGCTAGCCTCCATGCTATTTTCGTTACCTACCTTACTTCAATTGCCCCTTTTAACTCAGAATTAATGCTATGTTCTTCCTTGTCACTTTGAACAGTCTTCCTAACTACTGTTTCTTTGCAATCTACAAAATCTTTCTCAAATCATCAGTCATGCCTTGAACATCGAGTTATTCTGAATCAACACGTGTCTCTTTCCATTCATCTAATACTTTTGAAGGTCTCTCTATACATGCCTTCAAATCTGTATCCTTTTATGTGCACCACACCCACTTTGATTCCCTTCCTCTTCTAAACTGTTTCCTACATTAGAGGTCTACTGCCATCCACTAGAGCATAGTCAATGATTGATTTCCTATCCCCTACTCTCCACGTCCATTTCCCTTTGCATTTGCCATTTCTATACAAAATGTTCTGACTCATTTCCCCAGAAACATTCAACGTCTTTTCGTCCCAGTTTATATTTGTATCCACACCTTCTAACACCTCTACCCCATCTCCTATCTCTCAATTGAAATCACCTACAATTAATACCTGATACCTTTGCTCTGGAACATCATTCATTGCTATATGTACCTTGCCAAAATCTGATTTTTCCATCCTTCTGGAAGTCTTGTCTCTCCCTACATGCACCACTCCTATGGCTATTTTATTCTGCACCAATTCTACTCCTATCCTATATAACTCATTCTAAACCTCACTCACATCCTTCTCCCCTGTGTTGATATTATGCCACAGTACACCATTCTTTATCAGAAAACCAACCTCTACTCCTTTTCTTTGCCCTATCTCTCTTCTCATGTCTTCAAAAAGAAAATCTCTAATCGGTCCTGTTTTCTCTCTCTCACGTATTTCTATCAAAGCAACAACTGCTCGGTACAAGCACCCCATGCACCTGCTGAACTTGGGGGGTTTTCTCTGTGTGTTTTGGTTTCCTCCTGCCATAAGTTCGGCATAATTGGGCTAGCATTTACCCACTGGACCCTTTAGGAGAACACTTTTTAACTGAACAGGTTATCCAGTATGAAGTATTTCAATTAAATTATTATCATGTTTTTACATTTAAGGGTGGTAAACATTCAATGTTCCAATATCCAACGTTAAATGTATGAAATGGGCTTTTAAGAATAACTGGGGCATCAATATTTAGACTAGGTGTCTGAAAATTTTACATGTCCAGCCACACAACTGCCTATAACTAGCACAAAGATGAAAAATCCCGAAATTTAAATTTAATCATTAGCATGTGCAATTTTTGATGACAGGCAATGAGCCGAATTACCACCTGTCTTCAGTGGGAAGTACATGATTCCTGAGCTCTGATCCAATATTGATCACCTTTCCAAATGCATAATAATGATATTGTTCCCAATTCTAATAGTAGTACAGCATTAAAGCTTAGCCAAAAAATATAGTTACTCTTACAATTCCTTTTCATGAAATCAGTAACTAATGTAAATTTTGTTGTTTAATCAGACTCGTATTTTAGTGACGCATGGTGTGACGTATTTGCCACATGTGGATCGTATTGTTGTGCTGAAAAATGGATATATTTCGGAAATGGGAACCTATGAGGAATTACTCACTCACAATGGAGCCTTTGCAGAGTTCATTAAAACGTACCTGAATGACGAAGGGAATTTTACTGACATTGATGCTGAGGGTATGGATACTGTCTGTGCTTTTTAGTTTCTTGATCTTCCTTGAAAGTCCAGTTGAGATTTTAGTAATGTATATCAAATGTTCTCGTGATTTTTAGTCTTAAGCATCGTATACACTCACACAATTGGCAAATATGCCAGACTCAACTGACCAATTTTTCTAACTATCAGCAAATAAGAAGCACCTTGGGATACAAGAATAGCCAGATTTGCAGTGCAGGACAAAACAGAGATGAATATGGATGCAGGCACAAGGGCAGAATAGAAATAGAAATTTGAGCAAATGGCAGCATTTTTTTCCTGGCGGACCCTTCATTTAATGCTTTGCGTTGAAGGTATGTGTACTTTCTTGTACATTTGCATCCAACCTCCAAAAGATAGGCACCCAAGACACATCAAGTCGATTAAAATGCAGCTCTTACTTTAAAATGCACTCTTAACTACATGAAAGTTTGTCTTGCAACGGTTAGTGGAAACGACTGCAAGAACTCTTAAATAGCTTAATTTCACATGCATGAAGATGTATCTGTATGTACGTGCATGTCACAGGGATATTATAAAATTGTTTGTGAAATTGTGTGTACTTCTGTGTTCCATCTTTTCCGAAAGTCGAGCCGAGATATTTTGTTTTTACAGAATCCGAAGCCAGGGAAGAACTACAGCATTGCATGGCAAAGCTGTCAGGGCAAAGTGGGAATGAAAAGAGTGTAACAGAAAACCCTAAAACAGAGAGCGCACCTAAAAAGTATGAAAGAAAGACATGTCATTACAAGTTTTTATTTTCTGTGTTGAAAAATCCCATCATAGTTAGATCGCCGCAAATGCACTGTGGCAGTAATGAAAGGCTGAAAAAAATTACCCGCCATGAAGGAAACAGGAGGAAGAAACGATATGACCATCGTGGCTTCATTTTTGTTGTAAAGTTGTTAAATGATAATTGCTGAAAAAAAATTATCTTATTTGAATCAAAATGTAAAAATACGGAAGGAAAACAGACAAAGCCTGGTTTGACGAGACAGCTTTGTCCCATCAATTATTATTATTATCATCATCATCATCATCATCATCATCATCATCATCATCATCATCATCATCATTATTATTATTATTATTATTATTATTATTATTGGTAGTACTAGTAGTAAAAGCATTAGTAATATTTTATTATCATAATTATAATTACTGATAAAAATGTTTCCTTTGTTTTCTGAAACCGTCAATTTTAGACGAAGAACCCGAAGAATATCACGTCAAAAGCAAAAAGGTTTCAAAGATTCTCACACAGATATGAGTGACAAACAACGTCCATCAGATAAGCTGATCCTAGAAGAAACGGCGCAATCTGGAGCCGTAAGTAAAACTATTAAAGAAGATATTCAGTGTTTCACACATGCTCTCGCTACAAACTGTTTAATCGAACAGACAAAGTGTACCATGTTTCTTGCAACAGTTTGACCATTTTATCATCTCCTGAGCAGTGTTTTGCTTCAGTCACAATTTTTTTTTATAATCTAGCCATGTAAAACAGCAAATTTTATTTTTTTGTGTTGTATCAACAATATACATACGTTTTGTAAATATACACTTTCCGCGAAGTTCATTCATACGACAAGTACGGATCGCGGAGTTTTTTCACAGATCCATCAATAGATATTGGTTTTGGCATTGTTATAGACATTGATCAAATTTATATTATTATCTGACACTGCTTTTTCACGTTAGGTCCAACACAGCGTCTTGATGATGTACGTACGTGCAGGCGGTCTAGGATTATGGGTGGTGACAATCATTTCCCATTTTTTATTTATCGTGGCCCAAGTGGGTACAAATATTTGGCTCAGTGAGTGGAGTGCTGATATACCTATCAACGGCACGATGCCACGTGACCGCACCGACATGAGACTGGGCATCTATGGTGTTCTCGGAGTGGCACAAGGTGTATTATGTTTAACCCCTACTTCCTTTCCAATCATATTATTCTTCAATATTTTCAACGAGTATAAAGGTTTAGCACCAACCACATAACCGTTTTGGAGCTAACTATCGCAAAATAGTTATATCTGTTAAACAAGAGTATAACAAAAAAAGCTTTAGCTTGAGAATGAATGAAAGGTACCTGTTGTTTTTGATGCTGAATGTTACACCAAATTAATCAACCAGTATCTATTTAATACAACGAGAAACTTAAGAAACCTAATTCTGTAAGCCCATGTACCGTTTGAACACTATCAAGTCCGATATTCTAAGAGCAAAGTCCTATTCCGTACCATGACACACACAAGCCAGTTAACGGACAAACAGCAGCCTCTGTCTGAAGTTGCATTCATAATGAGCGGGCCAATCGGCATCCAGATAGTACAAAGTCTGTCATTAAAATTCAACATGGCGTATAAAGCAACAATCAAACTTTTTGTTGTACACGTATTTTTCATTTGTCAGCACAGCTGGCAAAATAGCATAGAAACAAAAAGGTCATCGAAATGTTTATACAGAGCCTGAACACTGGTCTGATCCACACTGTATCACTGTATTTGTCCCCTGGCATCAGATACAGGCCAGACAAAAGTTGACTTGCAGGGGAACGCCTACAAATCAACTTGCAGTTCACACAGTTCGGATATTTTCAACTAGCTGAAGTAACTGGAGATCTATCTCTCCTCATTCAAAGTTCAGATATTTTACGGGCTATAAGCTTATTGCGTCCCAAAATTACTCACCCTTTGCTTTGAATCAACTAGTTGGTTCGATAAGTCATGTATCAATTAACTCTCCAGATCCGCAATTCTCAGCGTTGGTGGTTTCTACTTTTAGAAAACTTGTGACGCCCCTTATTTCTTCCCATGAAGTTCTCTTTTTCATTATTTGTGTGACAGAGGGTTAGTCTACTGTGACAATGTACTTAATGTACTTTACTTGATGCCCCTTGCAAATTTATGGACCAATGTCTGACCCAACCCTCATTTCATCTTATCTCCCAGTGTTGAGCCTGAAGTGATATATTTTAGTCATATTTCCGACTCCCTCACACAAAGGGAAATTTAAAATTTGGAATCTTCCACATTGGTTATCTTCTCGTACGAAGTCCCCTTTTTCTCCGTGGGGCTCATTGTGGTGAGCATATGTGAATCCAGACATGCAATCAACTTAACATGGGTATTGCCTTGCTATTTCTGCCTGCATATGGCCAGTTTATGAGCTTATTGTACCTGCCAGACACACATTGTAAGATTTGTTTATGTTTTAAGTTGTTTTGTTCTGGAAATGGTTTCTCAAAAGTAATCTGTATCTTCTCGATATTCATCTGTCCTCTTTTATTGCAATTATATACCCACTTTGTAGCTCAAATCACAAAAACAAATAAAAACAACAATGGAGTATTTGGATGCGATTGGCTCACACGAACAAAACGGCGTCAAGCACCACGAATAATTTCTTCAATTACATACAATATAAACCTGCTATGTTCTCTGATGGGTGGATCTAATGCAAGTATAACCAAAAACTACATGTACGGCAGCATTATTCCATAAAATGTTACACTGTTAAGCTGTTATGCACCTTGCAAACATAAAGACTGGACAAGATAGAATTGTACTTGCCCCCCCCCCCCAAGAAAAAAGAAAGGACAACCAAACTTTTGTTTTCGACTTATTTCCCCATGGTAAAAAAAAATCTGGAAACGACAGTATATCTGTCAGATTCACGGAGGGGTTTCTAAAAAAGCCTAAAAACCCTGGCGCCTTACGCTAAAAGCCTATACTATCTATCCCTGACAGAGATCTGGATTTCATTTGCAGCATTGGAAAGTAGTAGAATGTATAAACATAATTACCCCCCCCCCCCCACGGTCTTTGTACTGAATATATATGAAGAAATGTATGCAAATATGAGCAGCTTGGTGCGCTACGAGCTAGGATCCCAGATTACACTCTTATTGTAGCTTTGCGTTTTAATTTTTTCCAGGTGCCTCTGTGTTGGTCAGCGCGCTTGCTGTAGCCGCAGGCAGTGTCATGGCGTCCAGACGGCTACATGCCGTCATCTTGGACCGAATATTAAGGGCACCCATGTCTTTTTTCGATACCACGCCCCTCGGAAGGATTATAAACAGGTTTTCGAAGGATATGGACGTAATAGACTTTAACATGCCACTATCTATGAGGATTTTGCTTTTTTCCGTTGCTCCACTCCTTTCCACATTGGTGGTGATTTCGTATGCTACTCCCTACTTCCTCATAGTTGCCTTACCTCTGGGCATTGTCTATTACCTATTACAGGTACGGTAAGGTTATATCTTATTCATTCTTTTTTATATAATCGGTTCTGCAATGTTATATCTTATGAATTGTTTTTCTATCAATTCCCATTCTTGGGAAAGATCTAGACTATACTGTCTCCAACTAGAGTCGCACCACAAACATCGCCATCAACTAATTCGAACTTGATGGCGCTTATTTTACTCCATCGCAAACGCATGCATGTTTGAATCTTAATCGTCTGTTTTGAAATATGTAAGGTTACATAACATTTAACTTGCAATATGTAAACAAGAGGCCCATGGGCCTAATGCTCTGCTGACCACTATCACCAAAAACCATTTCCTGAAATGCATTCCCTCCATGACCTTGTAAAATTATTCAGTCATCTACAATATGCAATGTTAAGCTTCCACGCGATACACATTTGTGGTACAGTTGATATCATCTGCCCTATTCTTTACTACGATATTGAATTAAGTGTCCTTTTGGTCAGTACTTGATGACCTTGAAAAATGGGTCAACGTCACACATTCATCAAGTCAAGGTGATCCAAAAGTAGGTAGTTTTTTTTGGTTTTTTTTTTACAATGTACTTAAGTGCAAATTACTAGGAAGAGTTTTATTTACGATGTACTCAAGTGCAAATTTGATCTGGATGCTTAAATCTCTTTGCCATTGATGTCCAAGCTACACCCTCCCTTTACAAAAGCACATCTTCCAACTTAACAGGGTTGGTGACCTAACATAAATAGGTCAAGGTCACTATTCGCACATAACATAATCAGCATAATCTGTATATCCTATAAATTTGCCATGTCTTATTCAATTATTTTTACAGATATGTGATTTTGAATCTTTCAAGATATTTAAATCGTAATTTCCGTCTAATTATAGCTGGCGTCACTGACATCATAAACAACAGAAATTTTGACCTGTACTACAATCCTACCAAATTTCACGAAGTTCCGGAAAATTAAGGATGCTGGCCTGGTCACAAGATTTTCACATTTTGCCCGTATATTACATTACATAATGGGTGGTACCACCAATAATGACGACGACATAGACTTTGATATATTTTATAAATCCTAAACCTTATAAGGGCCTAACTGAAAAACTGGGGGGTGCAGAGCATTCTCAGAGTGACCACTATATCCCAACTGGCCATTTGACTTTGATATTTGGTTTAAACGTATTTTATTTCCAAAAGAAAAACAATTGGGAAGAAGGGCAAAGCCCTATATTAATCCCTCTTGTGGAGAAAAGACGGAAACACAGGACTGACTTGACAGCACAACTCCAATGAACCACCGTTCATCAAGTCCAAGGGGACTTGATGAGCAGCGTGGTCGGAAAAACAAACGGAAGGATAGACGCCACCAGGACAAACACAGATAGCGGGGCTCATAAACTTGTCAATATTGCCAGTATATATTATTAATTTGCATTTTCGAATTATCGATATGAATGATTAAGTTACAGTTTCACCTTGGAATCGTTTACTTTTTTCAATAAACTCTTGAACAGATAAAAATATGATAATATTGTCCTCGAGACTGCAAGAAGCACTGCCAAACAAAATTGTGTTAATAGAAAATGGAGCCAAACGACCAATGGTTGTATGTATATGTACTTGATATTTAACAGAGAGTTCAAAATTGTTAGTGTGTATAGTGTGCACTTTGTATCCAGCTTTCCTTAAGGTAGCGGAGGGGATTGAGCTATAACGGCAAAATCGTGACCCGCCAGAAAATGAGTTTTTTCCATTTCCGTAAAGTTTGGCACTTTAACTTTCTTGTCACCAAACATGAATACTAAAAAAGGAAAATTTATGTGATAAAAAAGGGAAAAAGCATGACCATGTTTTAGCTGGCTGCAGCATGAGCATGTCTATTTACAAATGTATGCTAATTAGTCCACCAAAGTTTGGATAGCAGTCGGCTGCTTTCCACAATCCAGGACCGTAGCAACGACAAGCGACCAACTGTGACATTTTGAGGTGCGCTGCTACCAATTCTTGTATAAACTGCTTGACAAGATTAGGACTGATTAATTGGTTTGTTGTGGTGATCAAATGGCCATGTAGATAATTAAATCGATGGGCTCATGTTTTCCTTCTCAGAGTGTGATACAAAAAATTTAAAAATAAGGGACGATAAAAGGTGGCGATTGTCAAAACGGCACCTGGCGATGGACGTGACCTCAGTGTGTTTGTTTTCAATGAAGGCGATTTCAACCTATGCGTAAATCGTTACTCAGAATCATGGCATTGTATACATTATAAAGGCTAACAACCCTTTCTACAGTCTTGCCCTATCCAAGACCAATTTGCTCTTAATGTTTACTGGCAAAAAAAAAACACATGACGATCGAGGAATCCTGACACTGGACGTCTTGGTTATAAATATGCAAACAAACTATAAAATCGGGGATTCGATTCAGCGTAAATAATTACATCTGCCTTCAATAATTATATGTGCCTTTACCTGACTGTGAAACGGTGAATAGCATTAAATGTTAACCTTGAAGTCAATTTATATAAAGCACACGCCTCCACTAAAACTGGTATCGTCTGTAGCGCTGTCGCATTTTGTGGAACTGGAAGACTGGCACATTGCACATGCACGGACTTGCCCACTTCACACGTGGGTGTTTCGAAGTACACTGAGCGAGGGGACAGAAAAAAAAAAGCTTTAAAAATTTGACCATCAGGGGGATAAAATAATCAGATTACTGTTGAATGACTGCGAAAAGCGACTCTGCACTCTGCTTTTAGCTGGTTGATTGATCGGTCATATAAAATTATTTTGTCTCACTGTGCGCGGCATGTTCCGATACCACTCGCACGCACTCACCCATCAGGAAGTTTCTGTTTTGTGTCTCGATCAGTTTATTGTAGTTCAAGGGTGAGCCAACTATCTTTCAGTGGGCTAGTTATCTCCACAAAATAAAAAATATGTTACATGAGTGGCAAGGTTTCGAATGGCAATACGCGAGAAAAACATGTCAAAGTGAATGGCATTCTTTATCACAAGGAAGGCGCTAATATGTGGAGGAACCAATGAAATAGGCATGGCGTATTCTATTGTGCTCCCGGCGGCAACAACAACAACAACAACAAAAAAACCGCGCACAAGCCAAGGCCACGAAGAACACACTCCCTCATGATGCCCATCCCTTTCTCAATTTTGTGGGAATTGGAAACTTTCTTGACTACCAGACAGACTCGATCTGCGTTAAATTGCGCTTGAAATGCGTGTCGCCAGGTAAGCAAACACAGTCCGTCTTGGCAGGCAAGAAAGTTTTACCCTTGCGCACGAAGTGTAGCGTCATCACCTTACATCTGAGCGTGGTCTGGTGCATTATATTGATCTATGTGGGCCTAACCGTCAGGGTCTGATCAAAGACTACTTCAGCAAATCAATGGATTAGGTTATTCAATCTAGCAATACAGTTTCATCACCAATACAACGTTGAAACTAATGGATTCTCAACACATATAAAACGTTCACTTTGTTTTTGTTTTTTGTTTTTTGTTTTTTTTGTTTTTTGTTTTTGTTTTTGTTTTGTTTCTTCTTTGAAGTATAATTTATCCTGGGAGTGTTTGTTTATCAGTAACAGAACTATTGTCTTAAATGTTACGTCACGATCATCCATGTTGACCGCCTATCTAGCATTTATAAGCTACATTCAGAACGACATAGACCTCTCTCCGTCAAGACCAAGCAATCTCACTTTACAAAATGCCAAAAGCCAAGAAACAAAGCAAGACACATCGCCGTCAGCGCCAAGCTAAGCAGCAAAGTGATCGTGGCATGTCGAATTTTCCAACTTTCTTTTCGGTAAGGTCGCAAGTAGTCCAAGACACTGAATGGCGAATGTCCCATCGATGCCGTTAATAAAGACATGTTGTTCTTCGATCCAAGGTGATGAGAAGTGAGTGAGCAACTCCTGCCTACCGGGCAGCCTTCTGAGTAGAGCAAGCTGTGAAACTGCAACCCGTTTGTTCAAGCGGCGCCATATGCAAACAATGTTGCTATGGTCAAGGTGATGGCGCCTTCGGGTCACGTGGCTAATCCGCTTTCGAATCCTCCTTTGAAGCTGTCCCATTCGCGTGGAAACCCGACTGACAAGCTTTCGAGTGTGGCTGCATTTAATGTCATTCGGGTAAATAACTGCTTTTTTAAGCCAATAAACATCATTGTATGTTGAAACTATACATCAAAGATGTTGATTGACCTTTCTTCGAAGTACTGAGACCAAAACGGGCCGAATTTGGAAAGCTGTATTGTCATTATGGCCAACAATGTGTGAAAAAAGGGCCTCAAAATTTTCAACGCCGATTTCTCTGAATGAAATGTTCTGCTTATGAATCAATTTTGTGGACAGCGTCAATAAAAAGCTAATTGATCAATCTGCTTCAAATAATCGTCTTTTGAAAGATAAATATATTATCTGGGAACCGGTTTTTTTTTTGTTTTTTTTTTGTTTTGTTTTTCCGTCAGATGTCCCCTTCCGAGACTTTTGTAGCTCACAAAATGAAGTAACTGTTGATGTTTAAAATGGTGATCAAAGAATTCGATAATTCTGTTATTATGTATTTTATTTGTAAACAAAAAATACGGTTCCTGCATATTGGTCTATACTTTAATTTTACATAGGTAATACACTTTTGCATCGATTATTTTTAAAGAAATGCTGACAAAATGTCAAATCTTATACCCTCTTGTAAACGGGCGTATAAAACCCTTGAAAATTATCGTATCGATATGAAACTTGTTTCTAACAAATCTAGATGTCTGAACAATGAATAAAATGTATGGTTTTGTGGGTGAAATGTGAAACATAGTTCATCTATGCAACGTCAAAGTCGCGGGACCGCTGCGCGCGGCTCAATCCCCTCCGCTATCTTAAATGTTCTTTTTGTTCAAGTTGGGTGACAGCTTTTCGAGTAATTGAAGAAAAACTATAAATTTGCCTCTAGATTTCCATACACTTGATGAGTCCTGAAAGTTATATGCGGCTATCTTGAAAATTATGTCAGTGTGCCAACACAGACATTCGGCTTTTCCTCGAGTTCTTTCTTTCTTTCTTTCTTTCTTTCTTTCTTTCTTTCTTTCTTTCTTTCTTTCTTTCTTTCTTTCTTTCTTTCTTTACTACCAAATTTTGTTCGCAAGTTTTCTCGAACACTGTTACACTCAGGAACTTCAAGCTTAGCATGATTATAGGTCTATACATGAATTTGTGCCTTTTAATATAGAGGAGAAAATATGTTGAAGATTATAAAAAATTGGGGCATTTGAAAATATAAAGCATGAATATCTCCAAAACTCTTATACGTACAGCTAACCAATCCAACTTCAATTCATATGTTTGTAACACTGCAAACTTTTGTAATTTACATGTGACCCCTAAAGGTCAAAGGTCAAGGTCGTTTTGGATTCTGATATTTTCTTCCAGCAACAACTCGGTCAATTTTTAACCCATTCTAATCATGTTGGACTCAAATTATAGATTTTGCAACACTGCACATTTTTGTAATGAACATGTTACCTCTCAATGTCAAAGGTCAAGGTGATTTGGCCCTTTAAAATTTTCATCTAGCCATAGCTTGGTCAATTTTGACCTGGTTTAGTTCATGTTGGGCGTAAAGTGTTATATATTGTAACACTGTACATTTTTGTCATGCACATGTGACCTCTTAATGTCAAAAATCAAGGTCATTTGGGCCTTTGAATTTTCATCCAGCCATAACCTGGTCAATTTTCATCCAATTTCATTTAAGTCGGGCTCAAATTGGAAGTATCGCAAAACTGTACATTTTTGTACTTTACATGTGACCTCCAAAAGTCAAAGGTCAAGGTTATTTCGATTTGTAATTTCTATCTAGCCATAACTTTAATGAAATATGAAGCACCAGAAGACAAAGGCTGTAGCATTTGATATTTAAAACTTAAGAATGCACACGGACAGATTTGCTTTGAAGCGAATTTTGCTTTCTAGTTGTGGACTGTATTTTGCACACGAGCAAAATGTTTACGCACGGACAGACGCACGGAATGACAGAGAGACGAGTGATCACATAAATTTAGCATCCTGTGGTCAGCAAAGCTAAAAATATGGAGCATGACATCCCCTTTAGCTGTAATGTTAATTGTTCAATTTAAGTCTATCTAATATAATAACTTAGTAAATTTGCGTGCAATTTAACAATACTGTACATGTATGTATGTATGTATGTATGTATGTATGTATGTATGCATGAATGTATGTATGCATATATATATGTGTGTGTGTGTGTGTATGTATGTATGTATGTATATAAAATATAGGGTTATGTCCACATTCTCAATCGTAAATTTTGGCAATAAAATACTGCATTTGTTACATGCGCAGAAACTGTACATCACTGCAGCAAGACAGTTCAAGCGGATTGATTCCATAAGGCGGTCGCCTCTTTACGTCCATTTTGACGAGTCTGTCGTTGGAGGAACCTCTATTCGTGCGTACAGACAAGAAGGGAGGTTTATTGATCGGTCGGATAAACTCATTGACGATAGTGAGAGGGCTTGGTTCCATGTCATTGTCGGATGGAGGTAACCTCCTTGATATGCTGTTTTACTTCACACACACGTATGTTTATTGCTTCAGACAACATGTATGTTTATGACAACCTTTAAGAGCCAAGTACGCCATACTATTCACATATCTAAATACATTTTGATCAATGACACGAATTTCTGACTGTGCGAATGGTACACAGTCCACGTTTTGCACCGTGTTAAACATTTTCCTAAAGTGTATGTTAATAGACTGATTTTAATTCCCATGAAGTGATTGCTTTGTGGATTAAAATATAATATTGCGTCCCATTGTAAATCCAAATTTATACATCCAGAGGCAGATTTTACTGTGACTGTGTTTTCAAGCGTTTGTCTGAAAACACAGTATATTCAGCGATATGATTAAATCATCATGGCATATTACCCACATTTTGTACAGAGGACGGAACCTACACGGAATTTCAGATAGCAAACAACTGACATTTATATTGTTCATTGGGAGTTTCACTTTTTTTTTAAATTTGCTTGCTTCGATTTCTTTGTATTAGTCATTAATATGGTAATATTTCAAAGCCACTTGAGTAATCGCACTAAAGATCTGTTTTATTTCAGATGGCTAGGTGTTATGCTGGAGACCATTGGCGCTTTGGTGGTATTTTTTGCTGCGCTCTTCGTAGTTATCCAACGCGATAGTATTAACGGCGCTCTTGCAGGTCTGTCTGTTTCTTACGCTATACAGGTACGGTTTTGCATACATTACGTCTGTGTCATTCAAGCTAAAACATCTTTGTTATTTGTGAAGAAGTGGCCCGAACGTCGTCCAGCAGAACAGTGCAGTGACCTTTCATTCAAGTTCTTGCTAAGAGAAAATGCGTCAGCGTTTAGAGTGGATAAGATGTCATCGGAAAAAATATTACAGGGTGAAAAGTTGAACAAGTAATCATAAAGCTGTATGTTACGGTCTATCGTTACCCTGCTGGCACATTAAATTAAATTAACGTCATCGTTGAGCCAACACCAATTACGTGAAGCCCACATTGATTGAATGTTGTGTTCCAATAGTTGCGCAGTTTTGCTCTACTGTTTTGCTCTGATGACTGAATCTCTGCTTATAAAATTTCCTTTCAAGTTCGAGGTTGAAATTAAAATGAACAACTTGACACTGTCCTGTAATTAGGTTCCGAAAACATAGATTAAACCAACATGTTTTAATCACACAGTTTTTCTTTACTTTTTTAGGTGACCATTTACATGAATTATCTCGTGCGTTCATCTACTGAATTCGAAACCTGCATAGTATCCGTGGAGAGAATTAAAGAGTATTCAGAGTTGAACACTGAGGTTAGTTTGTGTTCATTATGATGAAGTAGATCTATTTGTGTCTAAAACAAACTTCCCAATTATTGGAATCAAGGCATCCCATTTATGCTTTTGTAGGTTCAGCGTTTTCGAAGTTTTGATTGGGTTATAATTGTTGAATTGGAATTTGTCTTCCACCAAGTCGCAAGGACTGAGAGTTTTATCATTAGTATTAATTTTTTGCAGGCGGACTGGGTGGTAGAAGGCAATCGACCACCGAGGGGTTGGCCTGAGCACGGCCAAGTCGAATTTACAAATTACAGAACAAGGTATCGACCTGGTCTAGATCTGGTGCTGAAAGACATTGACTTCAAGGTGGAGCCGGGGCAGAAAGTAAGCAATTGAAAGTGATATACATGATTGGCTGTTGACTGTTGGCTTGAGTATGCTTGAAGGTTTAATAATTCTCAATGATACAAACTGTAAACTGCAGGCGAACATCACCAGCCAGCTAAGTTTCTTAAACGTCAGTTCGGTGAAGATTCCAAAGATTACCTTCAGGATAACATTTCACATTTCACGCAACGTCCGTTTGTAATAATAGAATTATGCGGCGTGACCTGGCTTGCCATGGTGGCTATAGAAGCAAACGTAGCAGATCGTACTTAATACTGGAGGATGTGTGTATTCTGTCAAAACAGGCATAATGCTTTTAACATTTTGTTGTCAATTATGACATGCAGATACCATTTTCATGGCTAAACGTAAGACGGTGATGTTGTGGTTTTCCTGTGCGTTTTGTTCAGCTGTACCCCTCAATATACTACCTGGGCATCACACTAATTTGAAAACTGACACTTGTGAGTGGCGACTTATGTGGACTTACAGAAATAACCTCCTTTTGCACAACCTTGTAAAACTATACCCAAGGGAAAAGTCTTTTTAAATTGCAAGTTATTCAGATCAACTATCTGGTGTATCTTTCGAGTTATTTCCTCTTAATTGTGCGCATCATGACGAAAAGCCCCTTTTCTCACATAATCAGCGTGGAACTTAAAGAAACATAAAACGTTAAGATACCAGGGACCGCCTCTTTCGTCTCATTAAACATATGGCAAGTTATCTGTTGTCAGGTTGGAGTTGTAGGCCGCACAGGGGCCGGAAAGTCATCGCTGACTCTATCTTTGTTTCGGATAATCGAGTCAGCCGGCGGCGAAATACTTGTAGATGGCAAAGACATCAGCAAACTTGGCCTGCACGATCTCAGGTCGCGACTGACTATAATACCACAGGTTTGTTGCATAATCGAAAAATTAATGTAGTTTCTCCTTCAAGATTTTTTATGATATTATTTCAGTCGGAATAATATGAATGAGTGTACAAATACCCGTCTCCTTTAAAGAAAGGGTAATGTCACGCTTCCAATTTACACCACCACAAGACGATCATCGCTATGGGATTGTATGTTCCGTTCTTCTTCATGTCTACACACAACCATACGCATTTGTTTTACTTCAATATAGTTGCCGCAAGTACTGCTTTTAACTTTGAAGAACGTAGCTCTTACTGCACGCTGGTTTCTGATGACACCTTCATATAGTGGTAGATGTTATTTAAAAAATGCTCAATGATCGATATGTTTTGCTTGTTTGCGTAAATATTTAAACAGGTTTAAAAGGGAAGAACAATTAGGTTATATTTCATTTTTGGTTTTAAAGGAACTTTTTCACAGATAATGGTGGCATTTCTATAATAAGCTATTCTGCAAACATTTTGTCTAGCTGACTAGGATGGATTCATATAATTTTATATCTTAACACGATTCAGTGCTAAAGATTGAAGAACTTGAAACTTTAGAGTCACAAAATATCTGTATATAACGCTTCAGGATCCGGTACTTTTCTCTGGTTCTGTGCGTATGAATTTAGACCCTTTGGACAATTATCAAGATGATGACATCTGGCGTGCTCTGGAGCATGCGCACTTGAAGACTTTTATATCTGGTTTGAAGAAAGGACTAAACTATGAATGTGGAGAAGGCGGCGAAGCACTAAGGTATATTTGAATATCTACATGCCAAATTGAAAACTTGAAAACCACAGTAAATGCTGACAAAATCATATGTATAATGGAAAGCTGTTTCTTCTTTTATTTAGTATTTGATCAGATGAACAAATATATTTCTTCATGTTATCAAATACAATATATTTGTTCTTTTGGTCAAAATAATTTGATAAGAAGAACAAACTGATTTCATCAGAAGATCAAATAGATTTGTTCAGAGGAACAATTCAAATGAATTTGATCACATGAACAAATGCATTTGTTCAGATGACGAAATCGCAATTTGTTGTTCTGATCAAATAGAATAATGTATATCTCAGTTGATTCAACTGAACATTTGTATTTGTTCCCGTGATCAAATCTATTTGATCTGCTGAATGAATAAAACTTTCTCCATAACCAAATAATAAATACTCCCTCGTGTTGCCGCGGTGGGTTGCTTCCTTTGCCAGCGTTTCAATTTTGAATGGCGGTGGTACAGCAAATGTCTGCGCATGCGTAGCACAAAATAATTTTATCCAATGAACAAGTAGTATTTGCCTATTTGATCCCGGCATCAAATACTGTTTGTTGCGCTGATCAAATACTGGCGGAGGTGATTTGTTTCGAAATGTAGATATTTAATCCCGGGAACTGATCAGACAGGGAACGTCATTTTAATTAAGTTGGGGGATATTTGTTGAGATGATCAAATCGATTGGATCAAAAGAACTATTCGATTTAATCCTATGATCAAATACCAAATCGATTTAATCATCTGAACAGATATATTTGTTCATGTGATCAAATAAGAACATATTTGTTCCTCATATTAAAACGATTTGATCAGATGATCAAATTTATTTATTCAGACGAACAAATAGGCTGCATTTAATCACATGAACCAATGCATTTGTTTACCTCATGCAATCGATTTGTTCTCATAATCAAGCATTTAATCATCAGATTAAATACTGAATAAAACAAGAATTGGTGCTCCATAATGTATAGCCTTAAAACAGTGTAAAAAACTTTTATTAAACTAGAAAAGTGCCTTACGTTAAGTTGGTATGATCCGTGAAAGACATAATTTATAGCTTTGACAGTTGCACGGCATACAGTGCGGTATAAAAATTATTGACGAATGAATTATTTTTAAAATGAAGCTGCCGGAAACATCAATAAAATGACCCATGGATATATCTTCTATCGTGCAATTGTGTGTGGATTTTCATTTCTGTTTCCTGACAGTGTTGGCCAAAGACAACTTGTGTGTCTTGCACGTGCATTGTTACGTAAAACAAAAATTCTCATTTTGGATGAGGCAACAGCAGCAGTTGATATGGAGACAGATGACCTCATCCAAGCGACCATTCGCACTCATTTCTCCCATTGTACAGTACTAACTATAGCTCACAGGCTCAATACAATCATGGACTATGATAAGTAAGCCATTGCTATTGCTCCCAAGCAAAATACAATCATGGGCTATGATAAGTAGGTACTTGCTCTTGCTCACAGGCTCAATACATTTATGGGTTATGGATAGTTAGCAATCAAGGATTATGATAAGCAAATCAAACTCCACATCTTATATTAAAAACTCTGAGCTGCCAAACATGTTTAGATTGAAAATTTGCTGTGTATGTAGGGGTTCTGAATCTTACAAAAATGTTTCACACAAAACCTGCATAAATCAAAAGCATAGAAATTGCAACGTTAATGGATTTTCGTCAGTTTTCTATCATATTCATGCATATATTACGTTCTTTGGATCATTATATATAATATCATATGTAGTAATATATTATGCGCTTCTGATTCTCGAAGATTTTGGGCTATATTAACGTTAACGTTATTTTCTGCCGTAATAATGAAACTGTTTTTTGTTAATTTCAGGGTACTTGTTTTAGACAAAGGGAAGATAAGAGAATTTGCTGCCCCCCGTGATCTTCTTAACTGCAAGAAAGGGGTGTTTTATAGCATGTCAAAAGAAGCGGGCATAATTATATGACATTACAATTATTTATCTATCTATATCTATCTGTCTATCTATCTATCTATCTATCTATCTATCTATCTGTCTGTCTGTCTATCTATCTATCTATCTATCTCCATAATGAGATGCAAGAACGAAACGTGTATCTGAACATCTAGACGTTAATATGTCTTTACTATCTTAGTAAAAAAGAACCCCGGAAATATAAGGTATTTCTTTGTGTGTATTGTGTACAGGGTCGTCATATGAAAACTTCACACAATAGCTTTTGTTTCTGGATAGTAACATTTGCCGCTGTCAAAAAAGCGTTATGAAATATATATATATATACACATTTGCCGCTGTCAAAAAAAGCGTTATGAAATATATATATATTATATATATATATATATATATATATATATATATATATATATATATATATATATATATATATATATATATATATATATATATATATATATATATCCCATAGACAAACGATACTTCGAGTGTACTAGGAACAAGATCTACCAGCGGAAAGAGAGGTCTCCAGAATAGACCATAAACTGCTAATCTTTATTTATAACACATAAACTACAGGTAAAAAGGCTGAACATTGTGTGTTAGTGTGAAAAACGATAAAGTTCTACTTCAGTTCATTTTTCAACATGAGCTATAGGTCCATTTGATATCACCCGCGTCCTGTAAGAAAGGCTTATGATCAGGTAATGTGGTGTGGTCATAATAGAGTTTTTTGGTGTATAAGCTGAATGAGTCATAAGAGCTGGTAGGGATAACGTTTGATCAGGATATCCTGATTAAATCTTCACATTTATACAACTGTAAATAAAATTGCATTTAAGAGCAACCTAACGAAATTCATTTTCAAGGGTCCCGCGGGTTGGCGCAAATGACCAATTTTATAGTTACGCCACTGCATATATTGCTTGGTAGGTCACGATTGCCCTCCGAATGGAAGAAATTAAATACATACTCTTGCATCCATGAGTATTCTGTTCGTTTGTCCAATCTCGATATATCTGCGCAGCATTTTGGAATTTTGCAATAGTGCACAGGCATTTTGAATGCTTGGAACTGGCAAGAACTGGTCAAAAGATAACCCTCCGTATCCAGTATTTCCGCGTTCACTTCACAACTTACAACAACGGCCTCCCCAGATTATGTCCTACTTATCTTAAAGGACAGCAAAATCACACTTGTCCTGGTAACAGAAAACAGCTGCTAGACATTTCGTAATAAAGATATTCAGACGCAAATAGTTCCCTAGCGCAGTATTTAGAAACATATTTTACCCCACCGGAGTGCAATAATTCTTTCCTGAGATTAAGGTAACGTAATCCCCTGGGGCGCCACTGCTGAAATGGTTTTTAACTAAATATCTGTAGTGGCTCCTTAAGAAAGCAGAGGAAAGCAGTTTTCAAGGACATTATTAGGTATATATGACAAATATTTGCCGATGTGGCCGTCAATTTTTATAAATTGTATCACATAGGTAGACAACCAAGTATTGTATTTGTGTCTTTTTGCCCAGAACCACTTCCTAGTAGTCAATATCCTATTCCGCAGTTCGAACTCTTTACTCTCCATGAGCTAACCTGTCCCTGTCTAACCTGTATATATATGGAATTACTATTGTCTATATTGCACACGTTCCTCTGTAAAATTTTGACATAGGCTGTATCAGCCCAAATAAATTAAAGGGTCTTCAGCGGGTAACTACTCAACATGTTTCGGAGCCTTTTACCCGTACACGTCTCTCTGAGTAGCGGCTCCTTGCCTAAGCTAAATATTCAGCAAAGACAACCCACATAATAATGAATAAATATGAACGTGGCAATTGATGAATTAGCTAAATATGTGAAGTTTTGCTTGTAAATGCAGAGCTTCATATCAAAGAAGAATACCTGTCAAACAAACCATAATTACCAAATTTTCATAGTACAGGTTCAGATAAGAACAATTTGACTTACCCCTGAACCAAAATGTACCCTTTCTAGCTGGACAGCTTTTCCTAGTTAAACCATCCGCCAATGTTTAACTGAAGTGGAAACAAGCTGGGGCACTATATTCAGTCCCAGTGATTGTAAAATACATCGCACTTACATCGGATATATATATATATATATATATATATATATATATATATATATATATATATATATATATATATCCGATGTAAGTGCAGCCCTGGTTATCATTCATGAGTAACGGGTTGATATGATAAGCGTGGAAGATCACACGGGAGTAGACAAACGAGTGAAGCGGCAACATTAAAACTGTCTTGCTAATAGGCCAAAATTACCGCAGATAAACTGGTAGACCAAGTGCAACTTTTTCAATGTAGGCCTATTTCCACTTGCAGCAATCCTTTAGTTAATTAGTTATGATATCCTGCCTTGTTAAAGTCATGGGAAAATCTAGTCATGTTTGTTTACAATCAACCGCACTGTCTGATCACGACGCATAGGAAGGGAGGCGTAAATAGTCAGGCATGGTTGGACTTTTAGGATTGCAAATGAACATTGCAAGAATTATAGGTTAGCCATGATAGAATCGGCTAACTGTTCACTTATGCAATGTATATATCATGGGAAAATACCATTTTGCAGTTTTGATATAGGAACTAAATTTTATTATATTTAATGTTACTTCACCTATACAATGCTTTCTGTCTCACGCCGACAGAACACGTGATCTTCCCAAATTCAGCCCCAGATCAAATGCGCAGTCGTTTATATTGTGCATCTGCAAGTGACATTTGAGCAACCTATTGCAGCACCGGCTACGGTCGTCAACGCACGGTCACCTCATCAAGTTTCACATGCAGAACGAAAGAGTGCATAATAATGTTTAAAAGTAACAAATCAAACACGCCCCTGCAAAATGGCATCAGTTTATTGTTTATAATACCACTAGCACTGCGGTGTGGATTCCGTCATAGTTCTTGTTCAAGATTTTTAGAGCATTTCGTTTTGAGTATTTCCAATTTGTGTGTAGATTCAACTATTTTGGTCGACACAGCTTTATCTTTGTTAGTTTTGAAATGGTATACATACATGTACATACATACATACATACATACATACATACATACATACATACATACATACATACATTCAAACATACATGTGTGTATTCATGTGTATGTATATATATATATATATATATATATATATATATATATATATATATATATATATATATATATATATATATATATACATATAAGTGGGTGTGTATGGCTTACTCCACACAGTCCATTGATGAAAAATAAGTGCTGGTTCTTCAGGGCAAATATATGTATATTTTTCTTGCAACTGGGTAGAAGATGTTTAACATACGTTTATTTCGCCTGCACTGTAGCGAAACTGATGTACATTGTCACCCGACTGAAGTTTGAAACAATAAACTGCTATCAAATGCTATGTATTCCCTTTTGTTTCCACAATAGATGTATTGTTTTTGCATTTTATACCAAAACAAAGTATCCATAGTGAGCAGTACCCAGGTATTCAGTGTTGGCAGGAATCATTACTTTGGAACTGATGTAGCGAACAAACATATTCAGTTCTGGGCAAAACTGTCCACATCAGAAAATATCGCTAAGTTTTCGGTCCGACATATCTGACATGGGTCAATATGGTGATAACCACATGAAGCGGAATGAAGAGGTTGTCTCGATATTCACCATGTCCCCCCGTATGGCGTTTGTTAGTATAAATTCAAATTTTACAATTTTCATATTTGTTTCTATAGCACAAACCTCAAGCCATTTTGAGAAGTCGTCGCGGCGCTCGCAGTGAATAAAATGTGAACTTTGAAGGGTGATTATTGCTAAAGTATTTATTTTAGTTCTCTGAAAATAAATTCTGTACATATTGATGCATGACCTATTGGAGTAAAAGTGAATAAATGAGAAAAGCTGGCTTTGTTTTTTGTTTTCCGATAGCTTAAAATATGGAAAATATTCATAAAATGCAAAGAGCGTCCAGGGAGAAATCCAAGCATAATTTTTGAAATTTTAAAATGTCCTAACTCAAAAGTTACTTGGAATAAAAAGGAAAAGTAAACAGTTTTGGAAATGTCTTTCACAGATCAATCAAATGATAGTCATTACAATAAAATATCTGAGGTTTGTATTTTTGTCTGCCGGTATCTTTTACAACTTAAATAATTTTGGCCAGATTTGTGGTAAACTTGGTAGGTTGTTGGTTTTTATTTTTTTTTTTTTATTTTTTTTTTTCCTTTCACCAAGTTATATCATTGCCTTGTTAATAGCCTACATGCACTTTCACCGTGTGTCTGTTATTGCAAGGATCCTGGAATAGAAACTTGGCGGGGGGGGGGGGGGGGGAGAAAAAGGTAACTAGAATGGATAGATTTGCAAGCAAATCTGTCTGGGTGCCAATTGGAGCCTGTGTTAAAACCCGTCCGATAATGTGATTGGTTAATACAACTACCATTGTTTTTTCAGCCAATAGGTGAATAGGATTTTTTTTAAATTTTTATACGTAACTTTAATATGCATAACATATCAATAAATCCACACCAGGGGCACAATTTCAGCTATGGGTCTCATGATATGTAAAATTTCAATGTTGTAACCTGTATATTGGCTGAGAAAACCGTCACAAAATGTGACGGAAAGGTATTAAGAAATAAAGAAAGATTAAAGAACTACAGAAACAATATGTCTGGGTTGACACCCGGACATTGAAAAAGACCTTTCTGCGAAAGTATGTGACCAGAGGGCCCTAAATTTATTCCACGGGAAGAGATCATTTTTTGTATCCTTGTAGTTTGGTTTTTAGCTCAATTGACTTGCTCGTCAAGCTGAGCTTTTACGAGGCTGAGTCGTCTGTCATCTATCCGTCGTTCATCGACAATTACATTTTCGACTTCTCCAAAACTTTCAGCCAGATTCACTTCAAACATAGTGACAATGTACATTGGGTGAGGATCTACCAAGTTTGTTCAAATGGTCACGCCCCATTGAATTTAGGATTTTTGTATGGATTTGTTTGTTCTTTATTGGTGCAAATCGTGAAAAATCTTCTTCACTGTCTATAGATATTAGAAAGGTAAGACGTAACAAACGTTACTTTGCGTTGTTTATTTAGCTTACTTTCAGAGCTGTTAAGGCTTTTTTTTTTATGCCGGGAAACCCCTTTCCAGCCCCAGAAGCGTGTTTGACAGGCCCACGTTCCAGTGAGGTTTCAACAAGGCGAGTTCGTGAATCGTTATCATTTATCACACTTTATCGACAAGGTATTCTGAACAGACATGAATTATTGGCAAAATTTTCATAAGGCCCGGTAAGTTTTAGACTTTGCAGTAAATAAAACTGTGGAAATTTTCTCGTGATACCACAAAAAACACACTCACACAGAAAAGCAATGGCGCCGCCCATGTGCACATGCGTAGTACGGGTGACAAAGAAAATCAAATCCATAGATTAGATACCGAGTAGCTTTCTGATTGGATGCTTTAACGTTCTGTTATGTCCTGTATTCACATGCGTAAATGGTAAGAGCTCGCACAGGGATGTAAGCTGTCTCCGTTGCGCTGGGTGACGTTCAATGGCCCTTATTCCTCCCGGGCCTCAAGGCAAACCCGAGAGGAATGCGAGCCAGTGAACGTCCCCCAGCACAGGGAAGCAACCTAGTTTAAACATTTTTATTTAAGAAACATGGATTAGGAAACAAGCTGTACAGCTTTTATAAATCCTGCTCCATAACTGCACAGCGTCACTTGATGAAACCGAAACACAAGCTGGATGTACAAATGTAGAAAAAAAACGAAAGAAAAGAAAAAATGGCAAGGACAATCACTTAATCTCTACGTTATTTATTTTTTGTTTTGTCTTTAAAATATACCTTTCTATACTTGTCAAAGAACTCAGGTCTACTTTGCCAGCTATTGTGGGATACTATCTCTGCTGCTCAACAACTTAAATATTGATCGTGGGCTGCACGAGTGTGCACAACACACATGCACGTGTACGTCTGTTTTGGATTCAATATTCCATCACATGTGTGTGTCCACCCATTTTCATAATATTCATTAGCAATTTTGTTTTATAACGAATTAACTAAGAAAGGGTCTACGTGTCGATGCTCATCCATTATTATTTTTTTGTTTGATGTTATAAGATAGTATTGTACATCATGCCCACCCGGAGTACGTCCGCTTTAAGACACCAGGAAGTCTGGAAATATCTAGTGGTATGGTTCCTGTGGAAATCGTGCATGCAAAGACGCAATTTTCGAGAATGTGTAAATCTTGCAACTGATTTCAATGCCCTCTGAATTGTCGTTAAGCTTCTGAAGAACTCTTTGATTAAAATTTGGTCAGGCAAAGCAGTATCAAAACAGTTTATATATGTCTGCAGTCAGAGACATTGGTCCCGCAAATGTGAGTAATTACGAGAAAATAACTCTATATCACACTTGGCAGTATTACCTTTGGATATATTTTTCGGTATATACAACATTAAGTTATTATGCGTCCTTATATTTTCCACAAAATATCCCCAGCCCTGTAGCCCCCCCCCCCCCCCCGCTTTTTACGTTACATTTTTCTTCAAAGATTTTAATTTTAAGTGTCAAATAATATTAGAAGGGGGTGCATGTGTTTCGTTTGTTCTTCTCATGTCATTTACCTGAAATGTGGAAGTTGTATTGTCCAGTAATCCACAAGACCTGGGGTTTTATGATTTAAAACCGATTTCGTGCATGGAATCGTAATTCGTATCGTTTTCGCGGACGGCATCACGACAGGATTTACAAAATTGAAAGAAATTGCAACATCGAAGTTCCACCATGCAAATAAAACTGCTCTTACGGTTTTCATGGACGAAACTGGAAGAACACAAAACTGAAAGTATTTCACAAGATCCAAGAAGCTTGTTGAATTCTGTGCGCGGAATTGTAATACTTTGTCAATTTTGTACCGAAAATCGTATAATATTATGAATTTTGTGCACAAAATGTTAGCTTTTATCAATTTCGTCCACAAAATTGAAATTTGGAATCGACAGAACTGTTAAATACATCGATGTCGTCCACAACATAGTTACAGAACTTTTAAATACATCGATGTCGTCCACAACATAGTTAAGTTTATTAATTCTGTCCACAGAATCCTTAAATTACGAATTTCGTCCACAGAATTGGGTAAGGTTTAGAATTTCGTCCTCAAATTCTTAACAGCTTTCCAATTTTTCCATATAATCCAATTTTTTTTATGAAAAGTTGTGCACAAAATCGAAAAACATGTCACATAATCCATACGTCATCCAATTTTGTTCATCAGATTGGAAAAGCAGTGCACAGAATCCATAGCTTACTCGATTTTGTTTTGTTTACGGTAATCTTAAGATAATAAAACTCTGTTAAGCGATATTTTTCTGAATTTCCCACAAAATCACAAAAACTACCTCAGTCTGTCTACAAAATTATAAAACACACGGAATTAAAAAACTTGATCGATTTTGTGCACGGAATTGGTCAAATCTGACATTTTGAATCCTAGCGTGCCAAGTGTAACAGCTTAGAATTCCGTACCATCAGAGACCCTTGACGACTCTCTCAGCAACTAACAAATCTCGCACACGCGTCTATGTTTTTATTTTGACCGTTTGGCGCGCTAAAAAACTAAAAAGGATAATAGGCTAAAAATATATTGACGAAAAATAAAAAATGAACGAAAGGCACAAGCAACATTCAGAATTTCATTCAATATTGGCCAGTCTGCAATGTAACGCTGACAGTCTCCTGTCGCACGGTCAATCGACAGCTTGCTGAATTGTCACAACGGTAAACATACTAAAACGCGGACGCGAATGCAGATCGCGGACCCTATGCTAAAACTCGGACCTCAACTGCGGACCCTAAATATCTTCCGTACCGTCCTGAACCGTATAGTTTACACATGATACTGTGTTCCTTGATGTATAATTTATGAACCAGCAAAATTTCAGGTCCTTAATATGCTTGCTTATCGAGATATTTGAAGTTCTGCAATTTCCAGCTTCTGTCTGTGGGCTATGCGGCCTTTTTGTGTGGAGTTTTTAATTGTCTTTGACTAAAACCTGTTTCTATTCTAAATATGGGCTACACTCTGGTACTTTCTAACTTTGCTAAAAAGCCCATTTTTTTGTTTCTCCAGGAGCTACTTTAACTTATGTTTCTTCATTCTTCACCTGGTTTTTAAACCTTTGGCTTTGTCTTGTGTCTGTTTGTGCACGCGCGCGCGCGCGCGCGTGTGTGTGTGTGTGTATCTGTGTAGGCTAGGCCTTGATATATAACCGCGTCGGTGGTCCTCGCAGAAGTGATATCTCGGAAATTAAAATCTGAAATGCAATATGAATTTGCACAAAATGAAGACGTTGTTACATATTGCACACCATTTCCTGTCAACAGTATTTGTGTATTACAGTGGGCGTTATGGAACCGTTTCAGATAAAGCGATTGTGGAACCTTTTACGCTTCGGATATGTATTGGTATGTCTAGAAATTGTATCATTTACACAATATCTAGCATTCACTTTTCTATTTCTTCTACAGATATACCTCTTCCCAGCTTTAATATTGATTGTTTCCATCATGCAAATTTTGACCATTGTATCTTGTGCAACTTTATATCTAGTTCAACAGTTGTATGATGTAGGCCTATCGTGTTATTGTACACCTTCAACGCATTCTACTTTCATAACAACTCGCGATCTTTGCTTCAGCCTACCTTGGTTGTCCCAGTGCATACCCAACGAGCGCATATGTGAATTTACCAGACGTTTACATGCAATGCTGAGGTTATTTTCATATCTTATTGTCAAATATGTACATAAATTTTGCTTGACTTATTTTTGTTTACACAGTCCTCCCTACCAAGAGCTTACCTTATTGTGAGTTGCTATCTAGTCTCGCGTTACAACATGTACTTTATGTATCTCATGATCTTCTGTGTGGACTACGTATATTCCAGTTGGAATATTTATTGTTATAACCGTTTTCAATTTTTATCATTTAATTCTATATCGTGCTTGGTTGTCTGCAGGCACACATTTGATATACACGTCCTTATCTAATGTAAATTAATGGTGTATTCCCACTTTATAATGAACTACCATGTTTGCTTTAACCCCTTGTGGCTAAACCATATTTTCATCATACATTATTGATTAGTGTCTTTTTGCGTACTTTAAGGGTCATTTTTGCAATTAACTGCTTTTTCTCGCGACGTGTATGTACATCACTTGGATCAAATAATCTCAATCCTTCCGAACTATATTATTGAACCACGTATTTTACAGCCGATCGCTAATTGTCATCATAGCGTGGTTTGTGCCAATATTTTATTTTTGAGAAAAATTGAGCCAGCTTGCAAAAGCTTAATATGGGAGTACGGCAAGGCCAACTTTAATTATTTTCGTAATTATCTTAGTCAAATCGACTGGGACAACTTTGTCCCCCCCCCCCCCAAACGATCTAAATGAGTGTTGTCTCTTATGAACTGAAGGCTTTCTGCAAGCTGCTAAAGTTTGCATACCTAATAAAGAAGTAACTATTGGCCCAGACGACCTACTATGGTACACCTCAGCCCCGCGCTGTGAAAAGCGCCATGTCATGCTCGCCTATTCAAAAGGTAAAGTTGGTAATAATGGATCTCGGAGCCATGAACTTCGGGCTAGTCATAATAGGCTCCGCAACCTGTATCAGGAACATCTCCACCAAGCCAAAGAGCATCACAATAACAAATTAAGCAGTTCCCTTAAAAACCCCAACAAGAAACATAAAGCAGGGTGGAGAGCAGTCAAATATTTTATGAACAGGAATCATCACCAGGCTTTACCCTCGATCCTATGTGATGGCTGGCCTGTTACTGACAATACATCAAAAGCAGAAATTTTTAACTCATTTTTGTTAAGTCAGAGTAATTTAGTCACATCCACTGTTCAAAATCCATTGCCGCCTGACCACCCTATAAATACTCTCGACAATCTAACTATTTCTGAAAATGAAGTGTTGGACATCCTCAAAAGTCTTGACACTACCAAAACCAATGGTCCCGACGGCATAAGCACATTAGTCTTGAAAATAGCTGCACCCATTATTTTAAATCACTAACAAAGTTATTATGTCTCCCCGTGCAACGGGGGGACATATTGTTTTTGCGTCTTCTTCTTCTTCTTCTTCTTCTTCTTCTTCTTCTTCTTCTTCTTCTTCTTCTTCTTCTTCTTCTTCTTCTTCTTCTTCTTCTTCTTCTTCTTCTTCTTCTTCAACACATTGTTGTGTGCGTTGCGGACGCAATAACTCGAGAAAGATTTAACTGGGGAAGTTGAAATTTTTTGTGAAGATGTTCCTATATAACACCTTGCTCGGGATTGCAGATGGGTGACCTTTATCTATTTTTCAAGGTCACATGGGCATGTCGTGTAACATTGACGCGGACGCCATAAACTCCGCAAGGATTTGACTTAAGAGGTTGAAATTTTGCATGATTATGTACCACATTATGAACTAGGTTGGGATTGTAGATAGGTGACCTTGACCTATTTTCAAGGTCACATAGTTACTTTTAAAAATCATTGCAGATTCACTCGAGAAAGATTTGACTTAAAGAGGTTGATATTTTGTGTGATTATGTTTCTATGTAAGATTTTTGTAGATCTTCGCTTCTAACTGCAGATGTATGACCTTGTCCTATTTTTCCAAGTCACGTAGGCATGTCGTGTAAAATTGACGCGGACGCATTAACTCCTCAAGGATTTGATTTAAGATGTTAAAATTTTGCATGATTATGTACCATAATATGAACTAGGTTGGAATTGCAGATGGGTGACCTTGACCTTTTTTACAGGGTCACATGGGCATGTCATGTAAAGCTGACGTGGACGCAATAACTCCGCAAGGATCTGACTTGAGAGGCTGAAATTTTGCATGATTATGTACCATAATATGAACTAGGTTGGGATTGTAGATGGGTGACCTTGAACTACTTTCAAGATCACGTGTCCACTTTTTAAAAATCATTGCAGATGCACTTGTGAAAGATTTGACTTACAGAGGTTGACATTTTGTGTGATTATGTTTCTATGAAGATTTTTGTAAGACCTTGCTAGTAACTGCAGATGTATGACCTTGACCTATTTTTCAAGGTCACGGGGGCATTTCATCTAAAATCAATGTGGACGTGATAACTCAAGGAAGATTTGACTTGGGAAGTTGAAATTTTATGTGAAGATGATCCTATATATGATCTTGCTTGGGATTGCAGATGGGTGACCTTAACATATTTTTCAAGGTTACGTGGGCATGTCATCTAAAATTGACACGCATGCAACAATTCTGCACGGATTTGACGTAGGAGGTTTGAATTGTGCCTGTTTATGTTCCATAATACCAACTAGTACTAGTGAACAAGCTTGTGCCTGAACCCTTATGTTCTGTAGTTACTTCTAATGATGTGCCTTCTTTCGATACGCGCCGCCCTTTCAATCTTGGCCATTTTCAGGCTCGCACCGACTTGCTAGACAACTCTTTTTACCCGTCGACTGTTAGACTGTGGAACCAGCTCCCAATTGAAATTCGAAATTCGCCTTCTGTCCAAGTATTTAAATGTAAAATTTTTAAATCAGTACGTCGGTCAACTGATTTCCCTGAGTTGTTTAACTTCGGAAATAGGTGTACTGCTATTCAACATACGCGTCTCCGTCTGGGAGCTAGTCCGCTTAATTCTCACCTATTTAAAATTGGGGTCAAAGAATCACCTGCTTGCACATGTGGTTCACACATCGAAGATACATTTCATTATTTTTTTTCTGTCCGAAATACAGAAACTCAAGATCAACACTTCATAATAAAATAATTTCTCTTGCTCCTTTCACTCTTAGAACATTGTTATATGGTTCAACACAATGTTCTTTTACAGACAATTGTAATATTTTTACTGCAGTGCACGAATATATATCGGCTACAAATCGTTTTAAACCTACTGGTATTGGCTAAATAATTTTGCTGTCTTATCTCAGGTTCAATTTCCAGGCTTCATCTTACTTGTGTGATTGTTCACATCCACATTATAATCTGGAAAGATTCTGCACGGTTATAAATGCCCCTCTATCTGTCTCGTCCTTCTCCACTCGTACTCATGTGTCAAGTCAGTCCTGCGCTCTGTCCTTTCCTTGCAAGAGGGATTCACATAGGGCAATACCCTTTTTCCCAATTGCGAATAATTTGTGCAAAATATATATGGAAGTTAATCCAATAAATATGTTTATACCAATACCAACTAGGTTGGGATTGTAGATGGGGACCTTGACGTATTTTCAAGGTCACATGGCCGCTTTTTAAAAATCATTGCAGATGCCATCGAGGAAGATTTGTCTTAAAGAGGTTGACATTTTGTGTGATTATGTTTCTATGTAAGACTTTTGTAATACCTTGCTTGTAACTGCAAATGTATGCCCTTGACCTATTTTTCAAGGTCATGTGGGCATTTTGTCAAAATTTAACGTCTGAATTGTCAATAATGAGTGTACCTTCACCATATCTGTAGATCATTGGAATCGGTATGCCTATTTATAAAAATAAGGGAGACAATAGTAAGGGCGCACGGGGAGACATTTGATTTTCTGTTGGAAAATCAGCCTGCTCTAGTTTAACTTGTCTTCAGAACAAAAGCAATTTCCGTCCATGTGGAAAGAATCCAATGTTACACCTTTGTATAAAAAGGCGACGAGAATGAATGGAATAACTATCGTCCCATATCTCTGTTAAGTTATACAGGAAAATTAATGGAAAAGATTATATTTAAACGCGTGTTCAACGTATTTTGGGACAATTCTATTACATCTGCAAAGCAGTCAGGATTCATACCTGGCGACTCCATGATTAACCAGTTACTTTCTCTGTATCATGAGTTGTGCTTAGCCTTTGATCGGCATAGAGAAGTTAGAGTTGTTTTCCTCGATATTAGCAAAGCATTTGACAAAGTCTGGCATAAAGGTCTCTAACATAAATTGGAAGAGATTGGTCTCAATGATAATCTTTCGCCTTGGTTTGAAGATTACCTTTATAATCAGAGACAGCGCGTCGTTCTCCGTGGCCAATCTTCCAGTTGGGGAATTCTTAATGCCGGCGTGCACCGAGGATCGATACTGGGTTCTTTGCTCTTCCTTATCTAAATTAACAATATTGTAAGCGTTGTTAATTCAGAAATTAAGCTTTTTGCCGAAAACACGTCACTAAATCTTGCCTTCAAAAACCTAGCTGACGCTGCTACTGTTCTAAACGGAGATCTAGCATCTTTAGATGAATGGTCAAGGGGATGGCTCGTCTCTTTCAATGTTCTCAAAACCGATACCATGCTTATTTCTCTTAAAAGAAATCTTTCTGATCACCCTCCTCTAATTTTTCAAGAACATCAACTGGAGCATGTATCTCATCATAAACTAGTTTTAAAATTAGATTTAGGTAAACTAGGTCTAGTTTTAAAATTAGATTTAAAGTACACGGAACGAGCACATCAAAGCTATTGCAATGAAATCTGGCAAACAATTAAACATCACGAAAACCTTACAGTACCGACTCGACCAAGATACCGGAGAAACGATTTGCACTTCTTTTATACGGCCTATTTTGGATACGGTAACGTAGTCTGGGACGGCTTTGCACAGGCAGATGAGAAACTTTCAGCACATTTACAACTGACTGCGGCCCATGTTGTGACGGGAGCAATGAAAACAAGTCCTTGTGAAAAATTGTACGAAGAAACTGTTTGGGATACTTTACCAAAACGAAGGGAGCGATCTAAACAAATAATGATGTATAAAATAGTCCATAGACTAACTCCCAGTTATCTCCATGGAACTGTTCCAACTGTATTAACACCTGAGGGCGGCCTTCGCCTTAACACCAGAACACGATTGTCCCAACAACGACGCTGCGATTTACCGTCCTTTAACTGCAGAACGATTTTATTTCAGAAATCATATTCCCTTCTGCTATTACTCTATGGAACCTTCTCCCTTCCGAAATTCGAAATCTCCCGACCCTTTCGCAGTTCAAACAACAATTTTCTAATCCCAGATCATGCCCCGTCAAATTTCCAGAACTTCTTAATGTAGGTAAGAGATATTTATCAGTTTTACACTCTCGATTGCGTATGAGCCGCAGCCAGTTAAATAAACTTCTCTTTAGGACAGGAGTGACAACTTGACTCCTTTCACAGAACCAGCAAAACATAGACTTTTCTCCCCTCCAGCTGACTGGAGAGGGCATCGCGGGGGTGAACACTTGTGGGCATAGGGTAACGCATGTTAAAAGTACTAATCTTTAAAGTAAATTTGAGGTCAATTATAGAAACATTAACATAAATTGTAAAACTTTTTGATTAATATGCCTGTCAACATCAGTAAAGTACCAGGAATTTTTAATTTGAACCTGTTAGAAACTGTTTAGAGGCAAAATTATTGAGACCCTCATATGGTAGTCCGTATCTAAGTACTGACCAACCACACTTGCATAGGTGTCAATTGGTTTCGGACACCTGTGGGGTTAATCAGCAGAGTAGTTTGTGAAACCTTTAAACTGAGTACATTTTGGCAGTCTGTGCTCATGATGCAACAGCATATTATGGCTCTGTGGGATATTACCATTCATACAAGTGCGGTGTTTAAAGGGCAAAACACCATTGTTTCAGTTATGGCAGACACGTCACTGATTAGGCAAGCTTTACTGACGTAAAATAGTCTTAACCTATTGTAATAAGTTCAAAATTTTATGAAAGGTTTCATTAATAGTTTAGAGGCCATTTTCTTGCCATAATTAGACTTGCTCAGCTGAGATATTCGTGATATTTTACCATGTAAACCTTGCTCTGTGGAAAGTGGGTATGTTAAAACTATACAATCAAGTAGTCTTACCCCAGCAAAGGGGCTTTCTGTAGGCATTGGAAATGAGAAAATCACTGGGCACAGTGGTCCACCTGTGGGGGAAAGTACTGAATTATAAGCATTATCCTGTGACATTATGTGCTGAATGCTCTACTGTAAAGAGAGGGGAATAAAACTAACATCTTCAAGGTGTGGCTGTCTTTATTTCATGCATGGGGAGAGGTGATTCTGACACCTTTGAGTCAATTACCTGCATAGTTTTTGACACCTCTGCACTGAGTACATTTTGACATTCAGGAATGTCTGCTCACTATCATGCAGCAGCAAAGTCAACAGTAGTCACTCAACAGTCATTTATGTATATGTACACTCTGAAAAGATCAACTCAGAACAAGGTTCTTGCTAACATTTCACTGAGGAAATGCATTTTTTTTCCAAAATTGCCGTCCTTTACTGTGATAAGTTTCCCTTTTCTCATTGTTGTGTAAACATTGCTGCAGCTGAGTTGCCACACTCTTTTCATATACACAGCTATCTGAAAATGCATTCATATTTTCCCATCACCCGAGGTTTGTTCCTGGATAGGTGCCCATATTAAAAGTATACAAGTAAGCAGGCTTGCCCCCCCCCCCCCTCCAAGGGGGTTCTCTTGTGAATGGAGACAAGAAAGCAGTTGTGCAGAGTGGCTCCACTTGTGGGGGAAAGTCCTGAATTCTGCATATGTGGCGCCACCTTTGTAAGTATTTGGCACTACTCTCTTAAGTGTCCAAGATACCCTGTTGTCCGTGATATATTACATACTACTGTTAGCGCTTTGGCTCCTTTTTCAGTTAACACGATCTTGTTTGGTAGTGATTTCTGTTGTCTCGAGGACACTATTACTATATTTTATGGGTGCAAGAATTTATAGAAAAAAGCAAATGGTTCCTGGGTGAAATGGTAACGTCGTTCACCTAATAAATGGGTCTGGGAGATTGTTTGCCCCTCGTGTCCCGACGAGCCCTCCCAGCTGCGATGGGAACGGGTGTTATATTTTCCTCTCCCGCTTTCCCTGGTATCTGAACGCAAGAGACGACCGATCGGAGAGCCGTACCCAATGTAAACAAGTTCCCCTATCTGTCTTTGTTTGTGGTGTCCTATCTTTCCTTCGTTTCTCCCTGTTTCGCCGCTCACCTAGTTCTTTATGATTTCGCTGAGCGACGGTACACTGGAGTTGTCCTGTTAAGTTTGTCCCGTGATCTTGTCTCCTCTCTACAAGAGGGATTAGTATAGGGCTCTGTCTTCCTTCCCAATTGTCACTGTCTGAAATAAGATATGTTTAAACCAAGACGTTTTTATGGTACCTCAAAAGATATACAGGTTACTGATCGTTGTAATAGCTATTGCCCAGAAATCTAGCCAGAAGTTCACTGGTGTCTCAAAGACCCGGCTCAGAGGAACCGGCAGCTAAAACATGGAAAAGTAGCAGCGTTAAATCAAGTGTTGTTTTCCTGTTTTTTTCTTTTATTTCATCATCTACATGAACTTAAATATGCCCATATTGTCCTACAGATAAGTAAGATAAACTGGTGTTATCATAAGATAAATAGAACTTGTCCATGCACAAGTGTGAGACGCTAAGGGAGATAAAACTTGAAAGGGTTTTTTCGACGAGCATACTTTAAGAGTGTATCCGGTGCTCACCAGCGTCTTCGCTTTAACTGAAAAGAAAAGAAAGAATACGTATAAGCGTGCATCATATATAAATTGTGGCAGTTCTTTCCTCATCTACATGAGCATTATAAGTCCACATTGTCCTATAGCACCGGCAGATGGGGGGGGGGGTTGAGAGGTTATATCGACCCCCCCCCCTATGTAAAAAATAAAATAAAATAAATAAATAATAGAAAAAGTGAAAATAAAATAGAATATTGGAAGATAAAATCAAACAGCTTGGCCTGTTATCGCCGCTATCAAATTAAATCTACTGTCTGGAGGTATATCAAAACATCTATGATCTTTAAACTGCTCATTCTTTTATATATAGGCCTAATCGTTTCGTTTCAATATATATTCTCTGTTCGTTTTGGTATTAATATGCTATATGTAATAATTCCATCAAAGGCTTGGACTACGCAATATTGTAACTCATGGTACTGATGTTGCCATTATGGTTATGACTTGTCCATTTTATTTTGAAACTAACGACAGATTTGTCAGATCGCTAAATAAGTCGCGCATAAATTATAATACAGGAGGCCAGTCATTTCGCGTATTAATTTATCCTGATATGTTTCCGTGTAGTTTCGTTTTTCGGCAACTTCAGAGCTGTCTTTCTCTTCATCTTTTCTTTTAAGTTTATGAAAGTATAGTTTTTTAATTGTCCAGTCTTAATCTATCAGTTGGGACACATATCAAAGAATTATTGTGCTAATTGTTAAATATAGTGAAACATTGGCAAGTGATTTGAAGTGGCTTTCTTTTTTTTTAATTTTGTGTAAATAAGAATAGCACCCTATGGAAATACAGCCTATGGATCTTGTTTTCCCTGACACGAAAAACAAGATCCACGTCTTCAAGATACTATAAAACTGAAGAGTGTCTCTGAATTCGTTCTTTTCTGCATCAGGTATGAAATTATGAGACTGAAAAGTTAAAATATACTGATTTACCCAAAACTTTAATTTTCAAAATTGAAGACTTATTTTCCAATTTAGGCCTTAAAGGGACAATTTGGAGGACACATTTTCGGTCCATGGTGTTTGTAACAAAAGCGCATCATGTTTAGAACTTCAGACTGCATTTCACTGAGAAATAGATAAATTTAATATAGGTGTCCCCCTATATCTAGTTCTTTGATGTTGGCATATTTTTTTTTCAATTAGAGAAGCATTTCGTTGAACTGGATATGCACCAATTGATAGAGCAAGACTACACAACTTCGAGTCTGTATACTTTCTTGGACGATATAAATTGCGCCAGCTTTTGTTTTCGGCCGCGGAAATGCCCCAAATTGCGGCTGTAGAGAAATACAAAGTGCATATAGTTACCACATACGCCTCAAAAGTAAGGTTCATTGATGAGAAAAGGTTATGCATTGAATATATCTGCAAGCAACAATCCATTGTTGTAATAGTCACGAAATCCGCTTCCGTAGAGCAAGGTTGATAGACTATAGATACGGATACCGCACCACCGTGGCTATATGCAGCAGCGAATATTTGTCCTGCTCATTAACATTTTTCTTCCACCTGTTTGCACTCTATGTATCTCTACCTTAGTGAATAAGGAATTAATACTCAGTAAATATTGTCCTCATGCTCTAAGCACTCAATTATGCTGTTCATACAGAATTACTATTTTTATGAAGACATCCTTTATTATATATATATCATCTGCTGCAAATATATGGTCACCATGATGTTTATAATGTAGTTTACTTTCTGTCCTTTTCCCCCATTTTTATTCTTTTGAGCATCAAATTTCACCGTGGTGTAATTTAACTCTTCATTTATAACATTTTGTGTGAGAAAAAACAACCATCACATCTCACCCATATACCTTTTTACCTTATGTGGATGGGGAACAAATATTCGGCGAATATTTGGTCCCAGTGCTTTAATTTTTAAGTTAAACTTTAGCTTTCATTCAATAAGAAGGAAAAGTAATATTCACAGATATATATATATGGTCCATATATGTTATGCTGTTTTCATATTTAGCTTAGTTTCTGTATTTCTTTCCCCTTTTGCTTTATTTGAACATGGAATTTTGAAACAACTCACAACTTGAATAAAATATGTTGTGTGAAACATTGTTTAATATGTCTTACACATACACTCTCTGTGGATGTCATTGTGCAGAAGAAATGTTGAAAATTAAAATAAAATGGGGGGGGGGACCAAATATTTATTTGGGGAACAATTATTCCCGAATATTTGTTCCTACGGGGAAAGATTATTCGTTCCAGGGGGAACAAATATTCTCTGACACCGGCAGTCGCCTGGGGACGTTCAGCTTTACCCCGCTTGAGTGGTCAACGGCTAAAACGACCAAGCATTCATCTAAGACCACTTGCCACAGAGCCTTATCACAATTATAATGGGATTAAACCTGACTACGTCTCAATAGCTGCTACTGTTGACACCGTCATGGAGGCAGTGTCGACCAGTGGGAAAAAATGACAGTACCTACTAACAGTTTACTGTATTATGGTAGTTGGCATAATGTTATACAGTTAACTTAGTGGAGGGGGAAACGTAGCGCACTTCTGGGCGGTACCGTGAGATGGGAAAATAAGGACATGCAGCAGGGACTTGTGCAAGTCTATCTATAGAAAGAAACAAAACAAAACAAAAGAAGTGTAATGAACCAACTTGAACGAGATAACTGCAGCCATTTTGTTGTCACAGTCACATTAAATGTGTTACCTTGTGTACCCTATCCTGAAAGGAAATATGAAAGCTAACGGAAAAGACCTGTTCAGTGAATTTTTATGTCTCAGATATCACATTGTCCATGTGAAAATAAAAATAGAGTCTCAAACGCCAGGAAAACGCGTCTGAGAGAACGGATTTTTCAAAAATTTACGGGGGTGCTACCCCCTCCCCCCGTTAGCTTCGTGCCTTCACCACTTGCAATTCGAACCCCCTGTTTAGAATATCTGGATCCGCCCCTATATTGATAAGTTAAATAAGTTGTTGTCAAAAGATAAATAGAACTTGTCATGTGCAATGTGAGATACAAATGGGGATTCCTACTGCTACTAACTACTACCACCACCACTACTAATTACTACTACTACTACTACTACTACTACTAATAATAATAATAATAATAATAATAATAATAATAATAATAATAATAATAATACCCTCTTGAACCCCCACAAGTGAGGAGATTTAAACAATTATATATGTACACAGGTGTAAGTCAACTAAAAGAACATCCAGGCGTGGCACATAAATTATATATACATCTCAAAGCAGCATTACAACGATGAGGTTAAAAGTTTAACAAGATTACATTCAGCTCAGCCCCTGATTTTTTTTTTTTTTTTTTTCGATGTAAGAGATGTCTGATGGACCCCAGGACGCCTTCCTGGCCCATGGTCCCTCGTCAGTGCCAGGGACAAGTCCAAACCGACACCTGAAAAGAGGTCTTTTCCGGTGAAATGTGTCCTCGCCACACCGGTACTTCACGAGAGTGTTCTCAGGTTAAGTGCCAGTGCTTTTTAATACCAGCGTCTTCGCTTGAAGTGAAAAGAAAAGAAGGATCACGTTGTGCATATATGTCTTTGTAATCGTGGTGGTTGTTCAGGCATCGGTTCGACTTTTATTGAAATTGCAACGAATTATGAAGCAGACACGCCTGCTGGACCCGTGACCACACCACCGTCCAATCGTAACATAGTGATAAAATGTCGTCTGATGATTATTCACTAGATTATGAAGGGAACAAAACTAAATATCCGAAACTTTCGGCGAAAGCGCGTTTCAGTTCTCAAGAGGGTCTGTTGCCGGAGTGGAGCTGAGCTGATTAGGATATACAATGAGTAGGAGTGGGTTCTTGTATTCTATTCAGAACAAACCACGAGCGCACAAAGTGCGCGAGTGATTTGTTCACGAATCCGATACAAGAACCCACGACTATGAGTTGCATCGCCATTTTAAGTAATGTTTTCAATGATTTTTATATTGTAGTTGCTTGTTTACCCTTGTTATCAGGGTCGCGGCACAGAACTATTTTTGACCCACCGATGCACGTGCACGTCAAGTTTTCCGCTAAATAATAATAATAATAATAATAATAATAATAATAATAATAATAATAATAATAATAATAATAATAATAATAATAATAATAACAATAATAATAATAATAATAATAATAATAATAATAATAATAATAATAATAATTATCTTTTACTTCATATTTACGCCTCTGATGGGGTCAAATGCCATACATTATACAATGTACTACAAGGTGCACCTGGCATGTACAGGTTTAAAGGAACAAATAACAAACTAAATATATAAGCGAAAAACTAGCTATGTAGGCGAAAAGATGTGTGAACATCAAGTTATACCCCATTACATATCAAGTACAATAATTTATACCCCCCCCCCCCAGCTGAGCAAAAATAAATAAATAAATAAAAAAATAAAAGCACCTGGCTCACTATAAAACTGGCGGAACCTTGCCTTGAGCCAACAACTTTTAAGTTTACAGTCTCTGTCAAAAATGACTAATACAAAAAAGTTCTACATGTCTATTCAGGAGACAAATTGAATTAAGAAGTTGAACGCACAATGTTTCTGGCTCCAAGGCATTCATAGCAGAACTCAGACACAGCCTTGATATAATTGCCTTCTGCATTCAGTAAATATACTACTTTGTCAGGATCACTTAAATTAACAAAATTTAAACATTCACTACGTGCACCAGTGACCCCTTTGGAAGCACTAAATTAGGTTGGATAGAAACCAGATCCAGTCTGCTGGGGAAGTGGGTAAGACGTCAGCCCAAAAAACCGTTGTAAATTATCAGTCAGGGTTTGAGTCCCGCTGGGTACTAAGAAAGATTAAAAATCATTTTTTGTAAAGGGCCATAGTACGTCTTGTCAATCTGTAGAAAAGAAAGGGACACTTCACATATTTGCGGATGCATCAACAGACAATCCTGACCTTTCCCCCTCGATATGTATCACAGAGTTAGTTACCACAGAATTGTGCCCAAAACCACTTTGTAAGGAGCTTTTCGAAAAAATATTCGATGGAAATGATCCTGTCACGTATGCAACGATGAATGGACAGCTTCTTTTGGCTGATGTGATCATTAACGAAAATGTTTATAAAAATCCTGTATGCAATCATGGAACCCATATAGTAACCATATACGACATTTCATGCCATGATCAGACGAGAGCCGAGACCGGCAATAAAATGAAGAGATCACCCATGGATGCATTACTGCATCTTGGCAAAGATGAACTGGCAAATGGAGTGAACAGGAAGATACATTTGGGCAAACCCTGGCGAAAGTGGATGGCGAAGAAATGGGAAAATTTATCCTTAATCATTTTTGCCTAGGCAGTTCTTCGAATTTCAAATTTAATTATACTTACATTACATTGTACTTCACATCCAAAAGCTTCAACTCGGAACAATGAAACCGTGATGGAAAAAACACAGCCCTTTAAGGACATTGGGTCAGGTATGGCTTCTGATATGTGCATCGACTGTCTTGCATTTGCAAGATGTGACATTTATTGTATCGTTCAAACGGAGTGTAATACTGTAAAAAAATTTCGAACATACATGTGCATTGCAAGGGAATCGTATGTTTCTGAAAGCCGGACAGGGGACGTTTACATTATGGAAAAGTGTATTGGGTTTTGACCTTCGTAATGTACTGTACCATATGAAGTGCAGTTATTTTTTACCTAGCTGGCAGTTCGGCAAACAGGTACATGTTATCTCTCGCACTATGCACCGGTTTCTTATCAGCTATACACTTATCATTTCTTTTTCCAAGCTTGGGTCACATTGTTTGACAGTTGATTAAACTTTGATTGATATATTGAACTTCGCTGTATGTACATTTTTGTTTTGTTCTGGTTTAGGGGTGCTTTTTATATGGTATTTAGAGGTTCACACGAAGAAAAACATGTTAAAATGTTATCCTGGTACTTGAGGTCCCTTTTCTCGGTATTTCACATGACATTTGAGCCACCAGAGCAAGAGGTCTTTTTTACTGCTCCTGCTCCCTTCATGGCTGTCACACTGCTTATCATATACATTCTGCTGGCTGCTGTCATGCTAATGAATTTTCTCATAGCAATCATGAACAAAACAGTAGGTGATATATACAATGTACAAGCTTTCTCATTTTTCTTAAACCGACTATCGATTGTGCATAGAATCAAGAATATGCTACTTTGTCGATGGCTGAGGGCCATTTGGGACGCACGCGGGTGTGAAGGGCGTTGTATGTGGGTTGGTAATCCCACTCATTGCAAACGTAATAAAAAAAAAGGGCACACGATGCATGTGAATGTGGCAAGATTTACTAGCTTCAATTTGATCATATTGATATCATACAGTGTGAGGAGCCTACCATAAAACCAAAAAAAATGAGATATCGCTTGCTGGCCAAGAAACTCAAACATAGATTTACACAGGAATTACAACTAATTAACATAATTTCACTGAAATCCATGAACCATAGAACTAGAATTAGACATCATAGAGATCACACCAGAAGTCACAACCAGTGAAACGTTGGTGGTCAACAGATTGTGTTGAAGAACTGGAGGCGAACATTTGAAACGTATATTCTACAGGGCAATATTAAAGTACACTGTATCACTAAAATACTTAAATTTGTTTAAAAACTAAAAATTTTGATTTACAAATGAGATATTGCTTGCTGACCAAGAAACTCAAACATAGATTTACACAGGAATTACAACTAATTAACATCATTTCACTGAAATCCATAAACCATAGAATTAGAAGGATTTAGACATCATATTCTACAGGGCAATATCAAAGTACACTATGTCACTAAAATACTAAAATTTGTTTAAAAGCTAAAAAAAATGATTTGCAAATTCGATACATGGTATGTTTTAAGTGTACTCTGTGGTACGGTTTTAGCATTAATTGATGCTACACCGAAACAAGACAATTTAAGAGTGAAAATCAGTTTTATGAGCTGTTAATTTGTAACTGGCAAAATATGGGACAAACTTCTGCAATTAATACTGATGCAAACATCACCTGAAACAAATATAACGCAAGTACCAGCTGAGTCCAATCCTCACGTTTCGCCGAATGTTTTTACTTCTCGACTGATTATTATCGTCATCATGGCTATGTCAGTGCTAGCGAGCGCGCGTGTGAGTGTCCCTCCCTCCCTCCGTTCTTAACCCTTATGGACTCAGTTACTTTTGAACAAATTAAGCTACTATAATGAAACTTGCTGTAGAAGCATCTCATTTGAAGCTTGGCTGAGTACGACATTCAGCGACCCTGACTATTTTCAAGATGACAAGGAGTCGTCACATTTTTACCGTGGCCGAGGGGTGCTTATTAGTCTGTAGGTCGTTCCTACCGTTATATTTTATATGTAAACTGGCCTTCCGTGTCTCATTGTCATTCACGGATGAAAGATATATAACCTAATATTATTTACACACATGTATCAGAGACCATACGCCGCGTGCCAGAGAAACTGTGAAGTAAATATTCTACACTTTTGCGACAAGGTAATTCTTGAAGTGCTGATTACAAGACCGAGCCACGGCACATCAGTGCACAATGCCGAAAATGCACCGAGGAAATATATTGACTTTGGCCATTTACTTCCTCTGAAAAAAATCCTAATTCAGACAAGACATGCTGTTGTTTGAATAACAGGCCTTTGCGTGAGGAACATGGAGGTAGAATCTCTCAATTGGTTAGTTGTGACTGAGTATTGTCGTGACTGACCCTCAAGGGTATATAGCTTCAAAGCCTAAGCAATTATTTTGGTGAAATTCAATAAGATTGGAATGACGCGAAAGTAATACACACTAGGGTATTCCTGTTTTTCTTTACAATGTGACTTGATCATCGTTTGTCATAATCTAACGATTAATTTGGTATACCAACTTTGAATGAGCAAAAAAATGAACTAGTCGTGAAATTTAGTTTTAGTCTGTCTTTTGCATACCTCTGAACATGCCAGACAAGTCATCTCAAAGAACCATAATAAGCCTTACTCAGAACATTAAATGAAACTTGTTAAGAACTGAAATACTTTGCTGTAAAGATTCTGCTATCTGACCAGTAAAACAAACGTTATGGTAGTCCTAAGTGTCACAAGTGTTGTGGCCTAGAAGCCATCTTTACTTTATCTCAGAATGCAGCAGTGATGACATAACAACCTTTCAAGGCTGGGTTTCCAATTTTGACAAATCAACTTCTGTAAACTTTACTTAAAATAATAACATAACAAATTGTAACAGTAAATGAGCAAGATTACATTGTAATTTTGGTAGTCATTTGAAATTTTGATGATTTTGCCTGTAATGACAGTATATCATACCAGTTGCATTATGGGATTGGTTCTTGGCCAAGATAGAGGACTGCGGCGTTCAGGCAAAAAGTATGATTTTATGTTCATATGATAACTTTCATAACTTAGGTTCAACCGTTCTGATTTGCATAAAGTTTCCACCATAATTTTCCCATTTTGCATATGCTTCATAACAAGCACGTTTTTCATTAGGTTCTTCTTCATGGTTATCCGTCGAGCCTGGGGTCCCACATGGCTCCATTCTCGGGCCCCTTTTTTCCTGGTCTATATAAATGACATTGGTGCTGATATCACTTGTGACATTAGACTCTTTGCTGATGACACAGGTTTTCTAAAAATAATTCATGACTCCGAGGCATCAGGCACTTATATGAATACTAATTTTGGGCACCTTCAAAACTGGCGTATACTTTGGCGTGTCTGCCTCAATGCTCTAAAATCCGTTTCCCTTCTGTTCACCTGTAAACATACATTAAAGTAAATCACCCAGCACTATATCTCGGCAACTCCGCAATACCCGAGACCACAAGCAATACTCATCTAGGTATACCACTATCCCACAACTTAACGTGGTACTGTCATATAAATCGCTTTGCTACAAAAGCTAGCAAACGCCTTGCGCTCCTCAAGCGATTTAAAGTTAAAATTTCCAGGAAAACACTAGAAAACTTGTATCTTACTATGGTCCGCCCTATGATGGAGTATGGGTGCGTTCTTGTTGACAACTGCCCGCCAAGAACTGTCAGATTTGCTTGAACGTTTACGAAGCAGCCATGATTTGTACTGGAGCAGCAAAATTTACTTCTCACGATCTTTTTCTGGCAGAAATTGGGTGGGAGCCACTCGATACCCGGAGAAAAATCTTTTATTTATTACTCCTCTATAAAATGATAACCAAACTTTCTCCTCAGTACCTACACGACTTAACATCAAATTATATGCCCGTACAAACACGTGTTCCTTTTTTAAATGCCCTCTTCTTTTTCACATGGAGAACGCTTTGCTAATATTGTTCAGTCCCAACTCCGCTTGGGTCAGTCAAAACTAAATTCGTTTCTGTTTGACATAAATATTGTCCCATCTGCAGCCTGTGCCTGTGGCCACCCAGTCGAAGATACTTCTTACGTCTTTTTCATTGGCCGCTGTTCTATCCTGAGAGATGTACCCTTCTAAACGCTGGTGTAAATGTGCTTGCTCCAGATATCAAGCCAAGTCTTTTGATTCATTTTGTCCCTGACAGACTATTAGAAATTGTGTTAAATGGCTGTTCAGATCTATCTCACACATGGATTGAATGTTTTTATCTTTTTCTGCAGTACAATTATATATTACAGAGTCCAGACGCTTCATCTATTGACAATGCTTATATTTCCTGTATCGAATGTCAACATTGTATTAGCAAACAGTCTTTTGTGATGTCCTGTGTGTCGGGTACATAACAAGTGTGTTACTTATGTACTGGAGATCCTCTCGATTAGTTGCTCTGTAACTACTACCTATGTTTATCTTAATGCCGGGCCACTTGCTACAGTGTTTCGAGTTAACCATAATTAGCCAACATTTGATGTCCTACTAGCATGAATTAATAGTGTTATGTCGATCTGTTTTCATTGAATTAGACTGTACGTCTCACATGTACTATTTTCGACATTAAAACACTTTCATTGACTTTCGTCAAATCAAATGACGAATGGTTGTACTGTTTCATAATATTTTGAATCTGTGTTTAAACTAGGCGTCTTACTATTTTTGCATGGTACTTCCGGTGCTGCAGTTCCACTCTATATTACTCTGTATGTATCAGCTGACCTGATTTTCTGCCTGTTTGCTCTGCAGTGCCAACTCTTAAATAACCATTCAAATTTACGAAAATTACTGTTTGGTTTGCCGTGCCGTGCCAACTCGTGAAGTAAGCATTCAAGTTTACTCAAGATTGCCGGCTTTTTCTGCCGTGGCAACTCATGAAGTATAGCCATTGCAATTAATTAAGAATTGTCTGCTTGGTCTGCCGTGATACTTCATGAAGTAACCATTACATTTTTTTAAAAGATTGTCTATTTTGCTGTTCAGATCTATCTCACACATGGATTGAATGTTTTTATCTTTTTCTGCAGTACTTTTTTCTTATACTTTTCAAATTTATTAAATATTGCCTGCTTGGTCTGCCGTGCCAACTCATGAAGGTACTGTCGCAATTTATTTGATATTGCCTGTTTGGTCTGCTGTGCCAACTCATGGAGTAACCATTCAAATTTATTTAACATTGCCTGGTTTGTCTGCCGTGACAACTCATGGAGTAGCCATTCAGCTTGGTCTACTGTGCCAACTCATGAAGTAACCATTCAAATTCATATAATAGGTCAGAAAAACAGTTCGTATATTCATAAATTTCAACCCCACAATGAAAATTGCCTGTTTGGTCTGCTCTACCAACTCGTGAGACAAATATTTTAATTTATGTAAGATATAACTCAATGGTCGTTTGGTAAAATGCTGCATATTTAATCACGCAAGTGTTTTATGCAAAACTCATGTATGATTATATGGGTCAAAATGTGAAAATTTTGTGTAAACTTTAGCATCGTTAATGTTTGATATATTCTTATGAAATATGGAGGGGTTGTCGAAAAGGTCAAGATCTCTGTTGAGTATCATACCAGTGTTGCCACCTAAAACGTGAGAGAAATTATCAGCCAAAATGTGTTTAAAATATTAAATTGCATAAGTCGAAAATTAATTAAAGTAGACTCGCCAAATTTATAAGATATATGGACCATGTCCAATGCAGGCAAGTTATGAACTTTAACGCTTGTCCAAGTTTATTGTTTTTCGTCCAAACCTCGAAAATTTACTAACCGATATGAACAAGCAGACCATGTATGGGAAGCTGGATGCGGGGCCCACATGTTGAACAGAACAGTTTTTCAATCCAAGTCGAAGGTCAAAATCCCATGGCTACTTGAAATATACTGGTCATCTTGTGAATGCTGTGCACCCCACATTTTCAGTTAGGCGAATTGGACTTTCAGGACTGATATAGTGTATGAAACTAGATGTTGACGTCAATGTTGGTGGTGCATTCTATAGTATTATGTAATAGACCTGTCAAAATGTAAAAAGCTTGAGACCAGTCCAGCATCCTCAAATTTTTATGGATCTTCATGATATTTAGTGGAATTGTGGAAAAGGTAAAAGTCTCGGTTGCCTATGATACCAGTGGCGCCACCTATAATTTGTCGGAAATCATGAGTTTAAATATCTGGAAAGATAAAAAAATCCAGATCTAGAAAAAAAAAATTATTTTGACCTGCCAAATTTATGAAATATATAGATTATGTACAATTATATGTTATATAAGATTAATGACCTTGACCTATTTTTGCTAGGCAACCGGACCTCTTAATTTAGAACAGATGATTTTGTAATGGCTGGGTGTAGCTTGGACATCAATGGCAAAGGGAATTGAACCTCCAGATCAACATTGCACTCGATTACATTGTACATATATATAAAACTGTACTGGGTGACCTATCGTTTTGGTCATGTTGACCAAATGATTGTGTCGTCGCCATTTTTTTCAAGGTCGTTAAGCATCCAAGAAAAGGACATTTAATTGAACATCTTAGTAAAGAATAAGCCGAATGATGTCAAATGTGCCTCAAATGTGTATCACGTGGAGGTTTGATATTGCATAACATGAAAAACATTGATTAATTTTTCAACGACATCTGTTTTAGACCAAATAAAGCTATTCTATTCTATTCTGTTCCATTCTATATTTCAAGGTCGTGGAGGGAATACATTTCAGGAAATGAATTTTTGGTTATGGTGGTCAGCAGAGCATTAGCCCCATGGACCTCTTGTTTTTTCAATATCTTGAAGTTTTTTATGTCATGCCAACGATTAGCCTCATAAAAAAAACATTTGGTAAGCACGCAAGCATCATGAATGCGTAACCGTTTACGCTGCAATAATTGTGACTTATTTCATCTGCCAATGATGCCTGGCAATTGGGCGTGAAAACTTTTTTGCTCAGAATCAGACCGAGCCAATAAGTTTGCGCCCATCCCGTGCCAGAATAAGCTATTGCTCTAGGGCGTGCTATAATGATAAGTCTTATCTACAATACTCAGGAACAAAATTAAAGCATACGGACATTCATAACAGGGCCCTCTGTGCAGATTTGGGGTGGTGGTGGGGGTGGTGGTAGTGGTAAAAACCTATTGCTCATAAGCATACGAGGTATGTGTAAATTGCATGGTAACAAATGTTTATACATATTCAACAATTTGATAACTGGCAAACGTGCCCCGCATAAAATACTAGGCGTGATGAAACTTAATGTATGTTAAATTGCCTGAATAAAATTATTTTCAGTGCACTATAAGTGATACGGTTGTGACTTGGGCTGTTTTCAGTTGATGTTTGAACAGTGTCACCTCACCGCTATATTGACAAATTATATAAAGTGGCTGCGAAGTCATATTGTCCAGTTTTAAACTGTGCGTGATGCCAATTGGCTAAACACTAGTGTGTTGGATGATGTGAACTTCCATGGTTTTCATGTGCTTTGTTGTTTGTACGTTTAAACCGCATGGTACAAGCGTAGTGCAGGATGTTCATGATTTGGATTATCTATAGACATTGATATATATGCCTGTGGTCGGGTATGACATATTGAAGTAAAATCATGGGAACTGTACCTCCTAGCAATTATGCACTTCATAATCATATCTTCAAGCACATTTTTCTAAGAGGATGACTGTTTTCCAGAGAGGCACGAAAACTATAACAAGTTACGTAGAATATTCAATTAAGGTCTACGAAATATGAATATTTAAGAACTGGTGTATGTTGAAACCTGAAATTTTGCAAGATACAGACGTCACGACAGATGCAAACGATTTTTAGCTCAGCTGACTTGCCAGTTAGCTAAGCTTACAGGATGGTCCTTCGTCTGTCGCCCACATTTTCGACTTTTCCAAAATCGTGAACCAAATTTACTTCAAATTTGATAGCAATGTACCTTGGGTGGGTCTCTACAAAATTTATTCGAAAGGTTATGCTCTAATGATATTTGTATTTTTTATGAATTTTTTGGTCTTTTTTAGTGGCAAATCTTAAAAAAATCTTCTATGAAACCGCTTGCCCAACTGCTTTGATATCACACAGAAACTCTTAGGGACTCCTAGTTCTTAATATGTTCACCAGGTGGCACTGCTTTTTTTAACTTTTCATGATTTTTGGTGTGTGTTTTGCTATTTTCGACTTCTTATTTAGAACCGTCACTCAGATTAAGCTGAAACGTCGCAGATATGTTCCTTGTGGAAGGGTCAAATAAAGATGTTCACTAGGTGTCACTGCTGTGGATTCCTGATTTTTAACGATTCATTCAGTTTGGGTACTTATCGGTAAATGCACCTTTCCCTTTGATTACTATTTTGTCAATGGGAATCCTAATGCTAATTCAGTATTTTTACTCTTTATCCGAAACCATCATCCAGATTGACATCAAACTTGGTGGCAATGTACCTTGGCTGGGTCTCGACCAGGTTGTGGTCACGCTCCAGTGATTTTTGGATTTTTATGATTTTTTTGTGTGGGTTTTTTGTGTGTGTGTGTGGGGGGGGTTTGTTTTGTTTTGTTTTATTTTTTTTTTGTTTTTTTTGTTTTTTTTGTTTGTTTGTTTGTTTCTATGGTCAAATCTTAAGAAAAAATGTTTCTTCAATACCGCTCACCCAATTGCTTTTGATATCATACAAGGGCACGGATGACCTTGATCCTGTCCCAAGTATACAGAGCCACAAGTGTGATGAATCTCTAGGTCAGCTGAGCATGGGCTGTTCACACAACCCTCTTATTTAAATATGAATACATGTTTTTCTATATGCTTACATCAATATTAATGCACTTTTAAGTCAGCACCTCTCCCATGAAAGCCAAAACTTCCCCTCACCAGAAAGCCAATGGGTTTTAGTTTTATCCATGTGAAAGGAAATTGGAGTTTAATTTGCAATGAATGAAATAGCCTCAAACGCAAGCAATGTGTTGTTGTTTTCCGAGGCAATTCAAAAATAGCCACGCCTACACGGCGTAAATATAGAAAATGGAACAATTCGCGGATGAATGGAATAAAAAGGAAGTTCAGTGTTCCTTTCACAAATTCAGTTATAAATTTGTAAAGTCGAGAGTTTTTTAATCAGTCATGTATTCCCTTCACCTACCATGTCAAAATCAATAGGCCTGTGTATGAAGATTTTAAAATGGGCCTAATGGAAAAGTCATTTAGAACTCAGAAGTCAGGACAGTTTTTTCAATATGATATGAAATGAATTTCAACGTGTGTTGTGATAAAGTGGTAATTAAGCAATAACCAAGAACTCGTAATTAAACTAAATGATAAAGGGGTGACCTTGGCTAAGGATTCTATGATCCGCTATCGCCAAGGCCAAATTTCGGTAAAATAATAATTAGCAACAACTGGCAAAAATAGTAGGAACACAGATTAGAAGCTTAAATATACAAGGTAAATATAAAGTCACTTAATGACCACAAACATAGCAGTGTGCAACTGTACAAGTGTCTTTATATTGCTTCACGAAGAAACGCTTTATGTAGGTTGCGAAACCATTATAAGAATGTGTGAAAAGTTTATCTTTGATACAGGGTTGTGTGTTCTTTAAGAGGGTTGGAAGGTAATACCTAATACAATGTTTTGTCAAATTTCTAGACGGAATAGGAACCTGGCTGTCATTTCTATGTCGAGTGAAGTATCGATGAGAAGGTATTGTAGCTGCAAATATGTTGTTAAAGTAATCAGGGGTTTTATTTTCTAAATATCTATAGTAGAATTTTAAGGATATTAACTTAAGAATATATGGTACTTGTAAAAGATTTAACGTTTTAAATAAAGGATCCGTGTGGATCTTGCCAAGCTAACAAGACGAACGGCCTTCTTTTGAAGTTTGAAAATACGGTTACACGAGAACCCCCACAGAAGAATGCAATAATTTAGATGAGGAAGAAAAAGAGAATTGTAGATTTGTAAAAGAATATCATGCGGAAAATAATTTTGTGTTCTATTCATAACACCAATCATTTTTAGAGCTTATTTCCAATTTCGTTAAAGTATGAATGCCAATTTAAGTTTTACCTAATTCGTACACCTAGGATATCAAATTCACTGGTTTTGTGGATGGACATATTCTTTATTTTAAGACTTAAGGTGAAATTTAATTTTCGTGTCGTGGAGGGAAATGAAACACGATATATTTAGTTTTAGCAATATTATTGGTAGATAATTTGTTGGCTGACAGCCAATCACATACCTTGTTTAATTCGATTTCTATGCTATTTGATACAGAGTCAGTGTCTTTGAGAGGGAAATTGAAAGAACTACGTGAATTGATAAAAGTCGTGTCGTCTGCATATCGATTCAAATTTTGAAGATGCCAAATACATGTCATTTTTTTTGTTTGTTTATTTGTTTGATTTAGGCGGTAAATGAGTATCTGAAAGTGCCACTCTAACCGTGCCACCTGGCACAGCCCATCGAAAGCAACGCTGCACCATTGGCACCATGGCAGCAGCTGCGGCAGCAATGTCCAGTGTCCGTGAAGCAGGGATGGGTCCAGTAACCTGAAAAAAGAGGGGTCAAATTGCAAAAAAATTGACTCGTTTTGTTAAGAATGTGAGTGTGGGGGTCCTCCCCAAGAAAATTTTGAAAAATTCAGTTGGGAAATGTCGGATTCTGAACCATTTAAGTCTGAATTTGCAGAATATACAGAAAGATTTGAACTAAATTACAAACAAAAGTATCTATTTTGTGAAAAAAAATCGGGCCCCCCCCCAAACATGCATGTAAATAAATTGAAGAGCAACCGGACAATAATCTCTGACTAGCTGGCCATGTTTAGACTTGATAATGTACCATTTCACCCATTCTGTATGCTTCTTGATTTATTGGACATGTCTTGGTATCAACCAAAATCAAATTTGTTTTATTTACAGCACGCACGACATGTATATGTTCATCACCAACTTCTTTCGTGAAGTGTGCTGCAGGCGATATATTTGCTTTTCTAAATTTTAATGCATTTTTAGTTTAACTGACTGCGTATAGATTAAATAAGCTGTACAGGTATTTATATATTTGAAAAAAAAACGTTCTTAGCTATGGCAACTGGAGTACAATCTCTGGGTAGCTCGTCATGTTTAGACCTTATAATGTACCACTTCACCATTTTTTATGCTTCTTGATTTTTTGGACCTGTGGTCAAGGAGTAGGATTAATGTATCTAAACCACTAGATTAGCTCCTAACATGTGATTTAATAGAAACAATATAATTGTAAGACTACACTGACTTTCCTTCAAGATTTAGTAGATACTTTTGTTCATTTTGATGTTGAAGAGATTTTGGTGGACACACATGTTGTCCGTCACATGTCAAAAAGTGCAAATTGTACCGCCAATACAATTTGAGAAAATTAACTTAATACTTTGTATGTAAAAAAGGTGGTCAATGAACCATGTTCCCCTTTTAATTTTTAAAACGAAAGACAGGAAATATTTTACCAAATAAACTCTTAAGGGAAAATCATATCAAAGGTTTTAGCGATCAATAAGTTTTTGTTTTCGTTTTAAATTTGTATTATGAATGAAAATTTCCACAGACTTTATCGTTTTCTAAAAAAAGTGCCTACTTTTGTATCGCCTGTGTGAAAGATGAATTTTCATGAAACATCCCCGAAACCTTTTTGTAGATATGTGCAATGAGATAATAATAGCACAAGATTGTCTCTTCATCTTCAACATTTTTCAAGATATATATCCAAAATGTCCCTCAAACCACATTTCTGGGCAAAATGCATGTTTTTATACCAAAAGTTTGATTTGAACTATAATGCTCACAGATTTCGCAAAGTTTGCGGTCACCTGAGAATAGGTTCATTATGTTTGGGATACATATATTTGTATTATTTCTGGGTAAAAGGTATGTACTTATACCACAATTTTGATTTCAGTCTGTAGTGTAGACAGATTTCACAAAGCTCATGTCATCTGACTATATAGGTTTATTATGTTAGGGTACAAATATCTATATTATTTCTGGAAAAAAGGTTTGTTTTTATACTAATTTTGATTTCAATCTATAGTGCTGACAGATTTTGCTAAGTTTCCTGTCACCTCACTATAGTGGTTCATTATGTTTGGGATACATATATCCATATTTTTTCTGGGCAAAAGGCATGTATTTATACCACAATTTTGATTTCAATCTATAGTAGAGACAGATTTCGCATTGTCTCCCGTCACCTGAACATATAGGTATATTATGTTCGGGATGCATATATCCATGGTAGTTTCCGAAGAAGAAAGGCACTGCCTGGCTGGACATCACTTTAAATGTTCTATAAATGGTTACTGATATGTTTAACCTTAACTGTTGCCATAATGTTTGACAAATGTGGCAGTGCCTTCTACATGAGAAGACCATGCTGCATCAAGTTACTAGTATACGGTATTTGCAAAGAAAGTGTAGTTACATTGATATAAGCAGTGCCAGTTTCATTTTATCTTCTGATATGTTTAAAAGATCAGAACAATTCTCCTTGGAAATGAACCACAGGCAAACCTGTCATGAAGGCCCTGTCCGAGGGACTACCAAATTGTGGTCTCGAAAACAGGTGATCTCTCAAAGGAGAGATACATGATACAAATACATGGAAAATCCTAATATTGAGAAGGTAGGCTCTCCGACAGAGGCAACTGCATATTTCAATCTGCATTACAATACATGTGCTTTGCCTAATTTGAATGACTCTTTATTTACTGGAAGTAACGACGAAACCGCCCCCAACGATATATCTGTCAGTGATAACTTATCTGAGAGTGCTTCTACACTTAATCTCTCCTCAGTCCACGACTCACAAGGGTATAGTCTAAGTTCTTTAAACTGTTTTCTTTTGAATGCCAGGAGTCTAAAGAGTGTGTCCAGAGACAGGAATAAACTAATTCAATTTCAGACTTTGGTCTACTCCAGCAAACCGCAGATTGTTGCAGTGACAGAAACCTGGCTGACATCTGATATTGCTGACAGTGAGATTCTATCTGACGATTATATACTGTTCAGAAGAGACAGACCCAATCGGAGAGGGGGTGGCATACTTCTAGCTATTCACAATTCCATTCCATGTATTCAACGCCACGATATTTCATACGACAGCGAAACTCTAATTTGTGAACTCAGACCAGATAAAGCTAAAAAGATAGTACTTGTCCTGTGCTATCGTCCCCCCACTGGTGACGATAATTTTTCGGACAATTTGAGAAGTATTCTCAATACCATATCAGATACCTCAGCAGATATGCCTCGTATTTGCATCCTAGGTGACTTTAACTTCCCCGTCATTAATTGGTCAGACCCTAATGCAACCCATACTGGCAAAGAGCGTCAGTTTTGTGATGTTATTCAAGATTTTTCGTTGGAGCAACATAAATTCAGTGCTTCTCATATTTCTGGTAATACACTAGACTTGGTGTTCAGCAACTTTCCAGAGGCTGTTGGTGATGTTTCGGCTTCAACGTGTATTGTAGAATCTGACCATTTTCTTCTCGATTTTCAGATTCACATTAAGCCTCCCAAAAAGTTAAAAATACCACGATATGTGTACAATTTCAAAAAAGCTGACTGGTCAGGCTTGCGAGAGCATCTTTATCATGTTCCGTTTGGAACTGCTCTTTTGGAAGATGACATCGACATTAATTGGAAAAATTGGAGTGATTTATTGTTAACTGCAGTTGATCAGTACATTCCAAAAATCAAGGTCCGTGATAGTACAACGCCGCCCTGGATTGACGGCGATGTGCTCCACTTATCCAACAAGAAAGAAACTCTGCGCAGAAAAGCCAACAGCTCTGGCTCGCAGTATCTAAAGAACAAGCTTCGCAAAATGACAAATGATTTAAAGAACTTAACTGCACTTAAATATGCGGAATTTATTGATACTCTAAGTTCTAAAGTGCATGAAAATCCTAAAAGATTCTGGTCTTTCTTTAGAGCCAAAACTAAAAGCAAAAACCTTCCAAACATTATAAAAGGATTTGATCAGGAATATTCATCCCCTGAAGAGAAAGCTAGTGTTTTTAGTCGCTTTTTTTACTCTGTTTTTAATCATAGATGCCAAGATCTCCCCTTGCCTGGAGTCATTTCTTCATTAGACCCTAGACTCTCGACCTGCACGTTCTCAGCTGAAGAAATACAAAAAATTCTCCAAAATTTGGATCCTACTAAAGCTATTGGCCCAGATAATCTCTCAGGAAGGATCCTTAAAGAATGTGCAGCAGAGTTGGCCCCCTCACTCAAATATCTCTTCTCTAAATCTATGAACAGTGGTAAACTTCCCTCACAATGGAAGGATGCTAATGTTATTCCTGTACACAAGAAAGGCAATAGAGAAGATGTCGAAAACTATAGACCTATTTCTTTGCTATGTATAGTTAGTAAAGTGATGGAGAGGTGCATTTTGAATCAAATACTTCCAGCGCTCAAGAACTCTCTCCACCCCTTTCAACATGGTTTTATGAAGGGGAAATCTTGTGCAACACAAATGGTAGACTTTATACATACTCTGGGCAAAAACCTAGACAACAAAGTACAGATAGATGTTCTTTACTTGGACTTTTCCAAAGCATTTGACTCTGTGCCTCATCACCTTCTTCTACATAGACTGAAAGGCTTTGGAATAAATGGTCAATTGTACAATTGGTTCACTAACTACTTATCAGAGAGACGTCAATGTGTACTAGTGGAAGGTCAAAAAAGTGAATTTAAACCTGTTATATCTGGAGTTCCGCAGGGCTCCATCTTAGGGCCCTTCCTATTTCTGTTATATATTAACGATCTCCCCACATCACTGTCAAGTGAAACTACAATGTTTTTATTTGCAGACGACTCCAAGTGCTTCAGGAAAATTCACTCAGATGCTGATGCATCGTCTCTCCAACACGACATAGACAAATTGTTAACATGGAGTAAAACTTGGGGAATGAATTTTAATGCCGATAAGTGTTCTGTACTTAGTGTTAGTAGAAACCCAGTCGTCTTTGATTACAACATGAACAATACACCCCTCTTACACGTGTCCTCCCAAAATGATCTTGGTTTCGAGTTAAGCTCTTGCCTCGACTGGTCTAACCACATAACAAAATGCTGTACGAAAGCCAATCGTGCACTTGGGATCATCAAACGTACATGTGGATACCAAGCACCTCCTGAAACTACCAAGAGGTTATATATTTCAATGGTACGAAGCCATTTAGAGTACGGCAGTGTTGTGTGGAGTGTCGGCACTAAGAAAAACCTAAAGGCTTTAGAATCTATCCAGCGTAGGGCAACTAAGTATATTTTGGGAGTACATTGCGATGACACCTACAAAGCACGACTTATTAAGTGTAATCTTCATCCTCTATCCTATAGGCGTGAAATTCTGGATTTAGTATTCTTATACAAATGTCTACATGGATACTATTCAGTAAATTTACAAGATTTATTTCCACTCCAAACCTATACTTCCGAGCTACGAAATTCCAACAATACTATCCGTTTTGAGGCCACCCGTTGCGGCACAGAAACATTCAGACACTCATATGTCAATCGCACAATCTACAGGTGGAACAACTTGCCACATAACATAAAAGCTTCCACTACAATTGGCATGTTCAAATCCAGACTAAAGCAGCATTACAATAATTTGAGAAACAATTATTTTGATGATTCTAATACATGCACATGGAGAAGTAAATGCTTCTGTGCTAAATGCAGAGGGTAATTTGTGACAGCTTTTATGTACAGTGACAGTATGTATCTGGTGCTACTACAGTGTGTCTATCCAAATATGTGTTTTATTTTTTAACCAATATGTTATCAACTGTGGAGTAAAACCAGCAGAGCCGGTGTCTGCTGCGGTGTTCAAGGAACACCTGCGCGGCTTTGTCCCCCGTCACTCTGCTGGGGGTCCCCAATCTAACCCACTCCACTAGTTGTAATCTGACACACCATCCAAATGATATTAATTGACTATTTTAAGTGGTGCTTTTCTATATATTGTAAAGTTCAGATTTTATCATGCCTTTCCAGACATTTTATACATCATTCTAGTGTAGTAAATTGGTTTTATCTCCATGAACATCGTTATTACACAGCACTAGCTGTACTCATTTCATTCATTAGATCACCAACGGGGAGTCAACTTGTATAGGTGTGTTCACCTGTTTGACTCTTCCTAATTGGCAGTATGTTTTATGCAGCAAACATTTTATTGTATCTTATGTCATTTTATGTACTACTGCTGATTGAAGCTTAATAAATAAATAAATAAATTACAATAACAATTCTAAACATGGAGTTTTACCTAAAATAGGATTGGCAGCATGTTGTTGTAAATGTGGTCTATCACCTACAAAACAGAGTAATAACCTGCCGTCAACAGTACCATCTAGTGGCAGGAAAATAGACCAAAAGCCTATTGTGGACAGTGCAATCTAGTAGCCGCTAATTAGACAAGTAGCCTACTTTGAGCAATGCCATCTAGTGACTTTAACTATGATTTGATGGACAAAAGTCTGTTTACATCATGAATTATAACATGTGCACATTTAATTGTGTTATGCCAGCTAAACAGTGATACAATAATAAACACTGCAAGTTTTATTGCATTTCTTTCTTGTACCCTCAAAAAATATGCATGCAAATCACAGACTGGTATGTTTTGTTACTTAATTTAACCTGTTGGGTAAAAAGTTTGAAAATTATTATCATCGTCATAATCATCATCATCATTTCAAGTAAAATGACTGCTTTTAATGACAAGTCCATGAAGGCAGCAAGAAAGTGTCTAACATGGCTTAGAAACGTAAAAAAAAAATTTGTTACCATGTGGAATATCCAGGACCTGCTGCTATTAATTTAGCATTCAGCTTTGATTTTTTTCAGTTACACATTGTTTTGGCTTTTGCTGCTTAGATTTTGCCCGATTGTAATATTTCTTTGCTAAAGCTATAAATTACAGATTTGGACAATTAAAAAATGATCAGAATGTCCAGATGTAAAGGGATTCAGTCTGATTTCTGTAATAATCTAGCCTTCATTGCCAATAAAATAGCGAGTTAATACCTAGCCATTGGCTGATTTTGTTTTAGATGTTTTATTATGATTTTTCAATGGCTCATGCGTTTGTTCAATTAATTTACCCACTTGTAGAATTAGCAATTCTGTATATAGCAACCGGGCTCTGAAGACGTATACGTTTATGGGTATTGAAAAAAAAAACTAACTAACCTTGTAAGGTACATCTTTTAAAAGGTACTCGATATGTTTGTCACAAGTCAGTTTCCCCCTATGTTCACTGCTCCCGGACTGGTTTCTTTCATTGCTAGTATGGCAGATGTGATTGTGTGGAAATATCTAGTTTGTGACAGCACTGTGTTCTGAACGTAATCTATGTATAAATAAAACATTTTTCGTACCTTTGTCAATTGTGATTTTTTTATTTTCCTTATGGTAAATTATTTTGGGAATATATGTGCATGACGCTTAAAAATGTCAGAATGAATCTAACTGTATTTCCCCAGCATGTTTGGGCAACTGCAACTGACTTTTAAATATGTCAGCATTAATCTAAACTAAGCAAAATTAATAACCCTCTGCTTAAATAATTTAATGGTATACCCATACTTTTTTAGGTAATTTAAAGATACGCACATGTATGTGTTGCATAATCCTTTGATTATATCATGTGTAAAGATGAGCATAGTTGGAGCCCATGCTTAAATGCACATGGGCTGAATGTGACACAAAGTCAAAAAGTTCACTTCCCAGAAAGAATCATGAGTGGTCTTTCCTGTCCCTGTTAGGACCCTCCTGACCATTGATTTTTCTCACCATACCTGTGTAATGTAGCCAGAAACGGTGCCAATCATGGGTATAAAGGCATGGGTTTTTTTCTGTCAGTTATAGATTTGCCATCACTGGTCAAACTGTGAACATCACCATGCCAAGGCTATCCAAAATGGACAGGGCAAGAGCCATAGGTCGCATTGAAGCCGGTGAAAGTTGCAGAGCTGTCGCACGGGCAATGGGTGTGAACCACAAATCCATCAATGAGTTGTTGAGAAAATACCAAAACAGAAATGATGTTGCAGATTTACCACGCCTGGGAAGGCCGAAGCTGACCCCCAGGCAACAAGACCGTTTTATCGTCAATGCAGCACTGAGGAGTAGGAGCCGCACAGGTCCTGATATTCAGAGCCAGCTGGAGAGAGCCAATCCTCACCAAAGACGCATGTCCACCCAGACTGTTCGTAACAGACTGCATTCTGCTGGTTTAAGGTCCCGGAGCATGGCGAAAAAGCCGCTTCTTACCCCACGTCACAAGGTTGCTCGGTTGCAGTGGACAAGAGAACATGTCCGTACAACCCATGCAGGATGGAGCAATGTTCTCTTCACTGATGAGTGTCGCTTTTCCCTCCACAAAAGTGATGGACGTGTTCGTGCATGGAGACGGCGAGGGGAGAGACACGCTGCTTGTTGTGTTCAGCCCACAATTGCATACGGAGGGGGCAGCATCATGGTCTGGGCGGGCATCTCTGCTAATGGCAAGACAGACCTTGTCATCGTGGAAGGAACAATGACAAGCAGATGGTACATAACAGATGTCCTGGAACCCCATGTTATTCCATATGCGGGTGCCATTGGAGACAACTTCATGCTGATGCACGACAATGCCAGGCCACATGTTTCAGCTGTGGTTCGTGATTACCTGGTTAGTGAGAATGTTGAGGTGATGGAATGGCCAGCATGCTCACCTGACCTCAACCCGATTGAGCACCTGTGGAGCCATATGAAAAGAAATGTGTACCAGAAGATGGGTCCTAACTCAGACTTGGCAGATCTACGGCGTTATCTTCTGGAGGAGTGGGACAGTATACCTCAGGCACTTGTGAGAAAGCTCGTCTACAGCATGCAAAAACGCTGCCAACAGTGCATTGACAACCATGGTGGCTACACACCCTATTGAATGAACATTTAAAGGTGCTTTATGTGACACGGTGATGAGTCAATTTCTGCTCTATTGAACTCAGAAAATGCCTTAACTTTAAGTACAGTCTGTGATAACTTTTGATGCAACCAAGCGCCATCTGTGATAACTTCTAATGGGACTCTGCACTCAGTTCATATGCATGATTGAGCGCTCTACAGGTACTCTTGTGAACTTGTGATTCAGACTTATTGACACTGTGCAATGAAGCGTAACTTCATTTGATCAGAATTTCCTCTACAGATCTACTCTAAAGTGTATACAGAATAAAAGAAACATTGAATATATTCAAAATATGTGTGTGTTTTTTTTTATATAAGAATTGCTTTTAGTGGAGTATTATTAATTTTGCCTAGTTTAGACATATTTCCTCAGTGTGTTTTGGAAAGCTGTGTAGATTACTTTTAAATGTATTAACATTGACCTAAATGTATTTTGCATGTATGTTTTGGTAGGTTCCGCAGATGCCCTTTTAATACATTACCATTGATCTAAATGTATTTCCCTGGTATCTTTGAGTGATCACTTTCATGATACAAGTAGTAATGATAAATACAGCGACGTCTTTCCTTCATGTGACACTACAGAAGAAGTAAAATATGCAAAGAACTTCCATAAAACACATTAAAACAAAATTATGTGGACACCGGGTGATCAGTTAAGTAAGAGCAAAGTACATACTCTGGAAGCTGCTGAGAGTACAACCTCAAAGCCTTTGCCCCTGTTTGCCCGGTAGATCTATTTCAAATGCTCAATATTATCAAAATGTCTGTGCCTTCTTGGGATTTTGTATGTTAACAGATGTTACTGTAATGTGATTCTCTTTGCTCTTCTGCAGCATTCTGATGCCAACAGTGTAAATAATTCACACAAAAAATGTAGCCCATGCAGAATACGTTCAGTAAATCTAATCCAAGTGTTTTTTGTGTTGAAAGGTTTGCCCGATAATATCATCACTACTTACAATTTTAACATGTTATATCAAAGAATATTTGTATTGCTTCTATGCTCAAACAGTTCAGAAAAAACATTTCCCACACTCATAAATTCTAACCCAACAATGACAGAAAGGTTAAGTACAATAAAAGGCCAAGATTCAAGAATTACCAAAACATCAATATTGAACATTCAATACCATCGCGAAGAAACAAATTTCATTCCTGCCCTGAAAAAGGCAGTCACCCATGAAAGAGGACTGGTGATTTTTAATAAGTCTGCTAAACCTTTAAAATAGTGTTGAATAATTGCAAACTCTAGCTTCTTCCCAACACATTAAGGCTTAACCACTTTATTTAAAACCGCAAGTATGCCACTTGCATAATCTTTCTGCAGAAAACTCGAAACTCCCTGCAGACTATTTATTATAGTCCATATATATATTTCAGATCTCAATTTCTAAATCGAACTTAGTTATTCGCTTCTATTACACAGCAGCATGTCACAAAGAACTTGTGTTGTCCTGGTCTTTGAACATTGCTGCTTGACGCTAATTCATGCATGTATGTTCCCACCCGCCCATCTCCAGCCTGGGATCTTTTTTTTAAAAAGCATGTCAGTTTCTGCGTTCTGATGGGCCATCTTGAAATACAGACCTGGGTTTTGTCATGTTTGGTATAGTGCTATCTTGAAAGGTGAGTTTAATTGACAGTTAAAAAGATTGATACATTTCTGATTCACTTTCTCCAAGGCTGCCAAAAGCAGAAAAACTGAAAAAAATGGAGGTGATTACGGTACTCACTTTTGCCTCTAGATAAATTTGACCCCGTACTTGTACCCCCTAGCTTGCATATTCATCCGCTACTGATGTATGGCCAGTTATGTATATTGAGGTAAAATTACTTTTCGCCTTTGAATTGAAGTATAATAATTCTAGTTATATAGGTTACATCTGCATGGATTCGCTACTCTGTTCCCCATACATGTCACTTTTAGGATTACACTAATGATGGATCCGACCTCCATCCAGAAAATCGGTATGGCTAATTAGAGTAAGCAACAGAAAACAACAGAAAATTCAACTCTTTTGATTAATTTAGTGACACTCGAATAATGTTTGATATAGATTCATCTTCCAATGAGAGTGCTTTTGCTTTCAACCATTTAAATGAGCAGTGCTTGGATAACTGTACAAATATAGATACATATAGTACTTTGCAGGAGTCTCCAACCAAAATTATTGATGCTATTACTAATGATAATCAATCTTTTGATTTATTTAGTGATACTCCGATAATGTTTGATGCAGATTCAACTTCCAGTCATAGTGAGAGTGCTTTGACTTACAACCATTTAAATGAGCAGTGCTGGGATAACTGTACAAATATAGATACAGTTAGCACTTTGCAACAGTCTCCATTAGGGAAATCCAAGGACAATGACCTCTACTTTGTATACCAGCAGGAGCAGATATTCAATACAATTATCAACTGTATTCTGGCAGATCACAGTTATTGTGCATATCCATCAGATGAGCCAAGGAGGACTAAATACAAGAGGACGAGAAATAATGGTAATAATCCAAAACGTGATGTAATAAATGTAGACTTTGGTTCTGGTTTAATTATCTCTGAACCATCTGTACATGAGACAAATTTATCAGTTTTATCAATTGAAGACATCTGTGATCCATGTGTTCGTCTAAATATCGATGTTTTATTGGATACACATAGTGTGACAAATAAACAATGCAAATGTAGCCTTTGTGAAGATAGGTCTTCATTTGTGCCTGAACTTGGATTTGCTATTTATAATGAGGATATTTCTCATATACCAAATTATACTTGCAAATCATGTTCTGGCTTCTAATATCAAAACAATGTACACCATTGTAATCTACAGCGTATTAGTAATGCACCTGGTAGTATATGTGCAGCTTTCAATATTTCATCAACAGATCCCCTGTGTTCACTCTATGCAACTCACATTAAAAAGAAAAAAAACCTTATTTGTCAATGCATAATATATTACACCCAGGAGACATTCCCAGTATTTTAAAAGGATTGTCCTTCATGGAGAAGAGATTTATCAGTAAAATACATGTATTTATGACTGTTATCATCTTACCATGTGGACAATATGCTGAAAAAGGCCTTTCAATTGATTTTTCTGTAATTGTTGATGAAAGTGTATCAATACTCCCCAGAAATTCATCACATTTAAATGGTCTGACAGTGTCATATGGTGAAAGTTATCAATCCCCACTCCATGTTGTTCGGCACATTTCAATCATACAGGCATTAGAATGGCTGAAACAGCATAATATATGTCACAAAGATATTTGTATATCTGGTGAATGTGAAGACAAGCCACAATATTGTGACACTTCCTATTCACAAGTGAATAGTAATTTACCGTATGAAAAGGTCTCAGTAATTCAAATTAATTATACTGCTCCTGATATTTCATTTGATCTTAATGCTAATCAGCCTGAAAAAGTAATTTTGCCTAAATGCAAATTCGATCCAGTTTTGGCATACTATTTAGACAAAGGAGAGGAGGAAGCTTTTCCATGGGTATTTCCACATGTAAATGGTTATAAGCAGAAAAGATTACAACCAAGAACTCCTCCATTATATTTCAAGCATAGATTATATTTTTCCGATGGCACGTTTCGATAATATATATCATACTTACTTCATGCTTTAAATGAGTATGAGCATTCTGAATTGCTTACTTCTGTTTCTATTGACATGTGTATGCGCAAAGCTCAGCCACAGGAAGACTCGTCCATTGGATTCAGCACAATACCAGCACGTGACATAAACGCTTGTGAGTAAATCCAGACATCATTGTGAATTTATATATGTTCATGAAAGATATCATATGGACTGCTGCATACTGGAAAGATACCCTTCTTGATCTTCTGGCAATTATGAAAACCCTCGCCCCCCCCCCCCCCCCCTATTCTATTTGTTACATTGTCAGCTAATGATCACTGGCCTGAGTTAATAGTGTCCTTGAAGAAATGTACTTTATGAAGAAGCACTACAAATTACAAAATGCTGCTGAATTAGTAAAAGATGACCCATTCATGGCTACTTTGCATTTTGAAAGAAGATTCAAAGCTCTAATGAACCATATCTTATAAAATAATATTGAACCTTTTGGTAAGATTCAAGATTATTTTGGAAGAGTTGAATTTCAAATGAGAGGTAGTCCCCATATGCATTATTTTTGTGGAATTGCCGACATTCCTTCAATAGAATCAACATCGATTCTTGATTACATTGACAAAGTTATTTCTGCCAAAATACCATCACTTGAAGATTCTGATTTATATCATTATGTAAAAAATTACCAAACACATAGGCACACTAAATATTGTTTGTGTGTCTCTGGTAGATGTACGTTTGGTTTTCCTATACGATTATGTGTCAAAACACAGTTGCGTTCATATACAGATATAAGTAGTTCTTACACAAAAGCACGATTTAATGAAACCAGTCGATCAGAATGTGATGCTTATATACATGCATACAACCCTGCAGTATTTAAATATTGGCAAGCAAATATGGATATTCAGTTGGTTGGGAATGCTGAAAGTGCTGCATACTAAAAAATACTAAAGATTCGATGCTGTGTACTTAAAACCCGTCGTTTGAGTACTCAAGAGGCATGTTACAGGTTAAGTGATTTAAAATTGGTAAATAGTACAAGGAAAGTAATTAACTTGAATGTTGAGCCAGTAAAGATTCAGAGTTTTAAAACCAAAAGCAGAACGAGATAAATTACCTGATAATAGTTTAGATATATTTATGAATAATATCTTACATCACTATCGGGCTCGGCCGATGAATTGGCTTCTCTGGTGTTGCTTTCAATTCCACAAAAGATGCATTTCTACACAAGCGACATAATTTGCAGTTGCCTGAATTTAATCAACTTAATGCTAAATGTGAAATTGAAAATGCTGTGCGTTTTATTCAGTGTTCGAAGTGGAGTTAGCAGGCATGTTACTGCCAGCAACTTCCTAGCGTGACTTCAATGTAGACGATTTTTTTAAGAAACACAAGCAGACATATCATGCCCACCAGATGATGTGAATGCCACGGATGCACTTGTAAATGTACGTAAAAGTGGGAAAGCTACAGCACAAGAACAACTTGATATTCATTCATTGCAAGTGTGCCAACTGTCACAGGATGATTTGCAAGAAAGATTACATTGCCTGTTTCCATGTTAGAAACATGTAATGACTGCACTTAAAAATCATTATATGAATACATCTAAAGAGATAAATGTAAAGTTACACATGTTCATCACAGGAAAGCTGGGAGTGGTAAGAGTTATCTTTCAACAACTATAATAGAATGGCTGCGTTTATGCACAGGAGTTATGGCAGGTTCAGACCCAGTAATTGTGTGTGCACCAACAGGGACTGCTGCTCGACATATTCGTGGTTGTACATTGCATACTGCTTTTTCCCTTCCTGTACAGCATGCAAAACAGCCTGATTACTGTAACTTGAAAGGAATGAAGCTTCCAAAATTGCAACACTTCTACAGAAATACGCATACACTACTAATTGATGAAATTTCTATGGTCAGTGAACGTATATTTCTATTTATGGATATACGCTTGTGTGAAATAGAGGAAAATGATGACCTCTTTGGTGGGCTAAATCATGTTGTCTTTGGGGATTTGCTACAATTAAGACCTGTGAGAGGTCACTATCTTTTTGAAGGAATAAACCTTTGGCAAAACTTTCAGCCTTCTTTCCTGTCACAAAATATGCGACAAGCTGGTGATAATCATTATGCCAGTTTGTTGAACAGAGCAAGAGTTGGCCAACTGACAGAAGATGACATCACAAGTTTGAAACAAAAGCTGATTTCTGCTCCCTTTTAAGCCTGAAACAATAGTCCACATTTATCTCAAAATAAAAGATGTAATGAAGCACATTCTCAAAGTGCAATATATATATATATGTATATATAACAATGTAACAGTTATTGAAGCTCTTCATTATTATTCTTCATGCAATATGCATAGTAAAATGGTTTCAGATGAATACATACCTGAGGATGATAGAGATGCATGGGGTCTCCCCTGGTACTAACATATATCTAAAGGAGCTCGCGTAATGCTCTTGGGAAATATAAATACACAAGAAGGGTTGATAAATGGAGCAATGGGGTATGTAACCGAACTAGAAATATCAAAGAAAACATAAGAGTCGATGGCTGATCGTGTTTTTGTCAAATTCAATGATTCAAACATAAGTCGTATACTTCCAGATACTGATTATGACAATGCTATATCAATTGAAGTTATAGTACAGGAATTACATTATAATGGAAGAAGTATTGTAAGACAACAGTTTTCACTTGTACCTTCATGCGCATGTACCATACATAAATTACAAGGTGTTTCTCTTGATAAAGTTGTCATGTCAATTGGAAATGATGTGTTCGAAAAAGGCATGGCTTATGTTGCTCTCAGCCAATTGCGAACACTTGATGGTCTTTATTTGTTAACATTTAAGCCAGACAAAATAAATTCTCCGCAAAAAGCTATGTTTGAATGCAGTGGATCACGTGGTATTTACGAGCGTGCTTATGAAGAGTCTCTGCAAACAAAATTTAGAAAAGAAGGTTGAGTACAAACTGAGCTGAAAAATGGAAAATATACTCAACAGCAAAAGAAATGCAAAATTTAACATAGGAACCTATGCAAGAATTTTGCATTTGTTTTGCTGTTGAGTACATAATAAAACTGTATACTGTGAGCATGTATATCTCTAGGGTGAACAAAAGACAAAATTATTGTAATTGCATCAATACAGATTATCTCCTAAAGCAGACTCTTAATACCTATGGAATACATATATGAAAACTGTAATGAATTTGGAAGTCCGCAAAGTTGTCCAAACAACTCCTAAACACCGACGAAATCTTCTGGTTCCGCTGTGTATGCATTATTTCTGCATAAATCTTTCAGCGCAAATATTAATTTAGGGCATCGAATAAGTACTCTAATATCGTCTAAGTCGAGCGCTAAAATCTATATATATATACATGTCCGTCAGGACAAAAGCAATTGCCCCCTCGCAGCAGGTACCTTCCCAGTAACAAACTTGAAAAGAGATGATGCTCCATATCTAATAACGCAAATAATACTTCGTAGCACGAGGCTTCCCGTCCACGAAAAATCAGCAACTTCTTATTCTACCCATATCCAACTATTTACATTAATCGCATAGTTGTCTTTTTTGTTACATTTTACAATAAAGGCATACAAACCTTTGGTACTTTTCAAACGGAAAGTGTCAGTATTTTGCCATCCATCAAGAAACCATACATGGATAATTTATTTTAAAACAAAACAAATATTTGTACAAATCTTTTTGTCAAATTTTACGATAAGGCCTTAAAAACCCATATTACTTTTCAAACTCAAAATATCAGTATCTTACTGTTTTGCCATCTAACTAGAAGCCACGTATGGTTCATTAATGTTCCAAAGAAAATTTAATTCCCAGTCAATAGGTGAACAGTATCACACATACAGAATCCTTCTTTTTCTGAGAAGCATATGTTACACTTTACGAAACATATAAGAACACAAGGACAGTGTGAACTGCTCGTCCTGGTCTGATTGAAATTCAACCTATAATCCTTCCATCCTGATCCTGGAGAACACAGATAGGTTTCTATGCAATGTTGAAGCAATTGGCCAAGCGGTTTCAAACTTTGATTTTGTCGAGATTTGTAATATGTTTATATATATATATATATATATATATATATATATATATATATATATATATATATATATATATATATATATATATATACATATATATACACACACACACACACACATATATATATATATATATATATATATATATATATATATATATATATATATATATATATATGAAAGCAACGACAGAAAAATTCCCATTGACTTGTATCAAAATCACAAGGACTGTGTACATTCACCAAAAAATACCTGAACTGAAAACTCCGTTAAAAATCAAGGATCCCTAGCATATCCACCTAATAAACAACTTTTTGACCTTGCCGCAAAATGTACATTTTACCACGATTCATTGCAAGCTGAGTGACACTTTTGGAGAAACATTTGAAATAAGCGAATACACAAAAAGTTGTTTAAAACATATATATTAATTGCAAGGGCAGCTGACGAAACAATTAAAGGTACAGAGGTCCGAAGGTATTCCATATGCTATCAGTGTCAAAGTAATTAACCTAGTCATTTCGGAGAAGATTGTGTAAGTTTTGCCCCCCACCCATCCCAAAATAGCGTAAAAAAATCCAAAATCAGTGGAGTGTAATCAACGGAGCAAATGTGGCAGAAACTCCCCTAATGAAGATACCCTCCAAGTTTGAAGAGGATCAGGCTAACGGTTTTGGAAAAGTAAAAGAAATAGGCTTTGTAGAGGTCTGCAGACGGACGGGCAACAGACAGAGACTCATCATATGGCCTCAGCTGACAGCCAGTCAGACGAGGTTAACATGAAGCTGACAAATTGCAATAAATAAATGTTCTGTGCTTGCACACAGCTAATTTGGTCTACCATGCGGAGCTGGAAAAGTGGCAACATTGTGTAAATAGTTATTTGTTCTGGATTTTTCCCCTTATGTACATGAGTATAATATTCCCACATTGTCATGGATAAGTTGGGTAAGCTGGTCTCGTCATAAGAGAAACTAGACATACCTTCATCGCAAAGCGCTGACTGAAGGGTCCGCCATTGGCTCAACTTAGGTCATGATGACACACTAAAACCTAATCAGTTCATCTTACCAGGTAAGATAAGCATATTGCCAATTTTGAGCAAAATACATGGGAGGCATTCTGTATTATCGCGGTGACGAGAATGTGCGCGTCCGGACGCACGGACAACCGGTAAACATAAAGGGTGCCCCCATGGGGCGGAACCCTTAATTAAGCGTGTCAACCTTTAATTAGAGCATAATACATGGAAGCATTCTGGAGATATCATGGTAAGAAACCCTAACTAACATCTAATCAAGCTCCCATTTGCTCACATTATGCTATGATGGCACCAAAAATCTAACCAGATCACCCTGGCATACAAGATAATCATGCTGTAAAATTTGAACAAGATACATACAAGCATTCTGGAGATATCCCAGTAACGAGCCCTAACAAACATTTGTTCAAATTAGATCAGGGTGACGCCAAAATCAGTTCATCTTAGCTTGTTAGATAAGCATACCGCCAAATTTGAGCAAAATTCATTGGAGCATTCTCTATGTTTTGCGGTAACAAGCACTAACGAGCATGTAATTAAGCTGCCATTTGCTGCTCAAATTAGGTCATGGTGACAAAAATCTAATCAGTTCATTTTGCCAGGTAAAGTAAGCATATTGCCAACTTTTAACAAAATATATGGACGCATTCTGCAGATATCCGGACGGACATCTGGAAGGACTAACCAAAAAACAGAAAGAGCCCCCCCCCCCCCCCTTATGGGACGGACCCTCAAAAAATCTGTCCATGCACAAGTACGAGACACTAACAGAGATTAAACCACAAAGGAGTATTTCGGAGAGTGGTATATGAAACGGGACACCAGTCACGTCAGGCACAGTCACCCCAGGGTACAAGGGGCGGTCATGTGGGGTTAATTTCGAAATAAAGCTGCGGATACATGTAAAGTTACACACTCTGTGCTTGTCAGTCTAATGAATGATAAATTTGCTACATCCACGTATCGGCGTTACTGATCTAATGGTGCGTGTTGCTCTGTCCATAATAATAATAATAATAATAATAATAATAATAATAATAATAATAATAATAATAATAATAATAATAATAATGATAACAACAACAACAACAACAACAACAATAATAATAATAATAATAATAATAATAATAATAATAATAATACATTTGCATTCTATTTCCAGTTACTGCAGACAGATGTTGAGGAGTCAACCTCACCTATATTTTCAACAGTTTGTGTTCAATGAATTCTTCGATAAACAAGCACACCCAGGACCAAATAGAACAGAACAACCATTGTCTTCGACCTAAATGAATGGCTTGTCCTTATTCCTCGTCACTTTTAGGCATTAGTTATTGACCATGGAATCATAATTCCTTAATAACTGAAAATAATGTGAGAAATGCTAACGGGGTGGTCAACGATGGGTCAACATAACGAAACACTCTATGAACACGTTGATCAAATCTGTGAGCTCTCTCCACTTATTGATATTTTTACCTTTTGTCTAACATAATCGAATCTTCAATCATCAGTTCAGTACTTGGTGTAAATCAAGACCAATTTCATGATCAAAGGTGAACTTGTGATTGCATAAAACTGAAGTTCACGTTTGCTCACAGTCATCGACCCTGTTTAGTACGGCTGTCAGAGAATTGTAACCCTATATATATATATATATATATATATATATATATATATATATATATGTGTGTGTGTGTGTGTCTGTGTGTCTGTGTGTCTGTGTGTGTGTCTGTGTGTGTGTCTGTGTGTGTGTGTGTGTGTGTGTGGTGGGCTAAATCTCACAAACCCATAATGTACAAAAGCAGCCACTTTTAAGCACTGTAATTACAAAACCAACGCCGATAAAAAAATCCATTGGGACGCTTTGAAAGCCACAAATGTGGCCAGTAATTATTTGTCAACAGTTTTCAATGTGATAAAACCATTGCGAAGTTATTTTTACTTTTGTATATCCATGTATAAATTGCTCGTGTTTATATGAATACTTTTATGTGGCCAAAAAGGTGATAGTAAACTTTGTTTATCGGAGTCTACCTGTCATAATATATTTATTTTAACTAAATTTTTATTGTGTCTTTCTTTGAGCAACGCTAAACAACTTCCACCCTCAGGTATTATAGTTATGCACCCCTTTGTGCCAGGATGCAACTATGGAAGCACATCTATGTGCATTTTGTTTCCAAATTCTGTGCAAGTTACGTGTTTTGAAGTGCCACACTTTTTCTAGGGACATAGCAGTGGTGTAAATAGATTTACTCTTGAACAGTTTTTAAAATTGACCTTGCTGGAAAAGCGTCCTCCCCTATCGTTTTCTAATTTTGTTGCATGTTGTATGAACATTTAACTTGAGTACCGACTGATATGGCACCATGCTGAGTTGTTAGACCAGGCTCACTGTAGCAGGCTTACATTAAGAAAAAAATGTGCTTTCGCAGTTCACAAAGAAAGTGTGTATTCGCGATTCACAAGAGAAAATCTGACTTTCACAATTGACAATAAATTTACTCGGCAAACAAAGGACGTTGTTTCAACGTTGAATTTTAGTTGAATTATGGTTGCAACGTTGAACAACCAAAATCTAACGCTGATTCAACGTTGATTTAGCAACATTGAATCAACGCTGATGGATGACGTTGTAACAACGTTGAAGTTGGATTGAATTATAGTTGCAACCATCATTCAATGTAGACTTGACATTGATCAAGTACAATGAACCAACTTTGATGGCTGAAGTGTTTCAATGTTGAGCATGGTTTTGACAATAATGTCAGCCCCCAAATGGGTACAAATGGGTATGTCATGATTAGTTTATATCGATATTTATATTATGGTTTAATTCTTAGTTTTGAATAAGGCAGTATTCATTATTTTGGTAATGCAAAATATAAAAACCTCTCAAGTAAAAAGTCACTCAAAAATAACTTGTTTTAATTTTATAACATTGGAAGTTATGTTAAGATTGTAAGGAAACAAAGAAATACCAAGGCCATGACTTTGCTGTGTTTGGGATGAGTAAGTTTATTTTGTAATTAATTATTGTGGTTCTGGATTGGGCATGCTGTCGTCAGAAGGTAAGCCTGCTTCCATATTTGGGTGGCTCAGCAAAAGAATGCTGTGTTATTCCAGCAAAACCTCCGTGCTGGCTGAAAGTCTTCAGACGGCATAGGGTCTGAGAGCCGGGTAACTTCTATATTGGTATCTATCAAGAGAGTTATTATCCAAAGCATCAAAGGCTGTGTTGTTTCATTATTTATCCTCTTGTGGTTTTGCAAGGTGAGTGAAACTTGATTTACAGAATGACAGAGTGAGCAAGTTTTCTATTTTCTTTCTGTTCTATCTGTTTGTTTGTAAAGAATGTGTGTTCTGTATGCAGGCCTTTGAGTGAATGGTTATCAGTAATTTAGTAAAGACATATAGGATATTCCCCATACACGTATTGCATTGGTATCCCCGAAAGGTAAATGATATCTCTTATACTCAGAAATCATTTCGCCACTTTCCCGACCTCCACTGTCAGACCAAGTGAGTAAGGGAGCTTCCCGCAGTAAAAGAGAGGAGCGACAGGTATAATTCCTTGCAGTCCGTCTCTGAAAATTCAAACATATCGACTTCCATATACATTATACACAGTTCCTCTTTGGAGAGACCACTTTTCTGGCAGGTCCAAATAAGAGAATACATAATATAGGTACGTGGTCTCTCTGGACAGAGCTCTAGCTACAGATAGGCTTAGAGGGACATGATAAATATATGGTATTGAAAAGCAAGTGGTCCTTTTAGAAGTGGTTTCAATGGAGAAGGGCCAGTACGTAGCAATATGTTAGTTAGGCAAGTATTCAGGTAATTGGTACCTTAAGGATAAGTAAAACACCAAAAACCTTTGCATGAGCGAATTTGAGATCGTAACGGTTGTTTTACAAGATAAATGTCCTTTCTATAAGTTGGCAAAATTTCAAGCTCCTAGCTTAAGTAGAAATGTGAGAAAAACACATTCATAAAGCCCCACACAGACATGTGGACATCTAAAAGTCCAGGTGTCATTCTTTTGGTTTTCAACGCAACCTGATACACCATGCAAATGAAAAATTAATGAAATGAAAAGATATCTAAATAAAAAAATGATGTTTTTTAGTGTTTTGGGAGGGCAAGCAGAAAATGTCAAAAAATATTTTGTTGCCACAAACAGTAACCATTTACATCATGCACGGGAAAAAATTGAAATGAAAAAATATCTAAGTGAAAAATGATATTTATAGGTGTTTTGGGAGGGTGAGGGGAAAATGTAAAAAATCGCATTGTAAATCCAGTGTCGCATAACATTGTAACTGCTTGATATTCCAAGACCAGAAGCAGTCAGGAGATTCTTTTTCCACAGACATACTTGTATGTGATAGTACATTATATGAGGATAAAACTTTCCTAACGCTGTCTTCATTGATCGTGAATTCACCCATGCGTGCATCGGAGCGAAAAGGTTGATCTGGCAAGGGAGGGGCATCATTGTCGGGTTGAGTAACACACTGGCTGGCAAAGTATGCATTAAATGCTTTGCACTTTTCGGTAATACCAGAAATAATCTTCTCGTCTTCAACGATGGGGGAGGGGTTGTGTCTTCATAAATTTTGCTTCCGACCATAGATTTGGACAAGTTCCACCATTGTTTGGGATTTATATTTTTCTCATCCAGTTCTTTACGTAATTTTGAAGAGTAGGTGTATTTTAACGTTTTAGGGAATGGACAACTTTTTTGCGTTTCCACGCACGGTTGCTCTGGCGCATAAATTTTTTAATGTCTGTTGTTAGCCAAGGTTTGTCCTTGGGCCTAATGGTGACTTCTTTATATAGGATAAATTGCTTTGCTGTAGTTTAGAATAGGTCAGACCAATAACAGACAATGTGTTCAATGGAGTCGAACACGTCAAAGGAAGTGTCTTACGGAGCGGAGCATAAAGTGGTATTTAGGCTTTGAAAATCGGCTTTTTTAAATACGCCTCTCTTGAAAGAGTGATCTTTTTGGTATGGGAATGAGAAAGAGCAGAATATGACTGAGTGATCAGAATTTGATATATTCCAAGAACAAAAGCAGTCAGGATATTCTTTTTTTTTCTACAGACATACTTGTATGTGGTAGCACATTATATATGGACAATTACATATGTCTTGTTAAAAAATAGAGGTCCCCTTTATAAACGGCAAAATGGTGCCTAGAGGTGAAATTTTAATTGTGGCCTTCAAGTTACAATTTATGCCTCTAAATTTCACTTCGTCCCCTGACTTTGGAATTACCGAAATTGTAATATGGATAACGTTATATGTAAGTAAACCAGAACAAAATAAATTTACATCTATGATGTACAATGGGCTATTATGACGGGATTGGTAGAATTCACTTAAATACGCGATCTTTCTTCGTAAAGTTTGACCAGAAAATAGAATTAGTGGCCTTTAATTGGTATACAGGCACAATTGATCAACATGGAAGAAGTTGCAATTACAAAAATGATTTTCAAATGAAAATGTGCTCCAATCTAACTTTTCACCTTGCATCTTTCAAAACAGCCGAATATGGCCTGAATGCTCAAGGAAATAGGAATAACAAGAAGTACTTGTCATAGAAAATGTTTGTTTTCTGACAGCAGCACAAAGACATGTTTTTCCACATAAGACACTTCTTTTTTTAGGGGGCAGGGGGTACAACGGGGCTCAATAAAGCTTCACCCACCAGCGCTTTTGTGTCAGAAAATGTTTTATTACCCCAAACAGAAACCCTTAAAATGACATTTTGGCTTTAAAATGACATTTTGACCTGAAACTGACCTTTGATCTTGAAATGAACTTTGACCTTGAAATGACCTTGACATTTGAGATGACCTTTGACTTGCTATGATCGTACTCCAATACACTCGGAACTACATCAACTTTAGTATATAAGATATTGAAGATTTAAAACTTTAATTAGCCCTCATTTGCATAATTTTGAAAAGCAAGACCTCTCATTATAAAAAGGCCAGACTTCATCTGTAGAAGTATAATTGTGCCAAGTTTGGAGTTTCTACGTTTAATACTTTTCAAATATTGTCGGACAAATTTGCCTGTGAAGAAAGAAACAGAGAGAGAGAGAGAGATAAAGAAAGAAAGAAAGAAAGAAAGAAAAAGGAAGAGAGAAGAAAGAAAGAAAGAAAGAAGGAAAGAAAGAAAGAAAGAAAGAAAGAAAGAAAGAAAGAAAGAAAGAAAGAAAGAAAGAAAGAAAGAAAAACAATATGTCTGTGTTGGTACACAGATATAATGACTAGCACTGTAGGATTTGGCATGACCAGTCTGGTGTAATTTGAAGTGGGCTGAAATCCATTATATATATTTTTACGTCATATTATGCCATCATAAAATAGAGTGATTCGAATAATTAATTTTGGGCATAGTTTTCCTAGGGTTGGTCGAAAATTTGAAAGTGATATTGGGTGGGGACAGGTGAAAATCCAACATGACTGCGTTTAGGTGGGACAAACGTGAACTCAACTGGTGAGCATAGTCTTCCTCAAAGTTAAAACTTTTACTTTCAGATACTCCAGGATGTGTTATGATGGCCGTCTATGGGAAATTTAATTAAGTAGTGTCACCTTGATCTCGGGTGACTGTGCCAGAGGTAACTGGTGGAGCGTTTCATGCCCATATGGCATTTTCCCATGAACTGTGACCTGGGAATACTTCAAGACGGTACTCAAGTTAAGTACCGATCTTTGCAAGCGTTTTCGCTTAAACTAAAAAGAAAAGTAGGATTACATATAAGGGGCCACAAAAGTGTCCACATAAAAATAATGGTGGCTGTTCGGGTTATACAGAAATAGTAACAGTTTGTGAAGCAGACACGCTTGCGGGACCCATAACCACACAAACGGACCATTGTAACATAGTGACAAAATGTCGTCCGATGATATTCAACTTAGCAAAGAATTAAATGGAGGAAACCGAACAAAACGTCCCAGCTCTAAAAAGAACCAATTGGATGAAGAAGAGCAGCGTTTAACTCCGAACGAATCAGACTCCGCCGAAGACAGCTCCTTGAAAATGTCAGACATGATAGTCGGGAACAGAATGCACGAGTTGATTTCTTTGATGGCCAACGATGAAAACAACTGCTGGGATATATTCAACAAGCGGCCAAAAAGGTACGGTATGACTCCGTTTCAATTGGCTTGTTTCATGGGACGCAAGGACATGGCAAAGGAAATTAATAAACGTTACCATTCTGAAATTTTCCCATCAAAGGCAAATCAGTCCGATCACTTTCTAGAAAACAAGGGGATACTTCACATATTGGTGGATGCATCAACAGACAATCCTGACCTTGCCCTAGAAATGTATCGTTTTGTGACCACAGAATTATGCACAGGAGAGCATCGTGATCAGTTGTTCAAAGAAATATTCGATGGGAATGATCCCCTCACATATGCCACGATGAATGGACAGCTTCTTTTGGCTGATGCAATTATCAACGAAAATTTTTACAAAAAGCCTGTATGCAATCATGGAACCTATATAGTAACCATATACGACATTTCACGCTATGATCAGACAACAGAGACCGGCAGTAAATTGAAGAGATCCCCCATGGATGCTTTACTGCATCTTGGCAAAGATGAACTGGCAAATGAACTGAACAGGGAGATACTTCTGCGCAAACCCTGGCAAAAGTGGATGGCGAGGAAATGGGAAAAGTTATCTTCAATTATTATCGCCTGGGCAGTTGTTCGGATTTTAAATTTGGTTGTTCTTACTCTTTATTGCACCTCAGATCAAATAGCAATAAGGCGCAGCAATGTAACCGTAATGGAAAAAAACAGTCCTTTAAGAACGTTGGGTCAGGTATGGCTTTTGATATGTGCAGCCATTATCTTGGTTTTGCAAGGTGTGACATTTTTTGTATCTTTCAAACGAAGGGTAACATCTTTTCGCGCAGATATGGTGCACCATTGGAAGGGAATCGTATCTTTCCAAAAGCCGGTGGTCCGTGGGCGTTTACAGTACGGGGAAGTATATTGGGTTTTGACCTTTATTATGTACTGTACCATATTTATTGCAACTATTCTTGACTTGGTTGGCAGTTGGGCAGACAGGTACATGTTAGCTCTAGCCCTCTGCACCGGTTTCTTATCAACTTTACACTTTTCATTTCTTATTCCAATCTTGGGTCATTTTTCTCTAACAGTTGAGAAAACCTTGATCGATATATTGAACTTTGCTGTATTTTATATTTTTGTTTTGTTTGGGTTTGGGGGTGCTCTTTATGTGGTATATAGAGGTTCACACGAAGAGGACCATGTTAAGATGTTTCCTTCTTACTTCCGATCACTTTTTTCAGTATTCCACATGACATTTGAACCACCAGAGCAAGAGATTTTATTCACTGCTCCGGCTCCCTTCATGGCTGTCACACTGTTTGTTACATACATTGTGCTGGCTGCTGTTCTGCTCATGAATTTTCTCATAGCAATTATGAATAGAACCGTAGAAGATATACATGCCATACAAACAATTGCATTTTTCTTAAACCGACTATCAGTAGTGCATAGAATCGAGACTTTTCTATTTTTAGTTTATCGGTGGCTAAGAGTCTGTTTGGAAGCATGTGGATTTGGATCGTATTACAAACATCAAGTTAACTCTCAAATCTATACATGTGAATGTGGTAAATCAATTACAGATTTTGAATTTGATCTTACCAATATCTTAGTATGTAATGAGTCTACCATAAAAGAAAATAAGAGAGATTGTTTGCTTACCAAGAAAGTGAGCAACGACAGAGACGCACAGTATTCGCAATGTTAACATAATTTCAGTGATCTTTATGGACTATAGAGACAATAGGATATATACACTAAACAGATCACACCAGAAGAGGTCACACTTATCCAATGAGACGTTGGTATTCAACAGATTATCTTGAAGGAGTTGGCGCCACTAATTGAAACGTATATTCTACAGGCAACGCCATTAATGTATGTCCAAAATACTTTAATTTAAATGAAAATTAAAAACTCAATATACAGAATTGATTCAAGGTATGTTTTCAAGTATACTCTATCATGTCTATGGTACAGTTTTTAGCATTGCTTGAAGCAACATGGAAACAACATAATTCAAGAATTGAAATCAGTTTTGTGAGCCTGCTTTTTGTCACTGATGCACTATTGGACAAACTTGACGCATACGTTACTTTGAATAAATATAAGTTGAGTACCAGCTGAGTCCAAATGTCACGTTTCATTGACGTGTTTTAACCCCTCGGCCTTCTCGGCAGACGGGGTATTGTCGTCATATCAGCGCCTGCGTGCATTCCTGCACACACACACACACACACACACACACACACACACACACACGTGTGTGTGTGTGTGTGTGTGCCTCCCACTCGTTCTTTTTATCCTTGTGGACGCGATAACTTTTGAACAAATTCAGCTACGATCATTAAACGTTTACTGCAGAAGCATCTCATTGAAAGCTTATCTGAGCTGGACATTCAAAGACCTTGACCTGTATGTAACCCTTAATTCACTTGACACCTTTATCGCACCACTTCTTATAAAACATCGCCTTACCATCAATCTTATTGAATTGAATTGAAATGAATTAAATTGAATTGAATTGAATTGAATTGAATTGAATTGAACCAGATTGTTTCTTTTATCATTTCCTCGGTATTGTTTGCATTACGAAAATTATTTTGGAACGAACTTGAAATAACTTGTTTTCAAAATAGGGATTTCATTTCTGTCTCGCCAGCATAAGCTGTTGGCGAGACTAAGCACTAATTTTCCAGATGTCCACATGTCAGTCCTTCCGTCCGTCAACAAAAAACTTCAGAGGCGCATAATTTCACTAACTACACTAGGTAGGGCTTTAGTACTTGGGTAAATGATTTATCGTCATGGTCACTAGGGATTTGTACCATCACTGTCATACCTCATAGGTTTACATTATGCCTGAATGAGCATTGTAGAAAAACATTGGAGCGGCACTATTTCACTAACAACGCTGGGTAAGGCTTTCATACTGGGGTAAATGATTGATAGTGATGGTCACTACAGATTTGTACCATCACTGTCACACTTCATTGGTTACATCATGCTTGAATGAGCATTGTAGAAAACTTCGGTGTGGCTTGAATTATGCTAGCGAGACATTGATGCCCCCTGCATGGCTCTGGTTTTGATATGTTATCAGTGTCATTTTTATATAATTAACTTGACCATAGCTATATATTTGTTACTGATGCACTATCGGACAAACTTGACGGATACGTTACTTTCAGTAAATGTAAGTTGAGTACCAGCTGACTCCAATCGTCACGTTTCATTGAAGTCTTTTTACCCCTCGGCCTTCTCGACAGATGGGGTATTTGTCATATCAGCGCCTGCGTGCGTGTTTGTGTGTGTTTGCCCCTCCCTCCTGTTGTTTTTACCCTTGTGGATGCGATAACTTTTGAACGAATTGAACTATTATCATTAAACTTTAACTGTAGAAACATCTCATGAGAAGCTTGTCTGAGTTTGACATTCAACGACCTTGACCTGTATGTAACCCTCAATTCACTCGATACCTTTTTCACACCACTTCTGTATATCACCTCACCATCAACCTTATTGAATTGAATTGAACTAGATTGTTTTTTTTATCATTATTTCAGCAGTATTTGGATTATGAAAATTATAATTGCACCAACTTGAGATAGCTTGTTTTCAAAAAAAGGCTTTTCATTTTTTTCGATATGCTATCAGCATCATTTTCTTGTAATTCTTGTAATTAACTTGTCCATAAATATTTATTAGTAAATGGTTAATATGGGATAATCCACTCTTTCCACAGGGCAAAGGAATGAGATATAAGCTTTTTAATCCACACACACTTCATTGTAGTCAACTGTATATCTGATTGTGCAAAACTTAAGTCTCCTTTTGAATGTAGTGCAATGAAATAGTTCCTTCTAATTTTATCAGGTTCATTATTCAATAAATATTTATCAAGTGTGATTTCGAACTCCTTTTTCATGTATCCTTTCGGATTTTTGGATTTCGGATAAATGAAACCAAATACATTACCTGTGACAGTGCAAGAGATTTTATAACTGACATTTTGCCTTATAATGAATTATTTCTCTGATCGCATGAGTTTAAAATAATTTTTATTTTTCAATATTTGGGGTCATAGTTTAAATCGTCTAGTTTTTCTGTTTTGGCTGAATTTTAACTCCTGATACTACTACAGGGATTATTTAACCATTTTCAGGCGAGATAATTTGCCATTTTAAAAGTTTGTGTTTTTTAAGGATCCAAATCTCAGAATTTCTGTTTTAGCTAGGTTAACTTTTAATATTGATATGCTTTTAAGGTTTAGCAAAGTTCTCCTAAGTGTCAACGGACTTTGTTTTGTAGTTTTGTATGTAAGTGACGTATCATCTGCATATTGTGATTTTTTTTCCATATGGATCTCGTTTAATTCCTTCAATGTCTGGATTTTTTTCCAATATTTACTGCCAAAATGTTCACACATCAAAATGTAAGCCGAGAGAGGACATCGTTGACGGAAACCTCGGCATAAGTAAAAAAAGCTTGTAATGTGCAGGCATTATTTGAAACACAGCTCTGAATACCATTGTAAAATATGTTAATCCACTTAATTAGTAAAGGCTCAAAGTTAAAACAGTTCAAACATATAGAAATAAGCTTCCATTCCAATAAGTCGAAGGTCTCAATAAAGTCAATTAGAACCAAAAGTGTTTGGATTTCTTCCTCATTTGTGTGATCTTTAATACTTAATATTCTGTTTATATTTTCACCTGTGTAACCTCCGTCTAAATATGCAGTATAATTTTCGTGTATTACGTTTGGTCTTACTTTTTTTATTCTAAATACACTACACTTTGCAGCTAATTTGCAATATTGATTAAGTAGGGAGATTAGTTTTTTACTCTAAAATTTTTTCTGTCTTTTTTGGAGAAGTTAACGTTAGAACTTTATGTCGCTGAGTTTTGGAGAACATTCCATGGTGATATGCTGGATCAGAAGCATTTAGTAACTTTGTTTTGATGTCAATACAGAAAAACTTATAACATTCTGCAGGATATTCATAAGATCCTGGAGACTTGCCATTTTGGCAGCTTTTCAATGTGTCTAATAACTCTTTCTGAAATTCCTTCTTCGAATTTATTTTGTTCATCATCAGTTAGTTTTGGCATACTCTTATCTTCTACAAAGAATAATCTTCTGGTATTTCAGAATCAATGCTGCGTTTATATAAATTTTGGTATTTTTTTCCCTCCTGAAGGATTTCTAAAACATCTGTTATAATTCTATTTCTTACTTTCAATTCGTTAATTATTATGTTATTATATTTTCGTTTCTCTAAGTTGAAAAATACCTTGTCGGCTTTTCTCCCTCTTCATACGATATGGTTTTGATCTGATCATTGCCCCTTGGACACTGTATTTCATTTCATCTTCTAGAGTCTTCCTTGGTCACTTGTATTTGTTGTACTGTTTCGTCAGAGTTATTTACTTGAAATGCCTCTTCTAACGTTTTAAATTTATTATCTATTGACATATCCCAAAGCATGATGTAAATTTCATTTTCATAATCATTAAAAGTTTACACCCTTTGACAAGAGCTACACGCTGTGAATGGGGTTACGTCTTTTTTGTCCTTTAGTGTACTATTATCTTAAACGAAATTATGGTCTACCCCAATGATCTAATGATCATTCGGAAGGTTTTGATTCTACTCTATGAAATTTTCATATAACTCGGCAGTATCAATATCGCAGCCATAAATATTTGCCAACGTTATCCATTTTTGATTTATTGTTACATCTAAGATGATAAATCTAGATTCATCATCTCTTATAACTTTATGAATTTCAAGCTCAGACTCATTTTTAACAATGTTCAGACTCCCAGAGTATCATGTTCGCCATGACTGAAGATGGCCTTATAACCCCACTCGAAATACTAGAGTTTTTCTATATCTGCTGTTCCATGCACTTCCTGAAGTAGGAAAATTGAACTTTTCTTCTGTGCAACCATATGAAAAATTGTTTCCTTTCTGGAGGGTCTGTCAAACCTCTTTCGTTCAAATTTTCATATAAAGCTCAGCCCATTTTCCAAATAGCTATTAATACATCTGCACATCATTTCTGTATTTTTATGATAAAATCAAAATGTTTTAACCAAAGTTTGAATGAATGAATGAATGGACTGATAATTCCGACAAAACAGCGATGTTACCCGTAATTCGTATTAGATAAACTAATTAACTTCTTTTACATGCCAGATTCCGACTACTTATGAAGATGTTTATATTTTTTGCGACAACAAAATTATAACTACCCTCGTAACTAGTCGATATCTATTTCATATCCTACAAATGTCTAAGGCGACTTTTTTGCGTTTTAACACTTCCAAAAAGTGGTTTAGAGGGCAGTCAATATTGATAAAATTTATAAACTCCCTTTATTTCAAATTTATGCACAAGTTGTGCATGGTATTTGGGAATGTCTTTAATATAGCTTGACTGCCTTACTAAATTTCAAAAGTAAGATAAAATGGTTTTCTTTCCTTCTTTCTTTCTTTCTTTCTTTCTTTCTTACTTTCTTTCTTTCTTCCCTTTCTAATTTTTTCTGTTTCTTTCCCTTTCTGTCGTTTTCTCTCGTTTTCTTTTTAATTTTTTTTTTTTGTCTTTCCTTATTTCTTTCTCCCCTAAATGCTGAACATTAAGATGTTGAATTTTTTAATTTTCAAGTTCTTCACCTCCATGGCGTTCTCCAGCGCTACTGAGAGCACCAAATAGTGAAGAAAGAAGAGTTTTGAGCCACTTTGCAATCAATGGCCCCAAAATTCTGGATTCCGACTGGTCGAGAAAGGTCACGTGACCAGTCTCTGTGCAGAATGTTTCTGTCCCTTGATTAGTCGAGAGCGATAACGTGACGAGAGAGCGGGAAAATTTATTCTATATCCATATTCATGAGAAATAAAGAACCAACACAAAAAATAAATAAAATTAACTTTATTTTTAGGCAAGCAGGAAGTGTTGACACAACTCAACAAAAGGGAGACCAAAAATAAACATAACAGAAGAACAACAAAGCTTTTGAAAGGTCGACACAAACCCGCTCTGGAAACGCAAAGTAAATAAAGTAAAAAAAAAAAAAAAATGGGTGGGAGGGTTGGGAAATACAAAACGTCCGCCCATGTGGAGAAATCTGAGGCACTGAAATGTTACCGGCAAAAACAAAGGAAGAACCAAAATTTCGCGACAAAAGGATCTCATGATCCTTACAACTAATAAATACCCCACTCAAGTCACTATGTTATTATGCAAATCAAATACATTCCAGTGGTAATTCGACCACCAAGACATCAGTAGTTAATATTCATTAATTAACAACCAGTGAACACATGAAACTGACTTCCCATGTGAAAATCGAATAGTCTGACGTGACCGCCAATGAATCTCATATAAATTCCTATTAGACTGAATTAGCTTTTCTAATTAGGATCAAAATAAACGATTCATTCTATATCTATATTCATGAGAAATAAAGAAACAACATAAAATATGAATGAAATTAACTTTATTTTTGGCCAAGCAGGAAGTGTTGACACAACTCAACTAAAGGGAGAGCAACAACAAACATAACAGAAGAACAACAAAACTTTTGAGAAGTCAACACAAACCCGCCAAAAAACAAACGGCCAAAAATAAGCAAAAACAAGATTAACTGAATAAATATATAAATTTTAAATAATTAAACATGAAATACACACTCAACTTAAAGAAACAGTCTTCTCTATTTAAAAGAAACAAAAAATGTGGTGATGTCTCATCAAAATTAGCAAACATATTACAAGCCACAGTACAAAATATGACAACACTAATAATAAATAAACTGGGAACATTATACCATATAGAGCCTGCTGAAATAACCACACTGCTAGACCAAGCCAGATGTAAACAAAGAATAGTACGACACTTACATAAATACTGACAATTAAATGCTGTATACAAAACATATCACCAAATCAGCCAAGTCAAATACCCACTAAGTATATTTTACAATATGACTTACATGTAGAAATTGTAAATGACCTAGTGCAGTATCAATCGAGTATCAAGACTTTAAGAGACAACAGCATCACATCTTGAAAAATACTGAATGTTCAAAATGAAATTCAAGTAGGATCATCAATTTATATATCCTAACAATATTAAACGACTAAATATAAATTGTCACACTCTATCCTAGTAAGTACTCCGTAAATCATCACAATCTGTACCATAACAAATCACATGATCAAACCTTATAAACAGACAGGAAAGTAATAAGAATAATCCATCAAAGAATTATTTGACAATTAAGTTTTTACTTCCACCATAAGACTAGCCATAAATCAAAATGTATGCAACCGAAGAATCAAATCCCTCATTTTGGAACACACAGCCCATCTTGAGTGTACAGAAAAATCTAGGTGACTCAAGTACGCACTGGAAGCCCAATCTCCATGAAGCTTGATCAACTCCCCAGGAACCCCCGCCTTAAAGTCAAAGGAAGCCCCACCTCTCCTGAATGAATGGCCTTTGAACAACATGGCATTAAAACCAGCCAAAGTTAGAAAATGCCTCAAAACTTTAGCAAGTTCATACACCGTCGAAATCAAAAGTTTCAGCTTGACTGCATAAGCAAAGGCTGGTAAATCGGGACTCCCAGGAACTTTAGAAACTAAGCGTTCAAAAGCACTAGTAGGACACAAAGGCGAATTGGGAACATTGGGTAAAGGAAAACCCGAAAACCAAATTGATTGGTCTTTGACCAAAACAACGACACTGGTAAACCAGATTCAGAAATAATAATTTTACCTCTGGCTAAGTGCTTGACAGAACTAAACTTAGACAAACTTGTTGGAACAACATTCCATTTTCTGGCCATCAGAAAAAAGGCAATCAAAAAGGCTGACCAGGCAGCCATAAACAAAGGTTTGTGAAGATCCATGACATTATGTAATTTTAGCAGAATAATTGGAGTCATAGCAGCTGCTCTACGCCTTCTGTGTGGTTTTAATCTGGCAAAACCCTTCAATGACTTAAATTCAAAGACTTGCATCCAAGAAAATTCACAACCCACATAAAAATGTAAAATTTTAACCCTGTGAATGTAGTTTCTGACTGAACCAACACATCTAAAATAACTATGTAAATACTGCACATACAACCTGTCATTAGAGATGCTGGTACATACCTTAAACCCAAAAATAAACAAAAAACAAAAACAAAAGAGACTTCCACTGGCATTTTAAATTCTTATAAGTACCAGGAGCAAAAAACTGCTTGTCTAGATACCTGTAAATCTCTTAACAAAGTCTACAATTCTTGATCTGTAATATAAAATGTATGACAGAATTACCATGATGCAGTAAAATCTAACAAACCTGGCGTTACTTTCACTTCATAACACTTCACATCAACTTCCTGCAAGAAAAGTCTTACATTATCCTTATGCACATGAGCCCTAGACAATAAATCAGATAGTCTATTGTCCTGGTTGTTATAAAAAATGGGCTCAATTTCCATCTGATAAATTGCACTGAGATAAGCCACTTCTCGCAGATATGCACTCAGCATATCATTACATGTACGTCCAGACCGTAACACACAAACTGATACTTGATTATTGGCTAAGAGTCTCACTCTGATACCTTTAAATCTATCACCCCAAAGCTTCAATGCTATCATGATTGTAAGTAGTTCTAATACATTGATATCAAAGGTTTTATCCAGTATGTGCTGCGGAAATTCACCTAATGTTCTAGAGTGCCTCCCACATCCAGAAAAGGCATGCATCTGAGGCCATGACCTCATCAGGCTCTGACCAAAACTGACTAGGTTTCATAGAAATACCATTGTAACCTTGAATAAATGTATCCCACCACAATACATCTTTCATGAAATCATGGGGAATGACCAACCTGTTTATGCGTAGGTTGACTATGAATATCTCTTAAATGTGACATTCTTGAGATAAAAACTCTAACTGGCCTGACACACTTGGCAGCAAATTGCAATAACCCTATCAAAGACTGAATGTCATGCTTAGAAGCAGTAACTTTGTTTTGCCAGTCAACCAGAAAAAGTTTGATTTCATTCAATTTCTCAGAGGGCTCTCACACAGTCATATGGACCATATTGAAAAGATATCCTGAGAACATGAGTTCTGTGACAGGAGGAACTGCTTACTCATTTGCTTCTTGACTTCCTAAGAGACCAAATAATTCTTTCAAATAGGAAAAGGCCAAATTCGCCCTTTCAGGTTTGTCCAAACCACCAAAATGATCGAAATAATTCAAAACACTAAAATCTTTGTACTTGAAGAAATTTACAACTGCATTAGTAAATCGCTGGCACATGTACGCTGCCGATCTTAACCCAAATGGGGGGACTCTATCAAAGAAAAAATATCCCCTCCAGGAGTACCCTAAAAATGATAATCCCCTGGACAAAAGACAAGCAGGACCAAATGTAACAATCAGTGCAAAATAATCATACGTAGAAGGAAAACCCACTTTGATAGGTTCCCCAGAATAAAACTTTATCAACACCATCATTTACGTAATTTCCAAATGGCCAAGATATATCCAAAATGACTCTCCTTTTAGAACTACCTTTCTTGGGTACTGTATTAGGCCGAGAAACACACAATTGAGATTGCACAGGGTTGAATTCGAAAAAATAAAAACGAGACTCTTATCTTCGCCTGTGAGTGGATTTTCTTTACTCTTTTATCTTTTCGTGAAGTTTTCCAGATCTCCACATAGTGCTCAACTACAAGACAGTTTCAAAACCAAGGCGCCACAGAGGAGCGCCCAGTGTACCAGGTGGGGAACCATGACTATTGAGGTCAAGGGTTGTTAATTGCAGGTTGTCTGTAGCCATTGTGCTTGATGAGAAGTGTAGGTTGAGAGCGAATTCATTGGCTTTATACAGCAATATTTTGGAACATTCTGGATTTAGAACATTGAACCAGACCCTGACTTTCACATGGGAAAATAATGAAAAGAATGTTTAAAGTTCCCGAAGGAATTTACATGGAATTTGTGTTCTAAAATGTTTAAAATTTCCTTCCAGAATTTACCAGAATAGTAGGGTTAATGTGCACTTTAATTTTTTCATGCACCTTAAATTACTTTGGGGTCAAAGATCCTAAGAATAAAGTGAAAACGACCTCATTTCACCAGATCATGGGAAAACGTTGTTTTTTAAGCAAGTCAGATTAAATAATTACCAATATGTTTATTAACATTGAGCAAATCTGGGCACAGTAATCAATAGCTAGTAATTTTTGTTTCAAATATACACTTTACCACCTAGATTTTGTATTTTGGTGCTATTTTCTCACACTTGATTGTCATCACAATTACATAAGCAGTCTCCAAATTTCAGTATGGGCACTGAAAGAGATAAACAATCTAGGTGTAATGTGTGTACAGTAAACGTTTACTGTTGGATCTAATAAAATTCTTTGAATCTGAACAGTCCGCAGTTGTGAGAGTTTAAAGAGGCACTAATTCTAATGCTTTGTCAAGAATTTGGGGTCAAAATGAAGGGTGAGATACATCTCCTCTGCTATGTCTCACTGACATTTGATGAAAACCACATGCTGGCACAGCCAAGTCAGTCCTGTCTCTTGCAATATTCTTTCACTGATTACAGGGCAAAGGCGAAGTCAACAAATTTAAAGATGAAACTGAATAAGCCTAAGAAAATGTGTGACTATTAATCTTTTATTTATATTGGAACCATCTAGAGTTGAATGCAAAGATGAGTTAAAGCTACAAATTCCCTCCAGAATCTATTTGAAAATTACATTTTCATGCTTTTTTGTCAATATGATTAACGCATACATTGACCTTTCCCATGCCCCATTTCCTGGAACATTCATTTCTTCCCTATAAATACAGCTCATAATCTCCCCCACATCATGTCTCTCCATGCAGCAGTCCAACTGTTCACAAGAAGCAGCCAAGTCACATCAACAGAGACCTTGTCTGAGTGTGGTGATTTCAGAGCTAATGTTCTGTACATCTTAGTTTTTGTGTCTGTTCAAGTCAAATCAAGCAGTGTGGTAAGTGTATTGCATGTGTCGTTTTGCCCAGAACCACTTCCTAGTAGTCATTACCCTATTCCGCAGCCCGAACTCTTTACTTTCCTTAAGCATATCTGTCCGTGTCTAACCTATATACATATGGAAGTGCTATTGTCTGTATTGCACACGTTCCTCTGTAAAATTTTGACATAGGCTGTATTAGCCCAAATAAATTAAAGGGTCTTCAGCGGGTAACTACTCAACATGTTTCGGAGCCTTTTACCCGTACATGTCTCTCTGAGTAGCGGCTCCTTGTCTAAGCTAATTATTCAGCAGACAACCCACATAATAATGAATAAATATGAACGTGGCAAATGATGAATTGACTAAATACGTGAAGTTTTGCTTATAAATGCAGAGCTTCATTATGAAAGAAGAATACCTGTCAAACAAACCATAATTACTAAATTTGTATAGTACAGGTTCAGATAAGAACAATTTGACTTACCCCTGAACCAATATGTACCTTTTCTAGCTGGACAGCTTATCCTAGTTAAACCACCCGCCAGTGTTTAACTGAAGTAGAAACAAGCCGGGGCATTATATTCAGTGATTGCAAAATAAACAGTTGCAGTTAGACCACCTGTACAAACCAAGGGAAATCCTTACAAGGACTGCAACAATGTACATCTGGACCCAGAAATGTAAAACAAACTCCATGATGACACCTACTTCTCAAACAATTAAGCTCTATTTCACTGCCAACCCTGAGTCAATGTGTCAACTTAATGTGTCAGGTTTGTGACATTTGAAAAAATACTGTCAATTTTGAGTAATTTTTTAATATTGAGTAAATGTGCATTTAGGCATGTCAGAAAAGAATGAAAGTCATTAGCACTTCTGCCAAAAAAATTTTCTCAAAACAACTTTTCTTAACAGGATTTGGACTCTGATTTCATTATTTTTCCCAACCAGACTGAGCCATTATAGGCTATAAAAAGAGTGTAAAAGTGCAAAGAGACCATTTTCAAAGGGTTACTTGCAAGGTGTTTCAATATGTTGTGATGTAGATGCTACAAGTATCCATTAACCAGTATGAATGACTGGTTGTGTGATTCGTGCAGGCAAATTGCTCAAGACTGTGTCAACAGCTGCAATTTTTGCAGTTGTTTAATTGCTCATGGGCAGTGTCATTGTGGCAAGTGTGGTGACCAAGGTAAGGAATGTATGCGGTGTCACATACCTTTAATGACAAAATACTTCGGGCCTGAAGACAACATATGCAAGACCTGTAAAAATAAAATCTTACCAAACAGCAATACGCAAAAAAAAAAAAAAAAAAAAAAAACTAGTGGAAGACCTTAGCCTTTATCCAAGCAACAAAAGTCACAAGCTTAGTGATAGAGATTTTTTGCATGGGCTTTTGAACGAAGTTGTACACCATCTTAGAGAACAATAACAGAAAAGAAAAGCTCTGAAATTTCATTCGGTCTTACGAACAAGATTGATTAAACAGAATTCAATAGATGAGAGGAAAATGAAAGCAACTCCAGCTTTCCATAGTGCAACAATGACCCTGCTAGCTTCCGATGACTGTGGCACTATGGTGAGAGAGGCATACAGTCATGTGCTTGCAATATTGATAAATTTGTTTGTGTACGCTCTGGATGTCGTATGGAAGAAGTACTTGCATTAATAATTAAAGTAGGAACATGGCATACAAGCAGGAGTTCATCATATGTTCCCACCCCAAAGTGGATTTCTAACACCCACTCGGTCATAAATGTTAGGAATCAGGATGAAAAAATATTTTATGTGGGCTGTTTTGTCAGCTTTGCATTCAGCATCATGTCATGTAGAAAGAATAAGCATTTACATTGCCTATCAGGAAGAACTGAACTTGGCAGACATTTCCTTTCCTGTCAAAATTACAGACAGTGCCAAGTTTGAAAAGTTGAATCTTGGCTCTATATGATGGTTTTAAAGGAGAGCAAACATGTTGATTTGCTACTGCTAGAGGAACTGCTTTACATTTGGATAAAAAGTGTGTCACATATGAGATTTCTCGAAAATAAGCACAAAGGGAGGATATATTACTACTCGTGTTGCAAAACACTTTTAAAAAATGACCAAAGTGTGCTGGAACATGTGCCTACTTGCAAAACATTTGGTCTACAGAAAACCAAGGTGCCAAAACCAAGCAGCATTTGTACATTCAAGTATAAAGGAAATAAACTGCCTGCCCCATTTGTTATTTATGTTGACTTTGAGTCTATCATTGTTCCACTCAATGAGCACCAAGGCACAAACACAGTGAGAGAAAGTCTCCACATTCCCTCAGGACTTTGCATGTACATAGTGTGCAGCAAAGAACCTCGATTTTCCTATGGCACACCTACATTTTACAGGGGCGAGAATGTTGCCATGACCTTTCCAGAGCATCTGAAAGTAGAAATCTGTAGGGTTGATTTTGTGCCTATCATGATGACAGAGGAGTACGATCAGAAATTTCAGCAAGAAAATATTTGCTACTTTTGTGAAAAGCAAATAGTCAGTCAATCAGACAAGGTGAGTGATCACAACTACTTGATTGGACAATTTGTGGTGCAGCACACCAACACTGTAATATACAAAAGCAAAGCTTTTGATATGGTAAACAGAAATCGGATGATGTGCGAACTGTGAACTAGTGGAATTCAAGGTAAAACATGGCGATTAGTACATAGATTGTACGAGAAGGTGGAAAACAAAGTTATATTTGGTCCTTTTGAAAGTAATTGGTACGAAAGTGTTAATGGTGTGAAACAAGGATGCATTCTATCACCCAGGCTATTTTCTATTGTCATGAATGATCTACTCTTTATGCTTAATGAGCAGAGGGTAGGAATAACCTATCATGATGAACTTATTCCTGCCTTACTTTATGCAGATGACATTGTTCTGATGGCAAATGATGATAAACAACTCCAGGAAATGCTTAATATTGCACATAGATTTGCTATAAAATGGGAAATGAAATTTTATGACACAAAATCGAAAGTTATGGTAATAGGTAAAAAAATGGATATGACAAGGAAATGGTTTTTGGGAACGTTGACACTTGAAGAATGCACTATGTATAAATATTTAGGTATTATATTTGCCCAGTCATTACAAGACTCTCCACACATAAAGCAACACTTGAAAGGTAAACTTAGTCGCTTATATGGATATATATGTAGGATTCTCTCATCGCACGACAATATAAATAGAGTAATGTTTGGTGACAGTCTCTGGAAAAGCCTAATAATGCCTTCACTCTCACATGGAAGTGCAGTATGGTTTAACAATACAAAGGAAAGCACAATTATTGTAAGATCATTCCAGTACACGGTGGCACGAGCTATTCTACAAGTAAGAGGTACCCCTGCAATGGTGGCAACACTAGGGGAGTTTGGCTGGCTACCACTGATAACCATCTTGAATAAACAGAGAGTAAAATATTATCATCATGTAAAGTATAACATTCCAGCAAACAGACTGTGTAAACGAGTACTTTGTGATTTAGAAACAAATTTTCACTCCGGTCATAAATCTTGCTGGCCATACATGTCACAGACAACCACAGTCTTGTCCGATGTTGGATTAGATAATGTAAATTGTAGAGATACTGGTGACTGGATCTATCCTTTTTGTAAGTTGTCAACGCAAAACTACGTATATGACTTTGTTAAAGATATCGATGAAATGCCCTCCTTGTCATATTACAAATTTATTAAGTATTCCACGTATGGGGAGAGATACATGTTCCAGGTAAATGACTTCAAGGGCATTAGACTAAAATTTATGGCTAGAACCGGATGTCTAGGATTGGAAGAAACATTACAGAGATGGAATTTGTCCAACGGAATTTGTAAACTATGTAATTAAGGTATAGAAGACTTATTTCATTTCACTTTCACATGTGAACACTCCAAGGAATTAAGAATTAAGATTTGGCGAAATTTGGAAAAAATGCCTGTTGGAACATGGTTATACCCATGTATGGGAACATATTACTCGCTCTTCCTTAACTACGAAATTTACGCTACTCTTTGGAATATCATTCAATTATGACCATGCTGTTAATGATATATTTGACAGTGCTTGTAAAACTTTCCTAAAAGAAGCATGGCGTTGCCGTATGGTAGCTCTTGAAGATGCTGGCTGTGACATTTCTGTGTAGATTCTTAAAAATTAGCTGTGATATATAAGCTAATGTGTGTATATATATCTTCAACAGTGCCTGTTCACAATAAAGAAATAGAGTTGTACAGTTCCCTGTAAGGTGCAGATTCCATAGATTTTAAATGAAGCTCCTATATTGTATATAAGTTTTATATATTTTGAAGTGTACTTTAATTTTATACATTGTTAACCAAAAGTGCACGATGAACTTGTCCTTACGCTTTCTAGTTTTCTCCCAATGAGTGGTTTATCTCTAGTTTTAGCGCGGGGGACAACAATTATGATATTGATGATTGTTTACACCAGTTGAAAGCAAACTTTAAATGGGTACTTGGACGCATCATGGAATAAACCCTGTTCCATCGATGCCCCCATTGTAAAGGGGTAGTTTTCCTAATAAAATTATTATTATTATTATCATCATCATCATCATCATTATTATTATTATTATTATTACAGGCTTACTTCAAAGGTAAGAAGACAAGAGACGTGTTGGAGAATCTGTTCAAGGGCAAATGTAATTATAAATCAGATGTGGATGCTGCATGTGCTGACACAAGCACTTTGCAATGCAAATACATCATTCAGTGGTGATTCACAACTTGAAAGGATATGATACTCACTTGGTGATGGGGGCAGTTGGAAAAGTGGACTTAGGAGAGGTGAAGTGTATTCCACAAAGTTCTGAAAAGTTTGTTTCCTTTTCATTGGGAAAAGCTCACTTTTACAGATTCACTGCAGTTTCTGAATCGGTCTCTTGATGAACTAGCTAGAGGGGTGAAGGACTTTGATATTTCCAAGGAATTCAGAAAGAACTGTTGATAGGGAAACGTGTGTATCCCTACGAATACATGGACTCACTCGCAAGTTTTGATGAGACCTGCCTCCCATCCATTGACATCTTTTACAGTACACTTGCTGGGATGCAGCGCTGAAAATGTCTGGAGTGTCACTGGAGTTACTATCTGATGCAGACATACATCAGATGATAGAGAAAGGAATAAGAGGTGGCATATACATGATGACCCATCGTTATGCAGAAAGAAAAGATGGAGAGAGTGAAATACTGTATATGGATGTGAATAATTTGTATGGCCATTGCCTCATGCAATCTATTCCAGTTGGTGGATTTCAGTCAACATGCTTCCAACAGAAGGTACCACCTATGTTGCAGAAGTACACCTTGATAATCCATCTGAACTCATCACTACACAATTATTTCCTTTCACACCAGAAAATATTCAGGTTAAATCAGACGTGATTTCTCTTCAATCAATTCAGCTTTAAAAAAATTAGAAAGACCCTTGGGACAGAGACTGATTCCACATCTTGGCCTACGTGAATCATATGCTGTTCATAGACATGCTTTACAACTGTATCTTCAGCTGGGCATGGTGTTGAAAAAGGTCCATCGAGTGCTTCTTTTCAAGGAAGAGTTTTGGCTTGAGTCATACATACAAAAGAACACTGCCTTGTGAGAGATGCTACTTCAGATTTTGAAAAGGACCTCTTAAAACTGATAATAAATGGAGAATATTTGCAATCGCATCAATTGCAAGCTCATCACATATCAAAAAAAACTAAAGAAACATTCAGTCACACCAAACTACAAGACTCATCTCATTTTGTACATGAATTTGAAAGGAATAAGTAAAATCACAACACAGATTACCTTGAAAAAACCCATATACATAGGACAAGCAGTCTAGGAAATTTTAAAGGTACTCACATACCAGTTCCATTATCAGAAGATGGTACCACTGTTCAATGTGCAATCTCTGAGGCTAATTATGTTCACAGACACTGAATCATTGCTGTATCATATCACAACCCCTGATTTGAAGGTAAAACTGAACAAAATTGCTGACTGGGACACCTCAAACTATCCTACAGATCACCCCCTTTACTGCAACAAGAACAAGAAAGTTGTAGGAAAGTCTAGGATGAAAGTGCTGCACAGAAAATGGCTGCTTTCTGTTGGTTAAGTGCAAAAATGTACAGCATTAACATGGCTAACAGAAAGAACACATAGCAGGCACAAGGCGTAAGTGAAGTAGTCATCAGAAGGTTGACTTTTGACGATTAGCTGCATGTACTGAAAACTTGTACATATATCAGAAAACAGGGCAGAAAAATATGTTCCTACCATCACCAACTGGTGACAGAAGCAGTGAGTAATATAGCACTGTCTGGATATGATGACAAGCATTATGTTTTGAATGATGGTATATCATCTTTAGCTTATAGGCATAAATTGATCCCCAAACCGATGATTTGTCATTTTAATGCTGTGTAAAGCCAGATAACACGCTGGTATGGACCCATGGTTCAAGCATCCTTTCACTTGCATTGTGGCTGGCCCAAGTCAATCTGGAAAAAAAGAATGGGTAAAACATGTGATATACAAGCTGGAAAACATGAGAGTTTCCCCAATAGTCAAAGTAGTATGGTACTATGGGATCTGGCAAACTGGATATGAAGACATGCAGCCTAAAATTGACTTTGTGTCTGGTCTGGACTGGGGGATACACACAAAAATGTGCCCATCCTGGTGGTAGTTGATGACTTGATGGAAGAAATGGACAAGCTGGATATGTTCACCAAAAACGTCACCATCAGAATACAAGCATCATATTAATTGTTCAAAATCTTTTTGCAGACAACAAATTTTTTACACCATCATTTTGAACGCTCATTATCTTGTGGTTTTTGAAAGAGCCAGGGACAGACAACAAGTAACTGCATTATCCAGGTAGCTCAAACCTAACAGAAATCTAGCTGTGGTGGAAGCATTTGAAGAAGCAACCAAGGACAGGCATGGCTAACTCTTCATCAATTGCGCACATGGAACACTCAGAAATATAAGATACAGCACCGACATTTATTCTTTAGAGCCTACTGTGTTCATGATCAATCACACATGATGGTCTGGAGAAAATGCTCACAACTGGAGGGTGTGGATGCAAAGAAAAAAATTTCCAAGTGACTGTGGAGGAATGCCATCATACTTTCTTCTTAAAATGCATGCCCAGTAAGCATGAGAAGAGGCATGATACAAAAAGCTTATTATTACATAACAGTGGGCGTGGCCTGATGAGACTCAAGATGCACACAGATGGCCCAAGCATACGTAGTTAGTTCCTAATGTCGCAACACATGAGACTTCATACTTGTTCTTGGGCACCTCAAATCATTGTAAAATTATAAATCATTGGAAAGTCAAAAAGAATTTTTTTTAATTCTTTACAATGTGTAACTTAATATTTATGTTTATATGACCCAGGCAGCAACACATGTAACTGTAAAAAGCCACCATTATCAATGATTGATTCCTTGTGCACAGCACTGGTCACAATAACGGGTCTAATCAGTTATCGTCCTCATCGTCACTCTGTATGTCTTCACTGATGCCCTGGAAATGTTGTGAGGGTAGAAATAAATAAATTGTTGCACACTTCATCTTCTCCTCAACGAAAACAAAACACTCATTTCTGTGGAGAAAGGACTGGGCTTTTTGGTTACTCTCGGCACATAAAGTGTCGGAGGGTATTATCGTCACCTGCGGCAACGTTACCGCGATATCTAAAAATATATTTATCGTGGCGATACCAAATTTTTGTCAGAGATGCACCTTATAATGAACCAGGTTTCTATTGAAAACCAGCTTCATTTGATTATGTTTAAACTTTCTATGAAACTTTTAAAGTATTTATTTCAAGGCCGTCTCAGTGACGTACAAGGAGGGAACGTTACCATAATATTCAAAAAATATGTTCATCGTAGGTTTACCAAATCTTTGTCACAGAAGAACCTTATGAATGACCGGGTATCTTTAAAAACCAGCTGCCTCTTATTATTTTTAAACTTTTTATAAATTTTTAAACTTTTTATAAAAATTTTGAAGTATTTATTTGAAGGCCGTCTGAGTGGCGCACACGTAGACAATATTACCATAATATCTCAAAAAGGATTCATCACAGCTTCATCAAATTTTTGGTGCAGTCACTCCGTATTATGGCACCTGTGCTAAATAGAGGTTACATACAAATGCGTCTATGTATTATTGTAGAAATTTTGAGGAAAATAAAATTGTGGGCGCCGAGAGTAAACCGTTTTCTGAACGCTATTATTTTAATTCTGCAACCACAGTTCTGCATGCATAAACATTTTGCAAGTTCTATCATATGGAAGGGGATCGAGGTCAATATTCAACACTGCATTATGCCATGTTGATATTTCATTTTGTAATTGCAATAGTGCAAATTGCAATTGGAAAAAATGCTTAATGCAGTTTGAACATTCCATTATGCAATTACCATATCTTCTTGCAAATAATGTTTTTTATTTTGTTTCTTGTTTTTGTTTATTATTGTTTCTTGCATGCGAAATGTTCAAAATGTAATTTCAAAAATACTTAATGCACTTAATTATATTTTGCATGTGATGAATATATTTCTTTATGCCATAAACAATTAGTTAAATTACTCTATTGGCAATTGCAATGACAAGAAGAAAATTGTTCAATTTTGATATTAAATTACGCTATTATGACTATGTGTAATTTGCAAAATAACATTACTAATACTCACTTTTACTTTAATAAGATTCAATAACGCGTTCAGCAATTACCATAATTACAAATGTAGCCTATAACCTTTTGATAATACACATTTTATATTCCAGTTTTGTAATTTCTAAACATGATCTAATATCTGCTAAACCTGACATTTCATTTCTATAATCCTATATGAAACTCAATATATGCAAGCTAAAGCATGATCATTACATCATATTTGTAGAATACAGGCCTAGTTTTCATTTTTCAATACGCAATATTCTCATACAAGTATGCCGGACTACAAAAATGCGTTTCACCTTTTGAGGCACACAGTTTAAGCGCATTTTGCAGTATCAAGTTGCATTATGTCTTTTTCATTTTGGTGCACGCAGAATGCTAATGAATAGGAGCAACATTTTATTTGATATTTGCATTGCCAATATGCATTTATTTATTCATTTAATTATAATTCTAACTTGTCATGTCCAAAATATAAATTTGTAAAATGAAAACTTGTAGGACTAATTTTGCTCGCTGTTGTTCAATATGGCGTGACCATTTCATATTCTACGATGCTGTGCGTATTCTGAGATGTGGGCAACAAACCAACTAGATCTAACGCTTCCTGTTCTCCGCACATGTGCAAAATATACGTGCGGAAAAATAGAATCCGCAGCGACTGAAGCGTGGTAGACGACTTTTGGCAGCACTCTTTGGGCACCGTTCACCGAGGCTGAGCGGTAAACGGTGCCCCAACAGAGCTGCCAAAAGTCGTCTACCACGCTTCAGGCGGTGTGGATTTTATTCTCCCATGTCAACATGATATCTATTTATTTAGAAGGAAACTAGCTCATTTAAGCACGAAAACAGTACCGCATGGACAGTGGATAGATGGCCCCCGCTGCTAATCCATTTTGCATTACTTACTTTTTTTTAAATTCATGCGCATACTGATACCACATTCTCAGCAGAAAAATAAAAAATAAAGGGACGCTGCAGGAAATAGTTCATAAACCTGCTCACTCTTTGAAATTGAAACATGTTTCTTTTGTAGAACATTGGAAGTCAACATACATGTAGCCCATGACCATTGAAGACACTCAGAAAAACCACAAAAAAAACATTAAACGCTTGTGCAGAACAAGCAAGTATGAAGAATATTGTTGGCGCAGCAATAAATGTGGATGCGCAGGCCATAAATTGACACATTAGCCCCCAGAATATGCTGCTTTTGTTTGCATTATTTTCTGTTTTTCATCACAATAATGTAGTTGGCAAACAGCAACTCTAAATTACACTTCTGATCCAGGGTACAAAATACAGTAATATGACAGGAATTGAAAATATATACCCTTGTTACTATATGGGCCTACGAATAAAATTTATTCATTAACTAATTAATTAAGGTTTGCATAGAACATGAAAAGTCATAACTGTACATTTGAAGACTCCATGAACGTGGATGTAATTAAACATTAACACATTATCGTCCAGGATCCATATATGCTAAAGTTGCTTACAGTTCTTGCAGACGGTAATAAATTTGGGCGCACAGTTAGTCCTATAGGCCTAGACCAATTTAACACATTCGAATTCACAGTTTTTCATGAAAGAGGAGACGAGTGACATGTGCTGTTGTAGGCCTACTGTTAATGGTATGGGGAGATGTGCAAGGAACTTGAAAGTCTGCATTATCAATGCTGCCAACACCCTGTTGGCTGTAAGCATGATGTGAGCAGTGTACGTGCTGTCTAGTCTTGTTTTGGATGACAACACTACAACCACTGAATAATCCCTGCACATGAGTATCTGTTGATGTGAAGCTTGGGATGGTGATGCCGCTGAAAGTTGTTATACCTATGCCTTGACCTATCTGAGGTGCTGGCAGAGTTGTTGGCGATGTTGGGTGGAGTGGGCGTGGCCCTTGCTGGTCAACATCAGTTAACTTAGAACCGGCAAGAATTCTTGAGACTACTGTACATTTTTGTGGCCTGATATCTGCATTATATGAGTAGGTGGTATGCTTGCATTTGTTAATTTCTGCACCAGATACTTCCTGGCACTATGGTTTGTAAGATGATGGTCTGTTGATATCGGAGAAACGGCCGCCATTGTTGACATGAGCTTAGACAATTTATTTTGCCCAATTCGTTGATTTTTTAACCAAGTTTCAGAATGAGAAGGGCCTTTTTTCTTAGTACGAGTAATTTTGTTGCCCACGACTCGGAATGCGCACGACATGGCAGAAGACGAAAACGTCACGCCACATTCAATAACAAACAAAGAAACTTCAAATTTCCATTTTACCCGATCATGTTTTGGACATGACAAATTGGATTTTAAAATACGATGGATAAATAGATGCATATTGACGACGCAAATATGATATAATTCATATGTATATTCCATACATGAGACTGTAAAAGAAATAATGCAACCACAACATTCGTTCTGCGAGATGCGCACCGTAAAGAGAGTACTGCACACTGCGTTCTGCAAATGGTCAAGAGCATTTACGTAGCTGGTCACATCGTGTTGCAAACTCAAGCTTTAGCTTGCATAAATGGGACTGCACACAGGATAATATACTGAACCCCAATGAAAAGTATCCACATAAAAAAATTAACACATTAATTTTGTAAGTTACTAAGTACTGTGTGTGCATATATGCATGGTTTGGAGCCTACATCAGGGTCATTCAGGACAACTTTTTAACTTTTGCTGGGTTGTTACATAATGCATGTGACTTTTGTGCACCGAATATGGCTTCTGACCACCACTCCTATTGGATGGCTAAAATGACCTGATGTTTTCAGTGGCTTTAAAAAGGGATGTTCAGCCAAGAAAAAAGCCAGTGGTCTCAGGTGTGTTGAGGCGATCATGCCGCGTCTGAGCCAAGGTCAAAGACACCATGCTTTGGGGCTTGCAGAGGGTGGAGTCCCAATCACTCAAATCGCACAAAGAATGGGGTGTACTCGGCGCACCATCCAACGACTAATTGAACGGCAACAAGAAACTGGATCCGTAGATGATCGGCCTAGGCCTGGCCGAGAAAGAGTGACAACACCTGGCCAAGACCGTCACATCCGGCTGATGCACCTGCGAGACCGTTTCCGTACAGCAGCCCAAACAGCCCGTGAGACTCAAGGGGTGAATCACCGTCCTGTCAGTAGTTCTACTGTGGAGAGGCGACTGAGGAGCAGTGGCCTAACAGCCAGAAGACCTTACAGGGGTAACCTGCTGACCCAACCCAGAAGAGAAAGACGACTGCAGTGGTGTAGAGCACACTCCAGGTGGACTCGCCAGCAGTGGAATACCGTCCTTTTTACTGACGAGTCCCGTTTTTGTGTCAGCAGAGCAGATGGCAGAGAACGTGTGTGGCGCCGGACTGGGGAGAGATATGCAGATGCCTGTGTCCGTCAGGCAGATCGATGGGGTGGACCCTCTGTCATGGTGTGGGCAGGCATCAGCAACCGCTACCGGACACCCCTAGTGGTCATTCAAAGGATCCTCAATGCTAGGCGGTACATTGATGAGGTGCTGGAGCCGCTCATGGTCCCATTTATGGAGCAGCATCAAGATCTGGCGATCTTTCAGCAGGACAATGCACGTGCACACTCTGCAAGATTAACAATGAACTTTCTCAATGAGAACAACATCAATGTCATGGAATGGCCAGCGTTCTCACCCGATCTGAGCCCTATTGAACATTTGTGGGATCAGTTAGGCCAAGGTATTCAACGGAGGACACCTAGGCCTACTACCCGAAACCAGCTGATCCAAGCTCTGCAGGAAGAATGGAATAATGTTCCCCAACACAGAATTCAAACCCTGGTCAGCAGTATGCGCCGCAGATGTATAGCATGTGTTGATGCTCGAGGTGGCCACATCCCATATTGAACAGAAAAATTTGTGTGACTTTCAATTAGGGCAGTTAATGACATTTTTTGCCTGTAAGTGACGTTAATGTCGGTAGAGCGTGACATTATTTTTACGCCAGAAAAGTGAATGCTTTGTTAAGTTCTAAGCACGTCTAGGTATGAAATGTTTCAAGTATAAACAATAAAATACTTCAAAATTGGCATGTGGATACTTTTCATTGGGGTTCAGTATAGAAATAAAATGTAAGGCATAGCAGATTAAAAATATTTTGAAACATCCAAGTTGAGTACGTAAACATGCAATTACTGTAATTGCACAAAGTGTTATCAAATCTTGCAAAACGTCAATGTGAATGTTAGTAATATAACTTTGCACATTGTCATAATAGCATAATTGAATGTTGAAATTGTATAGTTTTCTTCACATCATGATTATATTCACAATAGTGTGATTTCGCATATTCCCATGGCATCAAGCATTACCGTAATTTCATGCAAAATTATAGTAATTGCATAAAGTAATACTAATAATACATTTGGTACACTTTGCATGCAACTAACAAAATAAAAGAAAAACATTAATTACAAGAAGATATGATAATTGCAAAATTATATCTAAAAATTGTATTAAGCATTTTCTACTTTGCAAGTTGCACTACTGCAATGGCATAATTTAATGTCCAAAATTGCGTGATCCAATCAGAAATTACATATTTGCAATCTTAAAAGTGCATAATGCAATTGCATGATGCAATCTTGAAATGCATAATGCAATCTTGATATTGCATTATGCAATCTCTAAATTGCATGATGCAATCTTGAAATGCATAATGCAATCTTGAAATGCATAATGCAATTTTGAATATTGCGTAATGTAATTTTGAATATTGCATAATGCAATATGAAATGCATGATTAAATCTTTAATTTTGCATCATGCAATGTTGAATATTGACCCTGATAACCTGCCATGGAAGAAAGGGTCTTTTAATTTTTGCAGAGTTCCGGTCGCATCCGATCGGCGGCACTGCAGTGCCGTTGGAAAAACACACCTGCCAGGCAACAGCCACCGAAAACACGCATGCAGGTGCACTTTGATAACACGCGGGGCAGCAGGTCTGCGGCCGGAAAAGAGAGTCAGAGGACCATGAACTGCGCTGGCAGGTGTGGTACAGACGTCTGGGCGACAACCAAGAGAGGAACAAAGTCGAAATTCATGTTGCATCATACAGCCAAATGTTAGCAAGGAGAGTGAACTTGCAGGCGTATTAGCTGTTAGGTATACATAATAGATCCATTGCATCACGCTGCATGAAGAATACAATCGTGTAAAATAGCTATTTATATTCTTTTCATATTTACTGTCAATAAACTCTAACACATAAAGTTCAGTGACATCTTCTGTGATTCACTTGGCAGAATTAAGCTATTCCAATGCCAGTGGACAAGCTGAATTCTTATCATGGGCCTATTGGGCAACTTAAACTTGTTACTCGGTTGCATATTACCAAGAGCTTCTGTGCCTCTGTTCACAGCACCCTTCTGACAGTAGGCCTACCTTGCTTGGTCATCGCCGTATCATGCTGCAACTTGTGTCACGAAAGACTCAAAGAGTACCGTCAACCGGGGCTACTTTGAACATTTTTTTCTTCTTTTAAAAACCTTATGAATATTACTCCGAATGAAATACCGGTTGAATGATTGTAATGGGGGGGGGGGGTCAATAAGAGTTAGGGTATCACAAGCAAGATTTCTTCTATTGTGCGGTCTTTGATGATTTAGGAAAAGAAATATAGGTGTTCAAAGTAGCCCTGCCTTTGGGGTTACTTTGAACATGATAGGGCTACTTTGAACGTGTGTTTAGTTCAGCATGCAATATGGTCACTTCGCATGGGCCTACTTTGAACATGTACAGTGTTGAACTGTTCAAAGTAGCCCCATTCATGAAGCATGATAGACATTTTTTCTTTCTTTGATCATACATGCTGAGGGATGTGATGATATCTGAATACTACATATGTCACAGGTACCATCAATACTACCTAATATTTTGAATGCCTCTAAATTAATAGACAGAATTATACTTACCAGTGTACAGGTAAAAGTTTGTCTGCAGTCAAAAAACGAACTTAAACAGGTTGCCATCTTGGAATTTTCTTGGGAATTGAAATTTCAACTGCATCAAAAGTATGTACCCACTGTAAAATTATTGGGGTCCTGTACTATTATCTAGATTAATTTAAAAGTTTTAAATATAATTTATACAAGTTGCAATATAAACCAAAAACTGTTTTTCTCTTGCTGTTCAAAGTAGCCCCACTTGACGGTACCCATTCCCTGATCGCCTGTCGCCTGACTAAGTTCATAAAAATGTACAATGCAACATGAATTTCGACTTTGTTCGTCTGTTGGATGTCGCCCAGACTTCTGTACCACAGCTGCCAGCAGAGTTCATGGTCCTCCGACACTGTTGCCTGGCCGTAGACCTGTTGCAACACCTGTCATCAAATACATCTGCGTGTTTTCGGTGGCTGTGCCTGGCCGGTGTGTTTTTGGACCGGCACCGCAGCGGCTCCGAACGGATGCGACCGGAACTCGGCGAAAAATCAAAGACCCTTTCTTCACTTCTCTCCAGGACCGCCTCGCGGCCTGGCTTGTTCTAGCTCGACGCTATGACCGACCGCCCCATCATTCATTTTTATAGTATTCATTAGCAATTTTGTTTTATAACTAATTTATTAAGAAAGGGACTTAAGGAGGCCTACATTCAGATACGCACGTGGCGAAAGTCGGAGGTAACGTGTAAAAAGGTCGCCAGGAAGCAATTCAACAGAGTTAGTCTTCTCATTTTTTCACCAAGGTCACTTCCCGTTAATTTGATCTTAACATGAAATATTTCAAGTTATCAATTAATATCTGGTGTTATGATTAATTCAGACCAAAAAGGGAGCGTACATTTTTCTACTTCCAGAAGCAATTAATGATATATGTAAATCGCTATAATCATAAAAACCAAATTAATGTCAGCATAGGACCAAATAACATCTATTTAATCATAACAATAAATCGATTTAATGTTATCATCAAATAGAATTTTATTTATGTCTAAATAATTTCCAGTTAGACTTATCATGAAATCGTTTTGACGATATCTTTAAATGCAATTTATGATAACACTAAATGCATTAAATGGTAACATGAATTCGATTTAATGTTATCATCAAGTATTTAATGATGTGTTCAAATGCTGAATAAAAAGAGAAACGACATGAGAAATTGAAGACCTGGTTATCTTTTCTGGATATATCAAAAGCGTTCGATACCGTAAACAGGAAAAACTTTATATTATTATGGGAAAAAACATACAGGGCAAAGCATGCCGTTTGACTAACAATTTCAATAATAAAGTCGAAAATAAAGTTATTTTTGTGCCTTTCGCAAGTTCTTGGCTCGAGACGGTTTATGGAGTGAAACAAGGTGTATTCTATCCCCGACTTCGTTTTCCATGGTAATGTTAGTTTTGGTTTGAATGTTGGAGGAAAGGAATCTTGGTGTACCTTATGAAAATGGTTGTAGTCCCTGTCATTTATACGCTGACAACATCGCATTAAAAGCAGAAGCAAAGGACCAATTATGCGATCTCGGGTAAGAGCACGGTGTCACATTAGAAAGATTAATGATAGTGTTGTCTATCCTGTAGTCTGGCACAGTATTCTTTACAGGAAGTTAGGACGACCTAAGTGATGCAGCAATAAAAAGATACAAGGGGAAGATCAGCGTTAACATGTCGGCCAATGATTATCGCCAAACTATGTATAAATCATGCACGTAACAAACATGTGCAGAGCATACAAAGTCTATCATATATATATATACATATATAAATATATATATATATATATATATATATATATATATATATATATATATATACATATATATTTATATATATATATTTATATATATATATATATAATTTATATAGCCTATTAAGTAGTGGTAGTAAAACTCTGCCTTGTTATATTATGCAGTCAAAAGAGGGTGACTGTGAGTTTCGTTACCCAGGCAATATTGTGCCTAGGCGATGAGCAGGAATTGTAATTGATACATTATGCATGGACCGTGTAATTAATAAACTTATCAAGTTTTCTAAGCGACAATTTTCCTGTGAGAACTTTACAACATATCATGTGTACACTTGTGACGTTTTAGTGTCGAGAACACCCATTCCTGGCGACTTTTTGTTTATTACTAGTGCCTTTGGCAATTCAGAAGGGATGTTGTACTCCCAATGGTAGAGTCTTTCATGGGGAAAGGAAAGCTTGAAAATGCACAGTGCACGTGTCCCCTTTTTATTGGGACATGCTGGCTGTATAGCCAGGGCCGAGGACGCTCTGTGCCGCCAGTAATATTCAGTCGCCGTTTCCTGTTTTAGTGTGTGTGGAAATCTACCACCATCTGGATGCTCCAATGCGAAACGAGAGCTCCTGATGGGCTTTGTTTACATATGCGCCTTGAATGTCAGCACCATCGAGTCATGCATAGGGAGGTCAAAATTCTTACAACCTCAAGTTAAAAATTTGTAAAAGTTGACATTCAATGGTTTGAAACACATTTATACGATTCAGTTATCACAAAAACATCCTTGCTTGCCAGGTCCTAATTCCAAACCCCTATTGAGTCCCGCTTGGTAATGTTTCGGAGAAATGACTGGTTCGCATGGTGATTAGCTGAAAATGCGTTGGCTACCAAATGACAGCCCGCTAACGCACATCTTTCGGTGTTCAAATTTAATTTTCTATCACTTTTTATCACGCTCTCCACCTTTTCTGGCTGACTAATACAATAATATTAACGTATCCGTGCATATTGCATTTATAGTTGTGAAAATGCGTGAATCACCTCAGTGTGTGTGCGACCGTCACACTGTTTACAAAGCTATGCTGCTAACGGGAAGTTCAATGATTGACAGGCGGCCGGGTTAAAGGAATGTTACGAAAAGCGGTAAAAATGATATAAATTAGTCTTTAAAGCCAGTTTCACGTATATAGTCTAATAGACTAGCCATTTCACTATTTGGTAGGGTGGTCACTTGGTTGTGGGAAATTTCCATTTACTTCTCTCAACGTCAAATCCCTTCGGTATGTGAAGAATGTGGGTCGTCGTCAGACGTGCCGCGTGCATGTAAAAAATGATCGATTTGGGGTAGATTTGAACCTTAAAATATGAAAAACCCGTGTAGTCAGTTATATTCGGGGCGTGGCATTATGGATTTGGTCATATATAGATAGCAAAGAGTGTTTGGGGGCCAGAATATGGGTCCAAGTTTCAGGGGGCGTGTCGTCATATTTTCGGGAGATTTTTAAATATGGTATAATAACTACGCATCGAAATATGAGCAAACATATAATTAGATTATTTCATTATGCACTTTGACTCTCATTTAACTGCCATTTTGAATTTTAGGCAAGAATTGTCTATAAATTTGTTTATTTGTTCCTGATAACCCCATCATATCGTTCTGAACTGCAGGAAAACAAAGTCAATAGTACCTGCAATGTGTATAATTCTGCTATGCACATCACGTGATCTCTAGGACTGTTGTGGGGGAAAAAGGTGACATCGGGGTTTGTTTGTTTGTTTGTTTATTTGTTTTCTAAATCCAGTGCTCATCCTGCAAAAGAAAATATATGTTGCCCAACTTTAACATTTGAGGCCCACGGGATTGACGATTGTCCCCACATTATCAGTAAAATTTTCTGTCCATAGATAATTTATCGAAACAACAAAATTGATTTTGGTTGCTTCTCATTGTCTTTGGAAGTATATACAGTGTACTGTCTGTGACCTGATACTGTGTTAAATCGAGTTCCTTCTGCTTACCTGATTTCATTTGATAACCTGTTTTATATGCACTTCTGATCATGCAAAAGAAAATATATGTTGCCAAACTTTAACTTTTGAGAATGTATGTATGCTCCAACAGTGTCAATAAGATTGTTTAATGTGGACTACCTCCGTAACTGGTCTCAGAGGATAACACTTCCTTGGGAAGGGGGGGGGGGGGGAGGTTGTCGTTGTCTTTCTTGAGATAGGTACCGAATACTGTCACAGGGCTCTCATTACCGCTGGTGATTTAAATGGATCTCACAATTGCACAACCCACGGATTATAAGTACCAGGTTCTGGGTCAGGGAACTGGAAAAAAAAGTTTTGACGCAAGAATATAGTAAATATATAGAGGTATGAAATATGGACGCCGATGCATCTTCTGGTCATAAGTTAACAATAAAACGGGCACATGTCTATCTGGAAAACACGAACAAAAATATATTCCTATGCTTTTCATTCCAATATTGTTTCAAGTAAAAGTCACATATAAGTTGATCTTAAAGTCTTCAAGTGTGGCAGTATAACGTTAATGTAGCTGTGCTATTTTCAGATTTGCTCTGCAAATCTACCATCATTCTTTTTGTGCTTTAAAATCACCACAATTAACGATTGGATGGATATACATATATATATATATATATATATATATATATATATATATATATATATATATATATATATATATATGTGTGTGTGTGTGTGTGTGTGTGTGTGTGTGTGTGTGTGTGTGTGTGTGTGTGTGTGTGTGTGTGTGTGTGTGTGTGTGTGCGTTTTATTACCATTATACCAATAGCAGTATTACTTTGAATGCGTCGAATAATAAAAAATTCGTTATGTAAATTATAATGGGCGGTCCTGATTGAACCATCACAGTTTTTTTTCAAGACTTCACATTAAGGCATAACGATTGCTATTGAACTACCTCATACCGAAATGATAATTGTTAAGAAACTGTACTCAACGTTGAGTAACTGCATTGCAGTCTACCTCATGCCCTCTTAACTCATTTTATACCAGTGCCACGGGGGTGAAACCAGTGGGGTTTTTATTATTATTATTTTCATTATTATTATTATTATCATCATCATCATCATCATCATCATCATCATCATCATCATCATTATTATTGCTTGGCAAGTCACGCTGCAGCAATGTCTTTACGACAGGGATGCAAAAACCACTGATTTTACACCAGACACATTGGCACTTGAATGAAAACCCTTTGAACAGCCAATTTCTGTGCACAAGCTGCGTTTAATATATGGTTTAAAGTACGGAAGAATCAGCTATGCTATAGAATGAGTAAATGGTAAGAGTTATAAATAGACCAGGTAAAACAGATACCTGTGTTGTAAACTGGTCAATGCAGGACATACGAATCCTTTCCGCTGTAGCAGGGCTATCCAGTTTGAAAGTCGCAGAGAAACCAGCATCCTTTCTAGCTTCGCTGATGGCAGCCTTGATAGCAAAGAAAACAGATGCTCCAAGTAACAATGGTGGCTCACCAATGCCCTGGAAGCACACAAATATGCAGAATTAATCATTTAGACGGCAGTCCTTGTAAACATTCATTTGCATAAATGAGCTAATTCGCATATGAACATGAGAACTGACCCACAGAGTATCTATTATATCAAATAACCTTTTACTTTTTCAGCAAATGATGGATGGTTGAATGTAATTATCTTTCAGGTACCTTTGATGAATACACTGCCTTTTTAGGATCATTGGTAGAACCTTTTAAAAGTGATACGTTGAATTCAACTGGAATATCGGTGACGCCAGGAATCTTGTATGATTTAGGACCACATGTGTACAGGCAGCCAGAGGGCGAGAACTGTTGTTCCTCCATGGTGTATAAGCCATAGCCCTGTGGTACAAATCAATATGCACGAATTTTAACAAATATTATTTACAAATACAAGTATATAATACTTTAAAGTTTTTTTATCGCAATCAAGTCTTTAAACATGTTAATAAAAGTTTATGATTTCATTGTATTGAATATATACTAACAGTAAAATATTCACTCAAATGAAAAGGTTAACCACCTGTGGCCGTATTTACAAAGAATTTGATCTGATCCTAACTTTAATCCCAAAATTAAATCAATGTGGTTTTGGCCTGAACCTACTTAATCCTTGGCTCAATGTTTGATTACAACTTCAAGGATTAGCCAATACATGCTCTTGGCTACAATGGGAACTCAAGGATTTACAGGTTCATTTTATTAAATCAATCTTAGCTTGATTCAGTATTTAATCTTTTGATCCAAAATTAAAATCTGGATTATATCAAGATTGATTTAATAAAATGGAAACTTTAATTCCAAATTTCACATTACAGTGGAGAATGTAGATTTATTAATCCTACAAGTTTAGATCAAACAATATGTCAACGATTTAGTAGTTCAAGGCCCAAGGGCTGTTGACTTATCGCTCATATCATTCTCGAGGGAAAAAATAAAGCTGACGTCATTAACAACACTGAACTATTTCTGTTAATTTTTGCAAGGAAAAAGTTGCTTGATGTTATGTTCATGGAGATTAACTCGAAAAAAGCATAAATTGTTCTTCATTGTATCGAAACATTGCTGGGAAATCCGTCAATATATCGAGAAAAATCATTGAATATGTACACTTTGCAAAATTTAATATTTTGAGAAAAACTTGCTTGTACGAAAGCGCCCTCTATCTGGCCTATATCTATAGCTGGGTTGATACTCTTGCCAACATCCATCACTATGTCGGTTCTTAATACCTGAAAATGTGAAACACGATTTGAAAACGTAAGGTCAACTTGTCACGAAATACATGAGAAAAACGGCTTCTATATTCCCCGAGGGCCTCATTACTTTTTGCTTATCAAAAGGTGATCGACACACGATACTTTCGCCATGAAAAAGACAATTTAATGTGATGATTTTCTCAGATTTAAATATTCTTTCTCTAAATGTACATGTTCTTACTCGGAAAGAACAGGTACTGAAAGTTGACCGCCGAAAGTGATATGTTAATTAAAGCTATTGAAAAGTGGTTAACTGTACTTATATTATCATGATGATTATTGAAGGATTTATAGACTTGAGTTGTCATAATGGCGACTGAAGAGTACGCAGCACATGATGATGATGATGATGATGATGATGATGATGATGATGATGATGATGATGATGATGATGATGATGATGATGATGATGATGATGATGATGATGATGATGATGATGATGATGATGATGATGAGATGACCATGCAGTAATACACATATACATTCCTGTTCACACGGAAGCAGACAATCAACAAGACAGTAGCAAACAATAATATGACGGATGATAGTCCATCCGGAAAACGCACATTTCGCAGATGACCAATTGCTTTAAAATGCAAGAAAATTGCATCAAATACGTAGAGAGTCAACAAGAAGGCAGCCAAAATTTTCAAGGCATGTCTACATAAACGCGGGGAAGACCCAGGATTTGAACATTACTATGCTGCCAAAGTGGGCCTTATTTCCGGAATTTTTATTTCAATGAGCGAACATGTAAAGGGGAAAATAACAGTGTTTCTAGTTTGGAAAACCTGCTCCGTAGTCTGAACAGGCAAATTAAACCACCGTTTACCAAAAATTCACATATTATTTAAGGTAATTAATTTCGTACTTCCAAGGACACTAGAAATCGAAAGGCAAAGGGCACATCAAACATCACCAAGAAATATGCCATGCAGATCTAATCCAGATTTATCAATCAAAGCGTTCGTCACCTGGCGCACCAGATAAAGTCCAGTTTAATATACGTTATTAATTATTGATGAGACCATGGAGGAATAGATCGAGGCAACCTGGTGACTAAACACCTTAATTTAGGCCCTAATGACGTAGGATACACAAGAAAGTAAGCGACTTGTGACCTTACCTTGCGCAATATTTCGGTTCTCGACAAAAATAATTAATGAAAATAAACAATTAAATATCAAAAAAAAAAATACGGTCCCGCAAGATCGGCAATTACTAGACCAATACCATACATACGCCTAAATGAACAGGTAAGCAGTAAAAACTACGCAAAGCGTGATTTGAAGGACTGGAATAGATCAATATCGATGTCCACTAGGCTTACATATCCAGGACGCCCCATAGAATTAACCCCACTCCATCGGTGCTCCCCTCGTTAAGGCACCGATTCCCTGATCAAATTATACTAAATTACCAACAAAAGGCCCCGTCAAACAGTAAATGTTTGGTTTAACGAAAAATGGTACTTCACTAACATTTTTGCTTGTATGCGTGCAGTTAAATGTGCTGATAATAGGCATAAGCGCCACAGAAATTGATATTAAAACGAACCCTGCAAAGATTAACAATAAGTGACCTGCGACCTGAAATAGGAGAGCTTTTTGTGATCTTATGACGGGGAAATCTAGAATCCCATAAAATCATACTGAATGCGACAAGGAAACATACACAGCCTTCACAAGCTTGATGCCAGAAAATCCAGATTATCCAAAAGGCGAGTGTCATTGTCCTTAAAGAATAGGCCTATACAAGGACCATCTCAGACTCAATCCTTCGTGCAGCAAGCCGTGGATACGCTCAAATGAATGATTTGGTTTAAACATATTCTTATTTTTTCAAAAGAATACATTTTGAAAACAGGGCAAGGCCCTAAATGAAACTAATTTTTACAACCTAACGGAAGAATATTTTAATGAAAATGACACTAGGCCTATCTGCTATTACAAAAATTTGCTTGTGGGAATTAAAACGTTCGCTAGCTCCATGAGACACTAAGTCAACGTTGTAATCTTTCTCTGGTATGTACAATAATTAAGCGTAGGCTTCATCGATTCGTGTCACTCGTGCAACAATTTTCAGTAAAGAAAAGTTGGGCTAAACAAATCGTGAGTGACATAATGGCCACAAGAGCGTGTCCTAAAGTTCACTGGCAGTTTATCAACGTGCTTCTGACACGGAGAAAATGCAAAACGGACTTTGCAGTGAACGTCTGGAGCCTTGGGTGTCATATATCAAGTAAATACCCTTTGCCAGAGTCCAGATCTTCTGCCACTGCAACTCCCCAAGTAGGTTCAGATACATAGAATTCCTGACGACTGTGGCATGGGGTATGGATTTAATATTATTTAATATAATAATTATATTTATAGCAACCTCAAGGTTGAATTATACAATATAGTGTTTGTTTTCGTACAATTGTAAAATATGTATAAAAACTGCAGAAGTGTACTGTTCATAATTCAGACTAAAACAATGTTTGTAAACTGTTCAAATGTTAGCACATCATTGTTGATCTGGTGATAGGCCTAATTTAAAGTGTCCATTCACTGGAATTTAAAACGGCACTACGGTACATAGCGATTCCTAGGCCTATATCTATTGGTAATGTAGATATATGGGGGGGGGGGGGGGGTACAGGGTTTGTTTACGAATGTTTCTCGAATATTGTTTTGCTGGGGTGGTTCAATTTATGGTCAGTCTGCATCATGTTTTGAAAGAATATTTCGCAAAGGTAATTCAGTCCAGTTTCTATTGTGGGCGACTTAAGATATTCTAGGCCTATAGTATTACATTATGACCGGTGTGTGTGTGGGGGGGGGGGGGGGGAGGAGGTGATTTTACACACGTTTTTTTTAAGCAGTTCAAGTGTTTGCTTTTGGTCCTTGGTTGTGGATGTGAACCGCACCTGGCAAGCATACTCCATAGTAGGCCTACTGTGGACTAGAGATTTGTACACTCTGAGACAGTATAGGTTTTAAATATAAGTTTTTTCTAAATATATAATTTCTGTCTCAGCGTAATGTCACAGCTGAGTCACGGCTCAGTGAAAACACTCCATGCTTGTCAAATGAGTTCTGTCGTCACACCAAGCTCGCCTTTCCATAAAGGCCAGTCACTATCACTGTCGCTCTGTACTTAGTATGCTGAGTTTTATGACAACCATGATTTTCCATATAAAATTCAAGTAGCAACAAGCAAACTGAATATTTTAGTACCCTGGTCTGTATTTTTATCAAGTAATTCATCATATTACTTGTTGTAGTATGTTCACCTTCAAATGATGACGGAATGGCTGCAAAATGACCGTGACGACAGAATTCATTTGACAAACATACGGAGAAAGCGGTCAACATTCGTAATGGCTTCATCCTCAACCAGCAAAGTATAATTATATATATATATATATTATAGAATGGCGTGTCTTGTTTTATTCAGTATTTAGACACATCTTCAAATCGACTTGAGATATCTCTAAGTCCATTTAAAGATATCCTTAAATATATGTATTATAAGCTGGCATGTCTAAATATTTGAAGATATCTTTTAAGCCATGTAAGGATATGTTGAAACAGAACCTATATAGAGATATTTCTAAATTCATTTTGAGTCTTTCTAAACTCCATGTAGCGATCTATTGGGTGCCCTTCTACTATATATTTATAATACATTTATTGATATCTAAAATTCATGTATTCATATAAATAATTCGAACTATAGATATCAAGAAATCCTTAATCTTTATTGATATCAACAATTCGATTTCTTGTTATCTATGGCGCGCCCTTTTTCACTTAATGATATCAGTAATTCTAATTATCGATAGCAATAAATCAATTTCCTGATAGCAATAACTCCTCTCTCTTTATCGATATCAATAATTCGAATTATTGATATCGAGAAACAACAGGAGTTTTTTATAACAAAAATTCTAATTATTGATGTCAAGAAATCGTTTTTTAATATCAATAAATCTCCTTAATAAACTTACTTGATTTGTTGATATCAAGAATTCGATTTATTGATATCAAGAATTCAAGAAACATGTCAACAAATTCCTGTATGCTCCCCCTTAATGCCCTGATAGTGATATGCTTATTGGACATCACTGAGTATTAACTGCCGATGAGTGAAAAGCTCCTGTATTTGTTTTATTTTTATTCTTATTTTCTGTTAGGGTTTTTTTTTTTTGTTTTTTTTTTTTTTTTTTTGTTTTGTTTTTGTTTGTTTGTCTGGGGTTTTTTTGTTTTTTTGTTTTTTTGTTTTTTTTTTTTTTTGGTTGTTTTTTGTTTTTTATTGTTTTGCTCATTTTGTTCAATTGGTTACAATTTCGTTCATTGCTTTGTCTTGATGTTCATTGGTTTGATTTACCACGGGCCAAAATGCCTGAAAATGATCACGTTCTGTCCGATGGTAACGAGGACAGTATCCCGAAATTAGTTCAGAAGTCAACTTTGTCGGGTAAAAGGTGTTGCAACATCGAGGATGCAGACTAAATTATCGTTCTTGCCGATCGCTGACAGTCTAAATGTCATCTTAAAGTTGTGGAACTGAATGCGCGGCAATTCTACACGTGGTCAGCACCAAATTCTGCCAGCCAGTCAGCAGTCCTGCTTTCCAGTGTGCAAGGGGGCATTCGATGGTGACTGCTATTGTGTATTTATCAATATCAATAAATCGAATTATTGATAGCAAAAATTCATTTCTTGATATCAATAAATAGATTATTTGATGTCTAAAATTGAATTCTTGATTTCAAGAATTCCAATTCTTGATGTCTAGAAATTGTTTGGAATTATTGTTATCAAGAAATCCATTTAGAGACATCTTTAAATCGATTAAAAGATATCTCTAAATCCATTTAAAGATATGTTAAAATACAGGATTAAAGATGGCGCCCCTTAATATTGCTTTTTCCAAGGCGGACATGCAAGATTATCAATTTGCCGGCATAAATATCTAAGTTTCCGCCTTTTGTGTCATGTGTATTGCACCTTTCCCTCTTTTGATAGGTCTGTGCCATAGGGGGACACTTTCTGTTTTTGGGTTGTCCGTCCGGCCGGCCGGATGTCCGTCCAGATGTGTACATTCTCGTTACCGCGATATCTGCAGAATGCCTCCATGTATTTTGCACAAATTTAGCGATATGCTCACCGTACCTAGCAAGATGAACTATTTAGAGTTTGGTGTCACCATGACCTAATTCGAGCAAATGGCAGCCTAATTACGTGCTGGTTATTATATGGGTCGATACTGTTATATCTCCAGAATGCTCCAATGTATTTTGCTTAAATTTGCAGTATGCTTATCTGCCAAGCCAAGATGAACTGATTAGATTTTGATGTCACCATGACCTAATTTGAGCAAGTGTCAGCGCTTGCGTTGAAGGTATGTCTAGTTTTCATAATTTTATTTGTTCCGGGTGTTGGAAAATAAGAGGTGTGAAAAATAAAGACAAAAAAAGAGGAAAATGTGGAAATAATATTAAATGATGAGTGAAACGCTTAATTTACGAGAATAAACATGTTGGTCGGACTTGGCGCGAAACCGAACAAACGTGGACACAAGCAAATTCCTGGAAGTTGTACTGTTCAGTAATCCACAAAACCCTGAGTTTTCGTTCACAGAACCCTGGGATTTGCAAGCAAAACTTAGGGTATTGTTATAAAACTCACGGTTTTACGTACAGCACCATAGGTTTTGTTAAACATTCTGGGTATTGTGACCAAAACCCAGGGGTTTGTGAATTATTGAACAGTACAACTTCCATACACATTATGGCGGCTGACGGAAAGTGGCTCATGGAAATGGCATGTACGCTCATGTCTGAGCTGGCATCTGCAAAAGTGAACATTATGAGACTTGCTCGCAGGAATGCAGCCCTATGGTGAATGTGATATTATCATCATGATTTTCAATGGTATCAGAAGGTACTGTAGTAAAACATTCCTGTTATAAAATGAGCGATTGTCTGAGTTGGCTGTATATGGCGGGTTAAGGTAGGCGTCGATTCTCTGCAAGTTTGACTCTGCTTGGTCAATTTGGTAGACAATTCCATGATCTACACATTCCTCTATCTGTGATACAGTGGCAGCTCCAATGGTCCTAGTAATTGCTTCCAGGACGGGCAATGTTACCTTAGTTGCCACTTCACTATTGATAAAAACGTCCGTGGGCAAAAGTGTATATCCTGCAACTTTGATCACATTATACAACTATCGAAATGGGTCATATCGCAAAAAGCGACAGAAGTCTGTGACAACAAGTTGTAATGCCACTAAACAATTTACAAATAACCCGATCCATCCAAAATTGTGCAGGAGATCCCCCATTACACATTAGAAATGGTGGATAGCATCCTTCAACATACACCTATCTTGATTTAAATATATGTTAAAACGTATTTCAAGATATTGTTAAATGTATTTCAAGATATCCATAAATGTATTTCAAGATATTCTAAATCCAACAAATATCTAAAGATATGGTTAAATGCATTTAAAAATATATTGAAATGTTTGAAGATATCCTTAAATAAGCCTGCATTTAAAGATGTCTTTAAATCGATTTAAACACCTCTTCAAATGCATTTGGACATATCTCTAAGTCTGGAAGGCTGGTTTGATTTAAATATACATATATTTTTTAATTTATTTAAAGACATCTTTAAATGGATTTGAAAAAATCTTTACATATATAAAGATATTTCTAAATATTTAAAGGTATCTTTCAACATCGAATAAAACAAAAAACGGCAGTCATATAATATGTGGATAGAAAGAGAGTGCGGATTCTCTGTGCAGGCCTTTTCAGTAAGTTAATCACACTTATCCATCTGTATATAAAAGTGATACTTTCTGGTAACTGATACATGATTACACATCTCAGTAAAGTGTTTGTCTGTTATATATATATATATATATATATATATATATATATATATATATATATATATATATATATATATATGTATATATATATATATATATATATATATATATATATATATATATATATATATATATATATATATATATATAGTGCAACACCCTATCACTGTGTTAAACAAAGGTCTCTCATGAGTAACCATACTTTCTAAGAACATTTCAAACTGCCCGTTTTCATTTATCATGCGACTGCTACATACACCTGTTTTATGGCCTTTTATAATCAATGATTCTCTCACTGAAAGGTCTTTAGCTATATGTGACTTACACGAAACCAATGCAAATTATTCATGTAGTGATGTTCATAAGAGTAGTATCAGTTGCTTCCACTGGAACATGACTGGCAACAATGCATTAAGTACACTGTCAAGTTATCTGCATGACACAAGATGTGTGACCCCGCATATTATTCAATCTAAGTCTTTCCAAAGTGTATCGTTTTGGCTTAGCCTTTGACTGCTATTTTTTTGGCTGTCAGTATAAGGCCTAATTTTGTGCAATCTGGAGTATGATATGTCTGTAATCGTATTTAGAATTTGGACTGACATGTATGTATGTATGTGTTTATACCTGTACCTGTGTGAACTATAAGATCAATGTACAAGGCAGTCAACATACTGTATGGTCCCCCGTAAGGCAGTCAATTTCCACATCAGTGCATGCCACGCCGCATGTGAAGTAGCTGAAGGCATGTCCCACATTAGTCTTAAAATTGTACTCCATGTCTGGAACACTGAGAATGTAACAATATGACCCGTTACGCCATCATAAATGGTTTGAATTTCGGGTTTAGCTATATTTGGGGAGGCTTTTCAAGTTTAAACTAAAAAACCCGGTTATTTTGCTATGCCCTCACAACCGGGCTTTTTTTTTAACTTGAGAAGCCTCTACAAATATAGGTAAACTCCATTCTGTCACAGAAACAACAAATATGATCAAACAAATTAAAAGAAAAAATGGAATCTGCTTAGAAATTTTTCATGGGTGGATACTTGTTAGGCATATTATATGTGGCGATTAGATACGGCTACCAAGTGCACAAATGACAGCTGTACCACTTCTACACAGCAGGTTCAACCTGGTGAAATACACATGTTCATACGCAGATTTATAGGAGCCTATATCGGCTAAAAGTAGTCTCTGGGTTTTGTTGAATGCCAATTGCGGGACTATACGGCTTTTTTATATAAATTCTAGACTGGATAGAAAGGCGAATTTACCTTACCGGTATGTGACTGGGATACAATGTTCGCCCTCTTTCATGATGCCTAAGGTCAAGCACGTCACTGGTGTAGAACATTTAGGCTGCGTTACGTGCGCACTTGTTTATTTTTGCTCCCAGTGACGTTTGATAGTTCCTGAACAGTCGGGCCCACATGCGTGTTTCTAGGTAAATCTAGTCTTAAGGGCTCTTACCAGGGCCTCGGTTTAGCATCATGAGTGCCCATGTGACCATACACAAGAATGTGGGCCCGACTAATAGTACGGCATGCTAATTAATATACTAGTAGGGTAATGTCTCAAGTGTGAGGAGATTAATGTTGCATGGACAAAAGGATGTACTGCAACCACTGAAGCATTTGTTTAGTTTAACATTGAAATGAGATGTACAGGAAGCCACTGAATATATTTCACGTGCCGCTAAATTGAAGTAAAACACATTTTTACTTAGTCCCTGAAATTATTACTTGTACATTCTGTGATTAGGAAATTTACTTAACATGTTGGAAGTTCAGAAGACAGATACCTGCATGTATTTATGCTTCTATAGATAAGACTTAGTGATTGAATTTTGTATTTCATTTATCAATGTCTCATACCGCCAGAGATCACCATTCATTTAGTGTCAGATCTTTTTTATTTATACGTGTCTGCCATCCTTGATTGGTTTATCATTTTAAATTTGCTTTTACACTGAAACCTTTCTTGTAAGACCACCCTTAGGGATGACCAAATTGTGGTGTCTCAAGACAGGTGGTCTCTCATAGGAGGTACAAACACCAAGAAAAGTACTGAGCAAAGTATGTTGAATCTGTGGTCTTTCAAGGAAATGGTCTCTCAAGGAGGGGAACCAATGTATTTGTGTGGTGGCGGGGTGGGGGTGGGGTATAGCTTGGTTTTATTAAATTATAGTGTAGTCAAGGGAAGCTACGACACCCACAGATGTGCAGACATGCAGATATTTTTTTTCGGCTTGTGTAAGGTGATTTACGTGACAACAGCATTTTCGGTGGCCTTTCTCTGTTGGTATGCGGTGAATTATATCATGATGCTTTGTACCCAGCAATACAATGTTTTCTCAATTAAACTATAATAACACTCACATCAGTTCCATGAAGAACCGTCAGCACGATGGCATCTGTTTACTACTATCCATGGCACTTAGAGCCAGTTGCCCATGTAAAGCCAATCAGATTGGCCCATTTGGGTCATGCGACGCTCCCCCTTCAACTTTTATATCACATACCTCATTGCCAATTTCTGCTGCAAACAAATTATTTCTTTGCTTCTATGGCTCTCTTCTCATGGTCAGAGTTGATGATATACAGTTTTGAGGATTACAGAATTTAACAGGTAAAGTTAACAGCAAAAAAGTTTTGGCCCCACCACAGGGTAAGGCTAAATCTGACCCATGGAAGCCTGTCTGCAGCGTAATTTTCATTCAGGATGGAAACATGACTGTGATTTGAGAGTCAGTTACACATCTAGATATAATTACTGACCACAAATATGCACCATTAGGCCATGGGACCCAGGGGGATAGCCTGGAAGAAGATGAATGAGGGAGAGTTCAATTTCCAGATTTTCTGTTGGTAAGAGGGGGTAGATTAAACTTGAATTTCTTCAATTGGATTCAATTGGACTCAGCATACACAAGTGACTCTTATTTATATGTTAGATGTGTTTGTGGCCCATGTTTTAAAATATTTCTGAGCCATATATTATCAGTCTTTCTATGATTTTACATAATTTTCGCTGATGGGGGCATATCCCCAGTTGAAATGAAGGTAGGGTCAGATTTCTTGTTGCATCCATGCAAGGACGGGCCAAAATGGCCTTTAACACCAATTTTATGAAAGTAGACCTGTCCCCCACTACAGAAATACCATACATGGTGATTTCATGTCAAGATGTATAAGGGGTGTATGTCCCCAGAAAGTGACCACCCCTCTTCAGAAATATGGGGAAATGAGGTCATCTCAGACTCCCTTGCCCATGCAGATAACAAGTGGGCTGAGTGCAAAGGGGATATTATTTATGGGCATTGTAGATATCTAGGTCTCCAAATCTGTTAGGGATTAGGGTTTCAAGGAAAGACTCCAGCGAGTTTAGCTAATTTGAAAGTAGGACACATTGGAATTTTTAAGGGGTACCCCTTAAAAGTGAATGTTTGAGCTGCCTCTCATTGGGCCTATGGACTGACTCTATGGATATTTATGGATGAAATGAACATATCAACTCTCAAAAAGCATCAGACATTAACAATTTATGCTTGTATGAGTGTCATACAAATGCTTGATATTTTGTCCTTTTTAAATACTGGATTAATGTGTCCTGTGTTGGTGGAAGGCTATCAAGGTTGGACTTCTTTCAAGAAAGGACACATCCCACAGCATGCATGGATGAAGAATACATATCAGGAGTATATAGTTGGCATATGAATGATTCAGCCTTTGCCATTGCCATTTGATTTGGTATCAAATCATGAACAGAATTGTTCATCATGGTAGGATGATTGCAGAGCTGTACATGCAGTCTTGTTACCAATAGAACAGAACTGACTGGTACTATCACATCTCTTTATTGCATGAAATGCAAGAAGACAGCGTGGAATAGCTTCAGAACGCCCAATCTTGTGAACTGCTACATATCACCTCTTCCTGGCTGTTCAAGTTTTAATCCAAACCTGTTTGCACAAACAGGGATAGAATGCAACAAGAAAAACCTGCACACTGGTATGTGGCTGTGAACAATGATCCTATCTTACACAGCTGCATGAACATGGGCAGCATGAAGAACTACCCTTGTATCTACTTCGTCATGAGTACAGGTCAGGTAAGACAGGTTTTTGTCCAATGAAGACACCACTTGATCACGTGCCTGATAAACACCACTTCACACAAGCCCCTTGTAATGGCCTGGTGGACGCAGACATAGTTCTTCAGACAGAAAGTTGGCATGACTGGCCTTGTTTTCATCCTGCACAAAAAAACTTTCAGTTTTCAGGATGATTTTGTGTCCCTTTGGTTAATTACCCTGCATGTTGCTCTGTAGCTTCCAGCATACCTTTTACGTGTTGCACATCTGACAGTTATTCTGGTACAATTATTGGTAAAGTTAGAGTCCGCAACTTCGTTGAACATATCAGCAAAACCTCCAAATATTTGGCCAAGCAACCATTGTGGATGTGCTAAGAGGAAGTACTGGTGGTTCTGACTGTGATGCACCATCTTTAAGTATGACTGCAAGCTGAGCTTTCATTCCCATCTACAGTTGCTAGAGACAATATTTGTTTTCCATTGGACTTGGCAGATAGAAAATCTGTTTTCACGTCATCTGGTGCAACGTCTCCAGTTGTTCAGGGGAGGAGATCAGACGAGTCATGGATGGATTTTTCAAATTGAGCTTCATCATCACAATCAAGCTTCATTCGAGATACACCAGAGTTCTCAGGAATGAAATCGTCATGATCCACATCATAATTCATTCCAAATATTGCATGATTATCACAGGCAAGTTGCACCCTTTCATTATAGGTAAGGCTCCATCAAACACGTGCTGTGTAATTTCGGTTGATTCCTACAAGACCACCATATGACTGACATGGTCTAATCCTTGGTCATCAGGGATTTCATTAAAGGAGTGCCTGTTTTCTTTTACAAGGTCTTCTTGTAGAAACACTTCATACACTTCTGGTGCAGTGTGCTCCAACTGCCTCATTTCTGAGAGAAATACTGCTCTCCATCTGATATAATGTACATGATCATACAGTACAAACCAGGACAGCATTTCTGCAATGGATGACATGTATAATGGCCAGTTTCCTTCCCCGGCAGCCCTTGCAAATCTTAAGAGTATTTGTTCCTATGCAATGTTCCACATACTGTTGCCAATATGCAAAGATTGGGTTGTTCACGGCTCACAGCTCTCTCTTTGTCAAACTGGGCAATGATATCCAAAAGGTTTTGCATTGCGGGTAGAAGATTGAAGAGAGTATCATTAAAAATTGCATCATCTTTGTTTTGAAGGCCATCCACCATTTACCTCACATTTCCCTTGATTCAGACATCAAGGACATTGTCACTAGTATTGACCCACTCCAGAAATGATGGCCATATCGCACTCGGCAGAGCTTCAAGTGTTTGTTTGTGGGCATTGATAACTCAGTCCCACAGCTTGCCTTTAATGATATTATTTGTGGCGTTCTCACCATAAACACCACTTTCAATCCGGATATCATTAAGACCTAAATCTCCCAATAACCCTTAGCAGGGTTCATCTGAACAAGAAAGCCCCTTAATAGGAAAATAAGATTTTGGCACTCATATTGATACTGCACTGGAGCATTTTTGCTTTGCAGTACAGCTTTTCATCAAAAGTAATGAGAGTAACTTTTAATGCAGTTGTGCAGACAAGCTCATGCAGCAGTTTTTAGCACTCCATATTGCGTGAAAATCAGGGCAGCAGCATTATTGATGAAAAGGTGTCCTACTAGGGTTTGTGGTTGGTCACATAATTTTGGACAACCGATTGAAATCACACCATCCTGGCACAGTTGGTTTTTTTTCAGACATCCTTGCTATTATCTATGCCATATCAATATTAGTATGAGACTGTTCCGTATCAATATAATTGTCTAAAATTAGCGTCGTCGTACTGGACTTTTTAATGCACTTGCCTTATAGAAACTTTACACTGCTGTTCAAAAGTATTTTCGGGAGTCCAGTCTAAATGCTGCAGTCTGAAAGGCATGCAAGGTACCTTGTCCATTTTCAGTCTCTTCATTGCTGTCAATATGTCATTTTCATTCTGTATATACCCAGAAAGACTCGTGTTTAAAAACTACAAGCAATTGCAACTTTCCTTATATTGTGACATAGCATCATCAGCAATGGCAGTATATGTCTAGAGGACTGAGTCAGAACAAGGGCAGTGTCCAGCATGATGCAGTAACTGTACATATTCGTTTGACTGGTGAACAATTGATCTTAAACCAATATGTTTATCGATTTTCTTGTGACCTGTTGATGAAAGGAATGTAATATACTGAGGTGCCGTGGCCAAGCCGAATGGAAGAGCTCAAAACTGGATTACCTGGTCTTCGTAAGCGAACCGTAGGTACTTCCGACTGCCCTGAAACATAGGCACATGGAGATACGCATCCTTCAAGTCCAGGGAGAAGGTCCAGTCCCCGGGTCGGAGACCCTTCGTTATGGATTCTGGCGTTTCCATGTGGAAGTGTGGAACTTCAAAATATGTGTGCAGATGAGACAGGTCTATGACCGGTCTCCAGCCGCCGTCCCTCTTTGCGACCAAGAATAGTCGGCTGTAGAACCCCGGAGAAGAGTGATCCCTCACCCTCTCTATGGCTCCCTTTGCCAACAACTCCTTGACCGCCTCATGGAAGAATGACCTGTTTTGCTCTTGGGCCGGCGGTTCGAACCTCCAAGGGACGCCAGACAAGGGCGGTCGCTCTTTAAGTGGTAGCACATATCCCTTTTCTAGGACACTTAACACGAATGAGTCGTCCATGATGGAAAGCCAATGACTGTGGAAGTCAGCTAACCGAACGCCGAGTCGCTGACACATCGCCCCAGACCCGCCATAAAAGCTCCTGACGGGTGTGGATGACTGGCACGCACCTTCAGTCCTGTTTCCCTTTGCTGAAGCCAGGCTTCCGAAAGGGCCGGTTCTGCTTGCCACTGCCGGAGGACGGTGCGTCAGCTGAACCCTGCCTCTGAGGCTTCTTGTTCCTGGGTCGCCTAGGTTTCCTCCTCTTTGCAAAGGAGTCCTTGGCGCCAGAAGCTTTGGCTCCCTGTCCACGAGTCTTAGTGGCTGCTCTAGCTAGGTCGAGGATGGCTTGGTTAGCCTCATCGGCCTGTTCCCTCTTTCGCTGCTCAACCACTTGGTCCCTGATGGGAGCGAGAGCGCCTCCGAACAAGTAGTTCGAGAACAAAGGCTGAGTTCGGACGGCTCGTTGTGCACCTTCGGAGAGGTTGGTGACTTGCAAGCACAAATCTCGCCTTGTTAACCTCAGGTTGGCTTCCATGGTGATAGCCTGCCTGAGAAGGTGCTCGATCGCCATACCACGGGACGCCTGAAGCCTGGTATTCAGAATAATCCAGTCCCTGACTGGTTCTGTGACCTGCTGCGACACGAAGAGCCGCTGCATTAACTCAGCAGACGCGGCCGAGGACACGTCCAAGAAGGAGGCGATGATTACCATCGCTCTTGCATCCTCCTCCAGTCTACTTAAGACCTCCTGGGGGACTTTAGGAGTTGGGGGGATCCATTTGCAGATATTCTCCCATTCCACGTCTACCTCCGTCGCCCTGTTGCCGTACACCTCATTAGGTACACAGTACCTAGCAATGTTGGTCTCCTCAACAACTTCGCGCACTTCAGCGCTTGCTGGGTCGGGACGCCAGAGGGCGACCTAGATCCACGGAGCTCTTTATCCAGGCTCTGATACACTTCGCCCACGAAAGCGGAGAAGGGGAACCCAGACCCGACTTGTTCCAACACTGATGGTGACTCTAGTGGATACACTGAGATCGCTCGTCTATTCGTGGTCGGTGGCAAGGGAGGAGCCTTCAAGGTATCTCCAAGGAGAGCCAAGATCGACTCCTTTGTCGAGTGGAAGAGCCCTGCAGGTTTACTAACCTCGGCTGGAGCTGAGCTGTCCTCAAAGGACAACTGTCGTTGAGCGGAATGGGCTGGCTCGTCGGCCAACACCTCATCGCTCTCTGACCCCATCCCTTAGATAGGTCGGGATTCGCGCTCTAGATTAAGCCTAAGGTGTTCCTCGCATTCGTCCTCGCCTTCGTCGAGAAGAGGCTCGTGTAACGAGCCCTCTCCATCAGACAAAGGCTCTCCCCACTCATCTTAACCACTATGCATTTGGAAAAAACGGCGTGGGGAAAGAGGGAAGGGCAGCTTTTGTTTGACTGGTCCTGTGTGGTTGCTCATTGGAGTGGTCCAGTCCGGTCCTAGTCACGGCCGGCATGGATTCGGCAAACACCAGATCTGATGTACCGGACTGGTCCGGACCTGCCAGGAAAGTATCGTGTACTTCCTGGTGTGCTCCGGGCAAGGGTTCATGACCCACCTCCGTGAGCTCTGGGGCATCTCCCACAGGAGAACTTATGGCTCCTTCTACAGTGCCACTCACGCCGGTCCCCTCCGTAAAGCGAGCCGGCAAACCAGGCTGTTCCGGTGCCTCCCCCGTGTCCATGTTGGTCTCCTCTGCCGGAGGGCCAGTTACACCTGACCTTGAATTTCCCTTGGGAAACCAGGGTCTTGGGTCTGCTGACCCACAGGTGTCACAGACACAGCTAGTGTGGAAGGGGACTCTCACCTGTGCAGATTGCACAAAAGACTGCATGGTGGTGGCCATCAGCATTTGTGTTTTCTGCATCGTATCCAGTATCGCCTTGAGTCCAGGATCCAAGGCTGGTGCCTTTTTTTCAAAAGGCTCCTCGGCCCTGTCCGCCTTTCTCTTACGAGAGCCTCTCCTCTTCTTTGGGGTCGCCCCCACCGAATCAGAGGCACTATCCACTGCCTCAACTCTCCGAAAAGAGGATGAAGTGGTGACTTCCAGGCTTGCTGGATAGCCTAGAATGGATGGAGCTCTATGGTTAGACCATTTAGCCCGCCGCCGTTCAGCCAACTCAAAGAGGTCCCACCCCTCACTTGACAAACTTTTACAGTGCTGACAAGGTCGTAACCTTGAGCACTGCAATCGCTCCAGCTCCCATCTGCACTTTCTACAGTGCGGGTGGGTGTCCCACTTCCCCATCAGATGGCCGGCCACATCCTGCTTCTGAGAAGCAGGGACGCCCGCCACTGAGCTGGCAGGGACAGCAGGAGCTGTTCCAGCACTCACTGGGGGTGAGAGGCTGCGCCCCTGCCTCCCCCGTAGCTGCTGGATTAGGAGGCGAGATCGTTCTTGACGTCTCTCACGCTCCCTGCAGTCCACATCCTTGTCCTCCATCTTGGTTTTCAAGGGAAAAGACCACGTGTTCCTGTTCTAGATAAAAAACAGGTAGGAATCAAGGCTCCTCTTTAAAGAACGGTCCAACGACTCACTACCCCACACTTATCTGGATCCTAGAGCTATGAGTTGCTCTGGCAGTTAAAACTGCAAAAACAAGCCGATCTTAGGGCACTCCTGTAATCACCACAACAACGTGGGCGGAAGCCAGGAGAGAAACTGGTGAGCATGCGCAAACACCGGAAGTTGTACCGGAGGCCCCTTTGGGGGTTTGTGCATGTAACCAGAGGTCAGCCATAAAAAGTTTCAGGTTTTAAAACCTGGCTGGGAACCTGATAAGCAGGGGTATAAGCATGAGTGATTGAGAGGGTAGTATTACACCATAGATCAACTATTTCATGGGTAGCATGTTCATATAAACTCGTCTTCTATGGTAGATAGCTCATCAGATGTGATTTTGTAAGCATCAAGGGCATCTTGATTTGACATTGATGGGAAAATCAGAAGTGACACATGTTGGTTCAGTCATCTTACAATGTCAGCCTAACCACTCAAATGGTGTTCAATCTTAACTTTGAAGTTACTACTGTGGTAGGCATCCGGGCTTGTTTCAAAATCTGATGGCAGTTACTCACAATAAAACTACTCTATAAGTTGATGATGAATACATTTCTCCTTTTGCAAGGCCATGAATGATCTCACCCATAACATTATTGAAACAAAGTTGTTTTGGTCGCTAATCACTGCCAACCTACACCTCAATACAGCATCACATTGTGACATCTGCAAAATTTGTTGGATGTATCAAGCCAGTGAACATTGTGGAGTGCCTCTCTTGAGCTACCATCGTGACAAAACACATATTTTACCCTGTTGATTGGAGTTTAGAAAAGAAACATGTACATGTACATTCTCTTTTCTTTTTCACTTTATTGGAGATTTGAGGCAGCTTTTTCAAAAAGGGTTTCTCGACCTATGGGGTGTGCTGTTGGCGAAAATGTATGACATACTTTATGCTACTGTATGTTCTGCATGAAAAATATTTCTGCATTGAAATCCAGCCTATCAATGACATGTAGTTACCCAATGAAAGCCCTTCAATTTACTTAGGCTAACACAGCCTATGTCAAAATTCTACAGAAGAATGTGTGCAATATGGACAATAGTAGGCCTACATCCATATGTATATAGGTTAGACAGTGACACGTTATTTTATGGAGAGTAAAGAGTTCGGACTGGGGCATAGGGTAATAACTACCAGTAAGTGGTTCTGGACAAAAAGACACAAATACAATGATAATGGACCACATCATTATGTTTTTGCCTGTCAAAAGCACAACACTTAAAACCCGCAAGTCCATCTTCAGTTGTCTTGCTGAGAAGAGCCTGCGTCCTCTGCTTTGTTCCTGCATCTCTCGTACCTTGCAATCTAAAGCAGCTACTGCAATCAACATCAGCATACCTGCCACACCGTGTAGTGGGAAGCACCAACTGATGTCCCATATCTTGCACAAGAAATACATTCTTTGCCCTTGAATCATGTGCTGTCTATTGCACAGGTTATAATTTTGAAATGTACGAAAAAGGCCACGGGCCTTGAGGTCTTGCACAGTGTGAAACAAAAATTATTGAAGAAACCCTCATAAAACCCGAATGCCAATGGGCAGGCCAACTCATCAAATCTGGGACCACCGTATGCTGCACAAGGTACCATATGGGCAGCTGATGTCAGGTCAAAAAAACAAGGGTCGATCTTGAGAAAGAAACTAACTGACAGTATCAAGAACAAGTTGAAATGATATAGAATCAACGTGACTAACGTTGAGTCCACTCGTTTAGACTGGTCAAACTGGTGCACTCTGACACCCAAACCTATCATATCCTTTCAGGAAGCAAGAGCGTATCCCCTCACTACTCCCACAGAAGAGTGGCGTCAAGCACCTGTTGCACAAATGATAACGCCGAAGTACCAATGCTCCACATATAGCTGACTCCATACAAGCAGAATGAATTACAGAGTCATCTACATATCCACGATGATGGACAAAGCAGGATATCTTCTTTTGAGTTTGTGTGAGCTATTCCTGAAGGGAAACTTGCTAACAATACCTGTAGTCTCTGCTTGCGAATAGTATTGTGCAATTTAGCTGAGGTGACCATATCAGGTGGGTGTGACAGTCACTACCAAGTTTTACCTATCGGGGGTCATGATCGTTGATTAGTTCATTATTTCAAATCTCCGGTAGTCTGATCCCATTGCACGTTTAAATGGATCTTTTATGCCATTGTATAATATATATATAGGAAGTTAAAGGTTGTTAATAATTTTTCATGATCGCAGGAAGACTCTGTAATTATATGGTTCATGCTCTTTAATGTTCCAGTATACATTACAAAATTAAGAGGTTAAAATGCTACAGTTGCCAATTCAGTGCGCTCTTGCCCGTGACCCCAAGAAAAGGTATTAATGTGGTGTTCCATTCACTCACACCCGTCATTTACAATAAAGTTATAAACACTCACGTGAAAAATCCGGTTGCGCTCAAGCTGATTCTTTGATAGTATGCGGAGAGTACCTGTATTAAATTTTTAACATATCAATCATATAACTGGATAACCCTATTGTACAATAAAGACTATGATGAGTCTTCCAGACACAGAGAGACACATAAGATATGCACAACGCCCCATAGGACAATATACAACTTTTTTTATATTCTCTCTCGCGTATGCGCTTGCGTGAATGAGTGTGCGTGTGTGTGTATCCATGACAGGAGGAGCAGGAGGAGGAAGAAGAAGTAGAAGAAGAAGAAGGAGGAGGAGGAGGAGGAGGAGGAGGAGGAGGAGGAGGAGGAGGAGGAGGAGGAGGAGGAGGAGGAGGAAGATTTACTTGGGCCGGTGAACAGCATAGCTGCATAGCCACAGTTGTTCGGTGACACAGCGTAGCCCCGGTTGTTTGGTTATCGTTATCGTAATATTTGATTATTTTGCTAGGTTCCAGATATCCACTCTCCGAGTTTCGGGGGCAAACGATCGTCAAAGAACTTTTAAAACATGAGTTACTATCTTCACTTTAATCTGCCCTAACGGTTGTGTCTGAACCAGTTATCATGGGTAGTTACAAAATCCAAATGCAACACGATGCCTTGGCAATAGTACAAATCTTGTATGTTGGTACCACTTGCGGTGAGCACCATTTTAAAAATGGCACAATGCACTACAGGGAAAAGCAGTGCCAAACCACCAAAGAACGAAGAAAAAGTGAAAGAAAAATGCCCACATCCATTATAAATTGCAGTGCCTCAGGTGCGGATCCAGAATTTTTTGTGGGTGGGTGGGTGCTGATAATGCTTGTGGCCAACAGGCCTCAACCCCGTTCTTGGTAGTGCCTCAACAGGGGTCCAGGGGGCAGTAACCCCGGAGCTCCTTGATTTTAGTCATTTTGATGGTGTCAAAACAGCTTGTCCTGGCACTTAAATCAAATTCATGCACATACATAAAACAAACAAAAAAAAGTAACATTCTTTGAGTACAATGCCGGCCTATTTTCTCGTTGCTGTAGCACGGCTGTGTCAGTATTCCAATTTTAGAACTGTTGACTCTTGGCCGCTGTAGGAGCCCCGAGCCCGGAACTTTAGCGCAGCACCGCTAACTTTGGCCTCTGCCCCATACATAATCACCGATCATAAAAAGTTATCATAATTTTTAGGGGGGAAGCCATTTTTTTAAGAGGGGAAGGGGTCCTCAAGCACCCGAGGCACCCCCTCCCCCTCCATTCCATGCCTGTGCCTAATCTCTAAAGAAAGAAAGAAACAGTTATTGAGAAAGAGAAAAAATGTTCACATCCATGCCGAAAGCAAGAGCCTGAAATCACGGAACCACCATCCAAATTTGCATTTAATCATGTATTTAAATGATACAAAAAAATGATGCACTGCGCACGGGTGGGCTTCACCTGCTTTTATCTCGAAACAAAAGCCTGAAAATGTCAGCGTTACAAATGTCTACAACACGGACATCGCGGACATTTTGAGATTGTACCTATTTGGCAGTTGGGCAGTCGCACAAAAATACATTTGATTGGATATCTGCGGATATCCGCGGAATCTGCAATTTTCAAAAGGGAAGCCATTAGGATTTAGATGCGAATCGATATTTTGAAGAGATAGTATCCAAAATATATGTGTGATTAGTGTTAAGGGAAGGTTAGTTTGTCAAATGGATGTAATGTACATTACATATGGGACTTTTCCAGAGTGAGCATTACCTGAAAATATAAATACAACGACCTACAAATAGTAGTTGTAGGCAGCCGTGGGCTCCAGAATAGAGATTTTGTATCAGACACTGAAGTCGCCCAAAGGCTATGAATTAAGTAGCACCGCTAGTTGGACCTGCTAACCCCCCACCCCGTTGAGTGAAAGATGGAGCTTAGGAGAGAAGCTTGCCCCGATAGTGGTCACAGGTCCGAAAGTACCGGTAGGTTTTTATGGTAATTAAAGAACATTCGATCTGTATCGTAAAGTTTACAGGAACAAACATAGCTGGCACTGAAACTGCGAAACATAAGCCTGGAGTTACTCTTTCTATGTGATACGAAAGTAAAAATGTTAGTTGATTAATGCCCTTTTAACACTTTGGACAAGAGAAAAGTGTTGATACGTACAGTACACATTGAAAATTTTCTTCTGATGGTTCAGTGAGCAGTGGAATGTACTAATTTTTCATACCATAAACCCAGTGAGTGTTCAAGAGAACAAGCTTTAACAGTTATACTAACCCAGTCTTCCCACGACCCATTTGGCATGGTGTTGATGACTGGCTCTAGTCGTCTCATGATTGTTCGGCAAGCTTTCTAAGAAATTCAACAGTGGTAATTGTCTAGGATCATACATCAAATAAACATATCTATAGGTAGTGCTGTCAAATTACTATTGCTGTTATATTATAGATTTAACTTTTATGTATCGTCGATTTTGACGTTTGGACTTCATTTCGGTGAGCGCAAAATATTCCTTTTTTTTCTTTTTGATCAGCATATTTATACAGTATGCAAGGGAGTCTGATGTGCACTGATAGTAAAACCATAAATTCCAAAGTCAATGGTAGAGCTACCGTGAGCAAGATTTGTCAAAACTTTCGCTGTAAATATAGTATCTGCTTTGTCGGCACACCTGAAATTTGTTAAAATACCAATTCACTGGGACATTATCATATGAAGAGGACCACCTAGTGATGACGGTCTCTTTATTCAACCAAACTTCTAAATTTTACCACGAAGAGTTATTCGTGTGAGGCATTTAGCCTGATGTATTCTAACGTAACATAATTGATGATTGCAGCATTCTCACCTGCAGTGCCAAGCCATACATGTCTGAACTGATACTGGCCCCCGAACCAGATGCATTTGGGACTGTGTCTGAGCTTGTTTCAGATATATATATCTTGGCTGTTGGTATATTGAGTGCCCGGCTTGCTACCTGAAAGGTACGTACAACTTATAAAGGTCAATCAACTAGTCGGGAACCTGTTTCCACTGAAATTTAAAGTATAATTTTGGTATTGAGGCAAACCGCAAACACACAACTTTTTGGCCATAACAATGCTTTTCACACAATATCTTTAATTCACATATCGCCGTTTGTTTGACTTGCTGTTGCAAACATGAAGGCATCTTTTATGGTCCGTCTATTTATTATAATGGTAACAAGATTAGCCAGCGTTGTTTTGCCATTAAACGTTATCAATGTACAGACAAGCCTCTATTGTGGTTCGGCATTGTGCTTGATTTAGTTCATAACATCCAGGGATGACGACATTGTAGTTTTTTCAATTTTGTACTTGAAATAACTTGAATAGCCTCCAATATACAAATATAAACTATGACAACTTAAACTATGTGTAATTTTACTGCTTCCCCTATGATGCATTGTCTTTAAATAGACCTCTGATTCAAAAATGTACTTGGACAAGGCAGATTAGTTATGTAACGTTACCTCTCGACCACCATTTGCCTAAACCTCTGTGTTTGGGTTGAACGCCTATGAAATCGCATTGAGTTCACTAACTTGCTTCCTGAATGCCTGAGAGTCCCATGGGGCCATCTCTCGGTTCCTTTGGAACTGGTGGTGACTCCCATTGCGCATAATCCCCGAATCATCCTTCCTCTTTTGGACGCCATTACTGCTTGCTCTTTGGACATGAAACTCACTGAACTTCTGTCACCCTCACTGCTTCTGTGCTTTACGTACGTTCCCTTTTGCAGAAAATCATTTCTCAGTGGTCAGGGACTCTTTGGAGACCTAGATTGCTGATTTCTGTACAGCAGATGCCTGGGACGATCATCCACATTGCTGTGGTTGCCGCCTACAGTTGGGTCACATTAGCTCTTGCAAGTAAACTTGCAAGTATGGTGAGGATTGGGGATGGGACAAATGGTTGCTCTTCGAGCAGACATTGAGGAAGTCAACCAGTGCAAGGCATAGGTGGCAGCCCTAGCTGCCAAGTGCCGAGCTGGAGAAACTGACTACACTGAGTCTTTGACACCAACTGCACTTCAGAAAAAGCATAGACTTAGCAGTTTGTCCACAGTCTCATGTGGCAAATGTTTCCACAACCGAAACCCCATGGGACAGTAAGGTGAAGAGACAATGTAGTTGGAAGTGGGGCAGCAAGAGATCACCTTTGAGAGATCATGAGCACCCATCTCTACACCAAAAGATGTCCACTGCTGCTAGTCTCTGACCCAAAGCTTTCACTTGCTCTGGAGTCTTTGACAAAGAGCATGCAGATGCAAACTGAAATGTTGCCTGCACTGATCACCCCCTCTCAACCACAGGCTGTTTCTTCTTCAAACTCTCCTTCAAAGAATTCAGCCAAATGTTGGCTATAGCTCTAAAGATTTCAGTACTCCAGGTCTGAGCACTCAAAGCACAAACCACACAAGCCCACGCATCCAGAATGGAAACCTTCGGTTTCACATCTGGGTATTCTGGAACCTCAGCCAGTCCAATTGCTTGGGTCTGAGCACTCAGATTGTGAGTCCAGGAAGACCAGAAAACCACTGGTACCTTGGCAGACTTCTGAAGCTGCCAACCACCAAAGCTCGGTAAGTAAGCTCAGGCAGTTGGGAAATAGAAGGAAAACACTCAGGTCTGTAGGGGCCCCTTCTGCTGTCAGTAGGTCTTTGGCCCTAGCAGTGGGGGTACCTATGGTGGCCCAGGTGGCACCTTCTGTTCCCACGTCAGCAGTGTTGGCAGTACCTTTTGCATTCCTGGTGGCTCTGCCCCAGAGCAAGCACTTGCTGATGCCATTGGCCCCCACATTTTAGCCGGGTACGCTGCATCCATCTCTTGAGAGGCAAGTAGAGCTTGAGTTCCATGAGGACAATACATGCTGTTGGAGACTTTTGTCTTCTGCTGCTGCCGCCATCACTACAGCTGAGTCCAAGCAGACTCTGTCGGCCAAGCAGCTCAATGCTTCTGCCTTGAGTCAGCTCTCCCCTGGCACTGAGACTCGGAAGTTACTGGCAGGCTCAGGTTCCTTCCTGCCAGCAGATTTCTGAGTGGGTGGCAGCTGCGATCCCTGAAACAAGTCTCACGGAGACCCGATAGGCTCCTTCCAGCCAGCAGACATCCTTGTGTTTGAGGCTCTTCCACAGTAGTCCTTGCTACCCCAAAAACTGGTATGGTGACAGATACCCTGCTGTCACAGGTGGCCACTCCATTACCCACAGACAAGGGGCGTTCAGTGAGGCTTTGGGACTCACCACTCCCCTCGCGAGTCCTCAGTGTACTGACCTTGACATCAAAGTGGAGGATGAGCTTTTGTTATCAGATGCATCTGTTAGCAGCCAAGGCTGAAGGTTCAACTGGCATGCTGTGAATGACCGAGCATGTCAGTGACCGTAGGGTCCACTGAACAGCCTTCTTCACCTATGGACATGGAACCTGCACCACTGACGGGCTTTGATTATTTCAGACCTCTTATTCAGAGTCTGGTTGGGGACCAAGCTGTGGTCCCACCAGAGGAGAAGAGGTGTGGGGCTGTTGCACTATCCTGCTGGTCCTTGTCTCTGGAGGACATGCAGCAATGTACCCCGATACCTTTTGTGACCAGCTCCTGGCCAAGACTCGTGGCACAGGAGTTCCCATAGAGCTGCCCATGTCTGGGTATTTGAGGCAAGGGTGACTCCTCCTAAAGCCAGATGTCCAGGGCAGATGGTAGTCTGTGCCTGGGCTGATTTTTTTCCATCAGGTTCACTGCTGATGGGCTTCTTTTTAGTTTGATGCTGGGCAGCTGAAGTCCATCACAGCGTCTGCAAGGGCTTTCAGGCGATTGAAGGAAGATGCCAGGGGATTTGTCCTTATGGCACCCTACTCAGACATCTCATTAGCCACTCTGATGTCTCTCCTGGATGACCTCAGGGACTCTTTGCACATCAGGGAGGCCATGTGAGATTGGTTAGACCAGGTAACACTTCTTGCAACTTCATTGTCGTGTGCTGTTGATCACGAGGTGTGGACTGCTTGCACACTGGAGGCCAAATGGGGATACTCTTTTCAGGAATTCTGTTCCTTGGAGAGAGGTCATTTGTGGGTACAGGACCTTCGAGGCTGCTTGGCCTATGAGACCTGTATCAAGGCGCTGACCAACTCTGCTGTTCAAACCGATGGATACCCACAAGCTGCCAGCGGTCAGTATGTTCGTGTTTGTAGTGGAGGAGGAGGAACATTTTGTTGAGCCCCATATATTGGGTATTTAGGGTATTTCCCTATTCCCTTTACGTTTTGAAAACGCTACCTGTATCATTTTTGTGTGAAGCCCTTGTCCCATCTCAGTGCCTCCGTGGGTTAAGCGGATGGAACCATCCTTGTACACATGTAAGAGGACCCCGGCCTGCGGAAGCAGAAAATCGTAGTTTGAAGAAATCAGAAACCAGGAAAAGGGTGTTTTAGAAACGAGTGAGTGAGTCGTGGTCTATTTGTATGCACACCAAGGCAACACTTTAAATTTAGCCTGCTTTAAAATTTATCATGTCCTTGCATACGTCAATAATTAAACAAATGGCTTTGTTGTTAGAACTTTGAAAAATATTGCAATGTGATTACACAAGTCTCACGTTATGTACACGCATACACATGTAGACATAGACACACAGATACATATATTGACATATATATATATATATGTGTGTGTGTGTGTGTGTGTGTGTGTGACTGTGTCTGTGTGTCACTAAACATGCAATCTCATTCTGATTTTGCGTCCTCACTTCCGCACTGTTAAGACAAAATACACTGTTTTGGGTAACTTCAGTGTTATGCAAATCGATTCTTTAGTATTTTATCAAAAAGGAAGGATGGCATATACCAAAATAATCGTTGATAAATATCACCTGATCCATATATATACTGCCTCGAACGGCAGGAAAGCCAACACCCAACTTTGATGGCAGCAAACAGATGCCACGCTTCTTCCATCGGTTTTCACTACAAATATAATATGATATTATTTACATCAAATAACAATTCTGCGTTACTGGTCACACGCACTGTTTGTATATATATATATATATATATATATATATATATATATATATATATATATATATATATATATATATATATATATATATATATATATGAATACATATATGCAATCTTCTCACAAGAAAAGTACATGTTTTTACATATATATATATACATATATATATATATATATATACATATATGTGCGTGTGTGTGTGTATTTATGTATCACATCTCCTTTTTTGACTTTTTACGTTAACGGTGATTTGTCGCACATTAAACCTGGAACAAATCGCTTATAATACCTGATTTTATGTTGGGCTACCAAAAAACCTTCAGGAAGACCAGGTCGTGATCCGCAATGTTGCGTGGACAATATCAGATCCATGGTAATGTTTGAACGTCTACAAGATACTGAGACTCCAACTTTATCTGCCTGGTGGCAGGTTTCTTGTTTGTTTGGAGCAGTGACTTCTTCCGGTATTTGATCCCAAAATCCCAGTAAAAAATTAATGCTATCGTGTAATATGCATACACTGCATACACAGAGTTTGTTGGTCGTGGGCAAAGGCCTTAGTTTCAACGCTAAACAGTTATCAATATCCAACTGATGGCGCTTAGCTCATTGAAAACAGAAAATAGAGGTACCATACGGCACACTGGGAACCATATCCATTGCCTGTAGGAATTAAGCAGCCATGTGCGACGTCACAATAAGGAGATGTCCTGGCGTTAGCACTATTTTGGGATGGCAATGAATTATCCCTCAACGGATGGGGCTGCATGTGAATTACACACAGTCCCAAAACTTGTATTGGGCAGACCCCTCCACTGTAAATTATTAGGGCACCCGTTTTCTATGAAAATTTTCTCAAATCACTGCCGTTTACTGTACCCTTTCTGTTCGAATCTCTTCTAATGCATTAGCGGATACATGTACAACATGAAAGGCTTAAAATTCCAGTCAAGAACAATCACTAATTTCAAATAATGTTTTCATTTTTTCAGTATTGTGCTTTCAGGAAAAGTTATGAATGAAAATATGTAGGCACAATCATCCTATCAAACAAATTGTATCCCGGTGTCTTTCATGCAATATGAAAGGGTAATTTCTCTAGAGTCAAATTTTATAATAAGCAGAATATCGATTAACGGAAAAGATATAGCGCCTATTAAGGTCACTTATTGCTGTCATTTGCACATTTTAGACTACTGAACTTGCGTCAAGTGAACAACGAGAAAAATCAGTTGTATGGGGAAAAAATTACCACATGTGCTCAACATGAATTAATACCAAGAATATTATCTGCCCTAGAAACAAAACATTAGTTAAACCAAGCTCAAAATAGTAACAAACACAAACCTGTTATATTGGTCTATCTCTTTCTTTCGGCGATCGTACTCGCTTGTCTCAAGGCATTGCTGCCAGCATTTCCAAACTGGACAATATTTCATTGGCATATCGCAGAATGTTTTCTCGTTGTCGCTTTTGAACATGTTCAACTCCCTCACCTATTAGAGAGAGAAAGAAAGAAAGAATGAGAGCGAGAGAAAGAAAGAAAGAAAGAAAGAAAGAAAGAAAGAAAGAAAGAAAGAAAGAAAGAAAGAAAGAATGAATGTTGGGGTGGCCAAAGCTCTTTCTTTAGTATTACATTGAGTTAATATCGAAACAAACGAGAATTCGCAGGGATGAAATGGAATTTTTGTATCAGTATAGGCCTCCTACTGAATAATGAACCTTAGGTGCAGGCATTATCATTGGCCAATATGCCTATTTTCTTAACCTTGTTAAATACTCACACAGCAGTGTCTTAATATCTATCATCAGAACAATGTAAAGGAATTAATTTTAATTTACAATTTCTTTCACCTTGAAACTTTAAGACATATTTATTTAGGACGCTTCACTTCGCCTCTAAAAAACACAAAACATGCTAGAACTGTGGCTGTGCCGTACATAATTTCGTCTTTGACTCGTCAGGACCAGAAAATCTCGGATTAGACATTGACACACTGTATAGCTTTTTTGTTTCTGAAAACACCAATAATTGTTCAAAAACCCAAAGAGCACGTGCCAGTTTAACAATACACGGCGTGATGTGTGTATAAAGCAAGCTTTGTTTTTCGACTGGTGCCAAAGGTTGCAGGTTCGAGTCCCGGTCATTTCGAGCATAAAATATATAATGAAACCGATTGGGGAAAAAATCGATGCACGCATTTTTGAACCTTTTTTTTCGACACATTTATGCATATTGGGAGTTACAATGATATAAAAAATAGACAGTCATCATTTGGTGAGCTCCGTGTATAAAATCACCATGACGAATCATTATGACACCGCTGTTCAGAGAGATGTCGTGAGAACAACTAGAAAATGTAAACATTTTGGCAGCAAAAGTAGTTATAAGGGGCCGCTCGTAATGTTTTGAGCCGACTCTCATAGAATAAGGCGGGCGAAAAAGCATGAGCTCCTGTCGTTGAAAGCAGAAACACCTCCCGTTGTACACATTTTAAATGGTCTTTACCGGTAGCATTTGAAAAGTTCTTTGGAAATAGCAACAGGTGTTTCTTTCAGTAAAATCATTTTAACTGGATATTTTTATGAGGGTCAACCGTCATATGATGGCACAAGTAAACTACAGACTGTTTAGAAATCATATAATTTCACTCCGCTTATGAAAATACCAATACGTGTCATCTTTTATCTAAAAATAAACATGTTGTTGCTAAAAGATGGACCCTACTTTGTGCAGCAAACTGGTATACTTGATATAACTTACAGTGACCATGGTACAGTCTCTCGTTACCTGAAATACAATTATTTAAGAGACAAATGTTTGGAAAGGAAAGTCAGTTTATATGATCAGAGTAACATTAAAGGTTTAAATTCTGCTTTACCAGTTTTGAATAATTTTGGACAGGATCCCGGATACACGACAAATGCAAATGGTTCTTTTTTTCTCATTTTTTAATTGTAAAAAAGCTTGCAACAAATAGGAACTATCATGAAATATTTGCTGGCGCTAATAGTTCTCTATATTACCTGAATGTACGGAATTCCAAGCGTCTCTGCAACATGAGTCATGCAGGTCTCAATGATAATCAATGCCTGTGGTCCACCATATCCCCGAAACGATGTGTTTGAATGAATATTTGTCTTACAAAGATACCCTCTCACTCGCATATTTGGTATCTTGTAACAGTTATCTGCCTCAAGCATTGCTTTACACATCACCTACAATGGATGAACGTTCACCACACAATGCAGTTAAAAGCCCTTTTCCACTAAAAGCAGTCTAGAGTGCTCGGCAGATAAGGTGCCATGTGCCATGTGCTTCTCGGGGTTTCACTGTTGTTTATCGTTGATGGGAGCCATTTTGAAGTAGAACATAGTTGAGATCTATCGGAACAGTTTGCCTTGATCAATAGCTTTCTTTGGCGTGTACTGGTGGTTTGCAACTTGTGACAAAGAAAACTGTCTTAAACCCACAAAGGGTTGAATGAGCTTGCATTCTAAGGTACCTAACTAGACCACAAACCTGCATTGTGGCCAGTCAAAGTAGAGGCGTGCGCGCATGAGCCGTTTGTCCAGACAGGGAAACAGACATACAGCATTCATTTTCAATTTTCATGCAGACATTTGGTTTACATTTTTTGCCATTGTTTATGCTTGTTTGTACTTTTTTGTGTTTGTTTTAACAGTTTAAAGAATAGCTTTTCTTGTGGCAGAGTGAATGAGAATTACGGCTGACGTGATTCAACAACAAGAGTGCTGTATGAACAGCCCATGCTCAGCTGACCTAGAGATTCATCACTCTTGGAAAATACAAAATAGGTAGAAACTTGTCATCCCTACTAAGTATGACGCAAATCTGGCCACAATTATGAAAGTTATAACCATTGCAAGAAATCCCCATCTTAAACTTTCCTATTATAACTTTTTTAAAGATTTTCAAAAAAAAATCATAAAAAATCCAAAAAGCACTGGAGCAAGACCTTTTGAACAAACTTAGGAGAGACCTACCCAAGGTACATTGCCACTAAGTTTGAAGTCGACTGATAGTTTCTTCGCAGAAGTCCAAAATGTGAATTAACAATTACCAAGCATGAAGTCTATCTTGATAACCAGTGGAGCCTCGGTCTGGTGTCCAGTGACCCAGCTTGTGACCCTGACTCCTCAGGAAAGGCGGTCAGCGTCTGGTCATTTCTGATTTAGCTTGCCAACATGTTAACAACCACTTTTCTGAAGAGATTTTGACAATATTGCCTTATATAAATGTATATGTATAAATTGAAGTTGCAGCAGGTGCCAATTTTAGTAATTACAGGGCAAAAACTAGAGGAAAAGTGAGTGAAATTCATAGATATTTGAGAATAAATGTTCTGTCATGCCATAAAGTCCAGTGGTCAAGTACGCTGGCATGTCCTTATACAGGAAATACAGATGTGCTATTGTAGGGTCAACATTCCAAACACATATGGTAAGGATTGGCATATCTGCTTCATGGGTCAAGTCTGCCTTTCCAACCATAAGCCTTGGCCACCAGGGAGATGTAATAGGACTTCACAGATTTGACTACCGGTAGGGGGCGTGGTCAAAAAGTTGTCAATCATTTTAGTTTTCTGCTGCAGCAAGGCTTGCTGATGGTCACCATGTTTCCTGACACCTAAGGGCAATTAATTGTCTACCACTTGACACCAGATTTATGGGTTTGGGGCGGACCGATCGCAGAGTAAGCTAATGTTTGACAGGTCTGGTCATTCTCACATTGAGACATGAGGGAGTGGGTTGACAGGCATGAATTCAAGTCAGATCAGTACAAAATTCCTGCTAGCCCTATGTTTATTAAAGTGGACAGTCTGGGCAAGACAGAAATGAAAGTTGGGCTAGTTCAACTGAATTTAGGAGGGGAGACAAGACCTTAAAAGTTACGCTTCTTCCCACATGAAAATGGTCAAAAACAGGATGGATATACTAGTGCTGCCTGTGTCGTGTCTGAATATCTCAAATCATAGCAATGTGGAAATTATGGTGATTTGGTTCACCCCTGCAAAATTAATTTACAGTTGAGGGACTTATGTTCTACTGAGGGCTCAGAAAGGTAAATACATTTGGACTTCTACGTAGAAATTGTTATGGAATGTTGGGGGTACCCTTGATCTTGAGATGCACCATTGTTTGATTTTAGCCCATATATGTTATGCAGACCTAAATGTTTATATCCAGACTGACCAGCAGGTTATGTAGATACGATATACAATGAAATTGGAATATTTGTTTATTCAAAAACTTTATTATGGCCATCTAAATGTAAAATGGACTTGAGTTATTTGAAATGCGTCCATGCCGCCATGTTGGATCATGACGTCACACAATAACTCGCTTCTATTGGCTAACAGTATATGAGTCCGAGGCATGGAAATAAGTGTATGGGCAGCATTAGCTATCGTGTGGGTGACTGAACGGTTTCGGAGGAAAGGTCGAAAAGGGTGAATTAACATTAGAATGCCCGGTGACTTACATAGTAATCGATGGGAAAGGTGCATTTACAGATAAGTATCAGCATTGAAAAAATCGCTAAAAATCAGGAATCCACAGCAGCGGCACCTAGTGAACAACTTTGTCTGACCCTTCCACAAGGAACATGTCCACAAAGTTTGAGCTTAATCTGAGAGAAGGTTCTCGAGAAGAAGTCGAATATAGCAAAAATACACCCAAAAAATATTTAAACAAATATAAAAAACGCAGCGCCACCTGGTGAGTAAATTATGAACCAGCAGTCCCTAAACGTTTTCCTGTGTGATATCAAAGCATTTGGGTGAGTGGTTTCTGAGAAGATTTTTTAAGATTTGTAAAACAAAACACTGGAGCGTGACCATTTGAACACACTTGGTAAAGACTCACATGAGGTACATTGCTACCAAGCATGAAGTCTATCTTGATAGTGGAGTCAGAGAAAAGGTCGAAAAGGTGAATTAACATTAGAATTCCCGGTGACTTATATAGTAACCAATAGAAAAAGTGCATTTACCAATAAGTACCCGAATTGAAAAAAAAATCGTTAACCAGCAGGAATCTACAGCAGTGCCACCCAGTTGACAACTTTGATTATTCCACAAGGAACATAGCCACCAAGTTTCAGCTTAATCTGAGTGATGAATAATAGTAATGTGTGCATTAAGCGACAAATTCCCGAATCGAAAAAAGTCGAGATGCACCGCATGGAGAACTTTGCTTGATTCTCATACAAGGTACGTTTCCATCAAATTTTAGCATCACCTGAGTTGCGGTTTATAAGGAGTCGAAAAAAGTTTAATATACAAAAATTAATTGAAAAAAACAGAAAAACTTGCAGCACCATCTGTTGAACAAATTACGTTCTCGTGGCACCCATAAGTATCTCCATGCAATTACAAAGCAACTGGCTGAGTGGTACCGAGATTTTTGTAGATGTTACCTACCAAAAAAAGTGGACAAAAGGTCATAAAATTGTAAAATAGCGCTCAGAAAACGGATTGCCCTCGGCGCCTATAATCTTTTTTTCCTCAATTCTGCATTTTTATTTTTTATTTGGGGGGGGGAGCTTCGCAGTTGCCCTTATATGGTGTAACTGCACCAATAATGTGATGAAGCTGTGATGAATGTTTCTTCAGATATTATGGTAACATTGTCCATTTGTGGGCCACTCAGACGGCCTTTAAAAGTTTCAGAACAAGTTTTAAAATATTAAGAGGAAGCTGGCTTTTAATAGAAACGCGATCCATTACAATGTGTAAATCTGATAAAAATTTGGTGAAGCTGCGATGGATCCTTGTTGCGACATTATGGTAACGTCAATCCACTTGTGCGCCACTCTGACGGCCTTGAATTAATATTTTCAAGTTTCATAAAAAGTTTATAAATGTAGAAAAGAAGCTGATTTTGCATAGAAGCTTGGTCCATTATAAGATGCATCTCCGACAAAATTTCGTAAAGCTGCAGTCAATATTTTTTAAAGATATCACGGTAACATCGTCCCCTTGTGCGCCAGTCAGTCAGCCTTGAAATAAGCACTTTAAAAGTTTCATAAAAAGTTTAAAAATAATAAAAGGAAGCTGGTTTTTAATAGGAACCTAGTCCATTGTTGGTGCATCTCTGATAAAAATTTGGCACAGATGCGGATAATTTTTGTGGTATCGCTGTAGCGTCGACAAGACGGACGGACGGACAGACGGACCACCGAAGAGACGACAATACCCTACGGCACCATATGTGCAAAGAGTAAAAATCATTGCACCGTGAACTAATTAAGGGAGAAAACGTGCCAAAGCCCCTGGCAAAGCCGACCCCCGGAATTCAGGCAACGATTTCAAAAATACAATTGCGAATGTACACCGACTATACTGTAAGCTCAATCAACTGGGCAGTGGCGGAGTCAGCTATGCGAAAGACATCAAAATCGGCGAGAACAAAATGAGCAAAAAGGAGGATAACTAACCTCTTTAGAAACGTCCAAAGACTTTCCGGCATTTAGGTAGAAGTCCAACTCTACGGATAAAAACTTTCCTTCTGAAGTAAATCCCACCTGCAGATACAATAATTTTTCTGGAGTGAGTTTACTTTCCTGGCTCCAAAACTAGAAATTTTTATTTAACTATTTCAGTGCCACTGCGGCTAAAGTCAAACTGCTTCAAACAAACTGTAAATAAGATGCCAGCTTCATGTTCCGTGTAAAAGACCTTTAATTCTAGTACCTACATGCCCGAAGTTACATAGAACATGATAGTCCCGGTCAACAGCTTCGTGTGCTTTGGGCACATTGCGCCCAAAACGCTCCGAGAAAAGCTGTTAACTCAGTAAAAAAAATTTGGCACTGAAAGAGTGTAATTTTATCGAAATGTGCATTGATGTGTCACAACATAAGGAATATCCCAATTAAAACTATGGAACAAAGTAGTGCATTTAATAAAACTTGTTTTCAAGGAATTCATTAAAAAAAGTAACTTAGCCTTGGCTTTTAATCTTTCAGCGGGGACTGTTTTTCCAGACGCTGTGATCTAGTACTGCGCGCTAAATGCCTTGAGAAAAGTTCGCGGAGTAACTCTCCATAAATTTTGCGTATTGAAATTGAGCAGCAAGTGTCAGTAGCTGGTTCTGCTTAACGTAAGAAATAAATCTATACTCTATAAATGTGCGTAGTGCCAAACATGAATGAAAGTATGAGCATCTGGATGTATGTAACAAATAAGAAAGGCCAGGTAAGTTTATTAGAAAAACAATTTAGGTAGAGGCCTATTTAGTAAACACATAATCGTTGAACTGAATGATCTAACACGACTTTCGAAACAGAGGCCTTAAATCACCTTGTATTTGCCAAGAAGGGGATGTCTGCTCCCTGTAATTATTGTATCAGTCTCGCGTTCCAGCACACATCGAACCGGTCGCTGCAGCCTGCAACAGACACATATCTGTTGTCGTATTACACGTTCATATTCAAGTGTGTGCCACCAGATATTTCACGAAAGATGGATATGTAGACTGGAGAGTAGCATTTCAATCCAAATTCTGTTCTTGTACTGTCTGAAAACAATCCATTTATCTCGTCTGCTGAGCGACTTTGATCTTGGACGAGCTGTTATTTGGTTTGCCCTCAGGTAGGAATAACATTGTAAAATATATTCTTGTTGTCGTTACGAATCTGTAGAGCTTTCAAGGTTTCCACATAAGCAATCCACCTTTACCGTAGGAAATTTGATTTGCCTAATACTAGGCTACGTACAAGTTTTGACTCGTTACTGGAAACCGATCATACGCAGTCTTCAGGGGGCACGGCTATATGTCGATGAGTTGTGGAAAATATTTAATAACGTATTCATGCACCGTGTCTTCGTTTCCAGCAATCCAGATTAGTTATGTCGTTTTATGAAATCATATACTGAGGGCCATAGATAAATCCCCCCCCCCCAAAAAAATATGAGAAAATATCATTGACGTGGCATCCAATGTTAAAGTAGAAACTTTTATTTAATGTCGCACATTTTGCTGATGGCACAAGGTAAGAATCAGTGGCAAAACTGGTTGTTTTGGTATAGGTGAAGATCTGGAAAAATGGGGGACGTCAGATTGGAAATGTTCACTTTGTAGCAAAGCTAAGAAAGATTAAACCATTTTTTTTTCACTTTTATGTCCAGGACTCACCCAAATGTATAAGGAAAAGTATGCTGCTATGGACAGATACAGTAAAAATGTAAACTTTGAGCTTGTATGGCAGAGTGTTTTGTTTCTTCTCTACAAAATACACTTTGCTGGTTCCTGGATGAGCATGTGTATGATTTTATCACTGAGACTGGTGATATATTCGACCATGTAGCAAATGAATTTTCAGTTGAAGTTTCGCAATGTAGAAGGCATTCAATATTTGGCGGTAGTTTTCAATGTCGTCTGTCACATGTGATTTTGTATATTTGGGGATTTTCTCCAGTTCAGAAAAAAACCTTCAATGGGAAAAGATTTTCCTGATATATTGCTCTCTGTTCCGCTGAAAACGCGTGAAAGGATAAGTCACTCTGGTCCCAAAAGCATATATTTGCGCAAAGAAGCAGCTCCTGAGTTACCTTCTAGCTATTTAAAGGACAGAAGAAAATGGTAACTGGACAGAAGAAAAATGTTAACTGGACCGCTTGAAACATTTGTATGCAAAGCAACATGCTGGGAGCGCGTTACACCTGCTATGGCGAAAGTAGACAACCAGATTTTTTCAATCGGCAAGCCAAGCACACCCACATGTACATGTATATACAATGGAATCTCTCTATTAAGACCACCTAAGGGACTGAAAATGTGGTCTTAATTGCAGATAATACTATATATATATATATATATATATATATATATATATATATATATATATATATATATATATATACATATATACACACACACATACATACATATATCTCTGGTATTTTGTGGCTGAGGAGCGGGTGTTTCGAACCAGCAACCACGTTGCCGAAGATGGGAAACGCATTCAGACACTGCACCAAATCCCCATTCCTAAAGAAGAAATCAATTGAAGCATGTATGTGTGAATGCCATTATCGATTTGTGGGAAGTGGGTAGTAGTGGGTGTTGGTAGGTGGCTAGGGGTGTGGAGTTTTTGTTTACACCAGATACTCACTTTGCAGCAGCAAGAGCACAGGGTATTGCCACCAAGCCACAATTCATCTCTTTGCCACCAAATGCCCCACCTGGTGAATCAATAATTTCATGAACATTTTACAATCATGATATTGTATCTAACGACAACAAACATCTGTGAAATGTGTTTTGCATTCCAAAAGCAAACACCTTTGAAAATCTTTATATGATTCGTCCGAAAATATTTAGAATTACTTCCATGAAAATAATGCAGAATACCAGAGCTTGTTTGCAGTGTTAAATTTTGTGGAATAAAGGTGCAGGTTTATTTTTTATAAACACGGAGATGTAAATTTAGCACGCAATATGCTGAGCAAGAAAATTACATTTGTAAGAGTGGTTAAATTGTTCATACGCATGCATACCCTCATGAAAACTCATTTTCTTTTTCAAATCATGCTCTACCATACCGGACCTGAACTTTTCATTCAAAAGTTGTAACAGAATAATTGAGATTAGTTCTTGTGTCTCATTCATAAACCATGTGGTAATAATTCTCTCAAATATGTTATCATTTGGCAAGGAGTGGCACTTAACTGATTAGCTAATCAAGACTCCCCTCCTGTTGTGGATACCAGCTGATTTCTGAGTGGGGTCTGATGGAGGGGAGCCCTTCCTGAAGGCTGACTCACATTGCTTCGAATCTTGAGAAAAGCCTTGTACTTCTTCCGGGAAAAAGATTTTCGCCCCGTGCGTCTGCTTAACGACACCATGTCCAAGCTCATTGTAGCGCATTCTTGCAATAACATTGTGCCAATTGCTACTTTCAATCGAACAAAAGCTTACAGTTTCAACATTGTACACAGATAGTTCCGGACAAATCCATAAACTAGGGCGGTGTGCTTCCTGGATCGTTGAAATCAGCGAGGACCACATCCACAACGGCGAGCACGACAAAGGTGATTTATGAAATATTTTAAACTTGTCATTATGTGTTAGTAGCAGCTAGAGTACTCATAAACAATAACACAATAGTGATGGAATTATTTCGAAACTTGACGCAGATAAGTAGACAATACAATAGGAAGGTTGTCTACTATTACATTTAAAACAAATAGGTCCACACCGGGATTGGCATGGTGAATGATGGATATGGGCCGATCTGATTTCAACGGTCTAGTATACACACCGTTCCTAGTTTAGGGATTTGTGCAAAACTGTCTGCTGTAATTTTGTATCTGAACACCTTTCGTCAATTAAATGTTGCAACTCGAAAATGTTTTCGCGAGAATGCGCTAACATGAACTGGGACATGGGGTTGTTCAGCAGACGTACGGGGCGAAGATCTTTTTCTCGAATGTGTATTTAAGTACAAGGCTTTTCGTACGATATTGAACACTGTTAGTAGTCAGCCTTTAGGCAAAATTTTCACACTCAACCATACTTTTGGAAACCAAAGTAGGCTTTTCCATGAAGGGATGTATAAAGCAAGCAAGCCCCCACACACACACACACATTACATATATATATATACTGAGAGAGAGAGAGAGAGAGAGAGAGAGAGAGAGAGAGAGAGAGAACGCCGTTTCTTGTTTTATTTTTATTCAGTACTTAATCATATGATTAAATATTTCATCATCAGAGTAAATCGATTTCATGAGGTGAACAAATACATTAATTCACGTGATTAAATAGTCTATTTGTTCCTCTGAATAAGTTTACTTGATCTTCTGATTAAATTTATTTTTTCCTCTGATCAAATTGATTTAATCTGAGGAACAAATATATATTTATTTGATCACATGAGCCGCTATTTTCGTATAGTTGACGCGCACGCGTCGAAAGTCCGAAGTCACGTGTAGATGGTCGCCCGGAAGTAATTCGAGAAAATTAGTCTCATTATAAGTTCGACGAGGTCACTTCCGGTTCATTTGATCATAACATTAAGTATTTAGTGTAATATCTGGTGTTATGATTTATTCAGTCCATAAAGGGAGCGTACATTTTTGTAGTTAAATAGTTAGTCTTCTGATTAAATATTTATTCACCTGTTCAAATATTTGTTCATATGAATAATTTTTTTGTTCTTCTGACCAAATATTTTCATCATCTGATCAAATACTGAATAAAACAAGAAACGAGGTTACAATATATATATATATATATATATATATATATATATATATATATATATATATATATATATATATATATATATATATGTATATGTATATCGTGGAACGCCGTTTCTCTTTTTATTCAGTATTTGGACATATCATCATCTATTTAATGATAACATTATTTTCAGCTTCATTAGCCGCTATTTTCGTATAGTTGACGCGCACGCGTCGAAAGTCCGAAGTCACGTGTAGATGGCCGCCCGGAAGTAATTCGAGAAAATTAGTCTCAATATAAGTTCAACGAGGTCACTTCCAGTTCATTTGATCATAACATTAAGTATTTAGTGTAATATCTGGTGTTATGATTTATTCAGTCCAAAATGGGAGCGTACAATTTTGTAGTTCCAGAAGTAATCAGTATGTTTAAATCGCAATAATCATAACACCAATAGATTGACAAGACCAAATAACGTCTATTTAATCATAACAATAAATCGATTAATTTTTCCTTGAATCAGAGGTCAACACCAGTAAGAAACTTTATGTATGATTATTAAATTAGCTTCCCCTATACAAAATTAGAGACGTTTTAAACTATCATCACGGCAACACGATTGAACGGCTGTATCAATTCAAATATACTTTATTGACAATGCAATTGGGGAAAGGCAAAGCCCATGTGAACCCCTTTGCTGTTTTGTTTCAGATCCTTTCATGTTTAAAGCAAACCATACTTTTCGTACGGCAGTTATGTGTGTATTTGCATTGCATCTTATTTTCGTGTTGCATTGTTAGCTTGTGTGGGCCGCCTGTTTCACTAAGGGTCCACCCCATGGGAGAAACTTATGTTTTTGGGTTGTCCGTCCATCCTAATGTCCGTCCAGATTTCCGTCCGCCGGGTGTGCACATTCTCGTTAACGCGATATCTAAAGAATACCTCTATGTATTTTGCTCAAATTTGGCAATATGCTCATCTTACCTGCCAAGAGGAACCCATTAGATTTTGGTGTCACCATGACCTCATTTGAGCAACTGGCAGCCTAATTACATGCTGATTAGGGCGGACCCTTCAGTCAACTCTTTGCATTGAAGCTATGTCTACTTTCATAGTCCATTAACGCCATTATCACATTTTACTAGCTTGGGGAATCTTCCTCACATTTTCAAGCCAACCGCAGTTAAAGAGACATGTTGGTGTACAATTACAAACTTCCAACTTTTAGTAAACTTTTGGAAGTAACCTAGTGAGGTTGTTTCGAATTGTCACAGAAATGTAAGGAAGGTTGGTCGTATTGGCAAGCGTTACCAATGATGTACTGGAGGGCATCAGTGGGATTTGTTAATGGCTGCCATGTTAATGCAATTTGAATTTGAAATGTTGAAGCGCACCAAGTACAGAGTACACGTCGGCATCATATTTTGCTAATATGTATACATCAAACCTTTGGTGAGCGATTATGCAGACCCCTAGGATGACAGAATGGCAACAGAGTACCATATGTATACCCTGTAATGTGTTGTTATAATACTAGTTTTCTGTTGTGCTCATGTGCATGTGTATGTTCTTGTGTGGTTGAAAAACATTGATTTCAATCTCAATAACTTTACAATTTTAAACAGAAACAAGACGTTGGTTTAAATTCCACCCTGCATGAAGTATTCCTTAATTAAGCAATTAGTTACATAACATTACCTCTCGACCACCATTGCCAAGACCTCCGCGTCTGGGCATGACGCCCAAGAAGCAAGTTCCGTTAAACTCACTTGATCCTGAAAACCTGACGGTCCAGTAGCGCTATATATCTCGGTTCTTGTGGAACTGATACATGGTGACCCCAGTGTGCATGCTCCCAATTTCATCTTTCCTCTTTTGGGCCCCATTTCTGGCTTACCTTGCGAGTTGAAGCTCCATGAACTTTCATTCACACTCACTGCAATTGTACTTTACGCATGCCCTATGCAGAGGAAAATCTTTTCTCAGCGGTGTGGGAATCTACAGATTACAGATACCTAGACAGCTGATTCTCGTGATCGGATACCACTAAAATAGTAATGCAAAGTTGGTCGTTTAACTTGTTCTCAGAGATTTTTAAGATGATGTCCCAGCAAACAGAATGCAGAAAGAGGGAAAGCAGTGAACACCAGGCTGTTGCCTCCTTTTGGAGGCAGTCCATTGGTGTTGATTCAATGAGCACTTTCTTCACATCCTCGTCCTTATTGGACTGCAGACAAAAGTTGGACTCCCCAAACCACTACACGGCAGCTTGGGATTACCATCCTCACTGCTTTGGATGTTGCCTGCAGTTGGGTCCAGTTTGCTCTTGTGAGTGAACTTTCAGATACTGCCAGGATTGGGGAGAAGACAAATAGCTGCTCTGCGAGCAGATATGGAGCTAGTGGGACTGTGCAAGGCATAGGTGGCAGGTTGCTAGAGCCGCCAAATGCCATGCCAAGATGACTGACTCTGTTGATTTTTCACCACCAACCTCCCCATGAGTAAAAGCCCAGACTTACTTCCGTTTGTCCACAGACTCATGTGTCTGATGCGAAAGAGTGCAAACTTACTCTGGCTTGTCCGCAGTCCCAGATTACAGTTATCTCTACTCCTGATACCCCTTGGGAGAGGTGAAAAGACACCAGAGTCACAAGTCGAGTAGCCAGAGATCAATACATGGGGACCTTGCGCAAAAGACTGTGCCTCATAAGACTGCCACATCTGCTCTTGGCACTAATGCAAAGGTCATCCATGCTTTGGAGGCGATGTCACAGAGCATAATGCAGCAAGCTAGGATGTTATGGGCATTCTTTGCCTCCTCTAAACAGGCTGTTTCTTCTTCGGTCTCTGCACCAAAGAAGTCAGCCAAGCGTAGATTGCATCTGTCGAAATCTCAGTCCTCCAAGTTTGAGCACTCAGACAAGCCCCAGTCATGCAAACCGGTGTGTCCAGAGTGAAAACCTCCAGGTGCCCTCCGAGGTATTCTGGAACCTAGGCTTGGACCATCGGTTGCAGAAGTATGGGAAGCCAGCAGCCTGGCCAGTCAGAGCACTGAGACCGTAAGCCCAGAGTGCAGGTTGAATCACCGGTGCCTTCGTAAACTTCCCAAGGTCCTGGGTCACAGAGCTTGGATCGTAAGTGTAGCCATAGGGGAAGTAGGAGGAAGACACCTAGACCAGTGACGAAGCCGTCTACCATCAGTGGGTCTTCAGCCCCGGTGGTATCGGTACCTTGGTCCAGGTAAAACCTCTTGTTCCCCCAACAGCAGTACCCACAGTCCCTTCTGCACAAGTCTCCTGCGGCTTTGCCCCAGAGTGAGCAGTTGGTGATCCAGCTTGTTCCTGCGTCATTTGAGCCGGGTACCCTGCCTCACTCTCTCATGCCGCAGGTGGAACTCATGCTCTGCGAAGATCAGCACTTGCATGAAGAGGCTCAGTCTTCTTCCGCATTAGCCACCCCCTGCTGTTGCTAAGTCTCAGCAGAATTATCAGCAGAGCAGCTCACTACTTCTGCCTTGAGCCAGCATGCTCAGACCTCAGGGCTGGGAGTTCTCTGAACTCCCTCCAGACCCATCCTGCCTGCAGACATCTCAGTCGGCAGCAGCCTAGGTTCAGGATAGTGGCATCCTGGAGACTCAGCCAGATCCCTCAAGCCAGCAGACTTCTCAGTTGACGACTGCCGAGATCTTGGCATGTGAGCCTCCCTTGCCTTCCTCGTCTCTCCCCCACATGGGACAACCAGATGGATGCAGCATCTGTGGCAAGTCGGGAGTCCTCAGTCCTGGACACGGAGGTGGAGGATGAGCTTTTGTTGTTGGATTTGTCCATCAGCACATCAACCTAGGTTGAGTGTTCTCCACTCAAGCCGATTGTGCTCTGACAGGCACAGAGAGCCAGTGACTTTGGGGTTCTGCAGAAGGTTCTGCCCTGCTCCCATGGACAGAGCACCTGCCCCTGCCAAGGCCTTTGACTATGTCAAAGCTCTTATTTAGATGGATGGTGACCAAGATGTGGTCTCACCATTGGAGGAGAAGTCGGGCGCTGTTGCACTGTTGTGCCAGGGCTTGTCTCTGGAGGACATGCTCCAATGTATCCCCATTCCTTTTTTGCCCTTTGTAGCTGAGTTTTACAACCAGCTCCTGGCCAAGACTTGTGGCACACGGGTTTCTGTGGAGCCAGCGATGTCTGGCTATCTGAGGTAGGGGCAACTCCTGCCTAAGCTGGATGTCCATGAGAGGTGGTACTCTGAGCATGAGCAGTTCTTCCAGTTGGGTCCACTGCTGGTGGACCTAGACTGGCAGGAGTTCGCTGCTTGACCATTTTGGTGTCTGCTGAAGCCTTCAAGTGATTTGGAGCAAGATACTCGAAGATCCATCCTTGTGGCATCATACTCCGACATGTCCTTGGCCACTTTAGGGTCTCTTTTAGATGACCTCAAGGGCTCTGTACAGATCATGGAAGCAGTGTGAGACTGGTTAGACCAGGCAACACTTCTCATGACTTCCTTGTCACGGGCTGGTGATTGTCAAGTGCAGACCACTTGCACGCTGGAGATAAACCTGTGTTTGCTACAGAGGAACACCTACCTCCAGGGTCAGAAGCTGCCTGACCCGATCTTTTGTAGACCCTGCACAGGGCCCCTCTTCTCAGCAACTATCTTCAGTGGAGAGATGGCAGAAGTGGTCCTTCAGGCCAGCTCTCCCCACCAGGCACACTCCAAGGTGCCGACCGACTCTATTCGGTCATTCTTGTCCTTGGGCTCTTCAACCCTCAAGCATGGTACTTCTCAGACTGTTTCTACCTGTCTCTGGTTTCATGCTCCCTCTGGGACACGACAACCTTGGAGGGATGGGCAGCGAACCAGGAAGGGCAAGCCTTCCAGTAGAGGGAAGAAGTCAGGAAAGCCTCCTCGTTCCCAACTCCTATATCCCCGAAGGGGTCTCAGGAATGGCAGCCACCGTCTTGTTAGACTCCTGGATGTGCCCGGTTGGAGGCTGCCTCACCGCATACCACGCGCAATGGGAGTCTACCACAGATGATTTGTACATCCTCAACATGCTGAGACAGGGCTACACACTGCCTTTTGGCAAAGACAACCCTCCGTTAAGGCAGGAACCACAGTGGTTTGCTCCATCCACCTCAGAACCCAAAGCATCAGCATGCCTGGAGGCAGTTCATATGCTTTGGAGCAAGTGTACCAGAGAGTCAGTAGAGGATCAAGGTTTTCCTGGTTTCTACAATCTACTCTTCCTGTTTCCCAAGAGGGATGAAGGATGGTACCTGGTTATACACCTATCCACACTGAGCACCTACCTGGAAGTCTCATCCTTTCACATGGAGACACCCCAGTTGGTGGCAGCAGCCTCACCGCCCATGGAGTAGATGACGTCCCTGGATCTCAAGGATGCCTTTGTCCCAGACCCCCAAGCCCTAGTGGTGGACACTATATCCATGGACTGGAGCAACCTTTGGGCATACGACTTTCCTCCTTGCGAGATCCCTCCAAGGGTACTGACCAAGGTTCAGTCTCATGATTGCAATCTGATCCTGGTTGCCCCCTGGCAGCCCTGGAGCAATTGCTCTGTAGATCTACTGGAATTAAGCATCGAGCCTCCACTACAATTACCGGCATGGCTGAAGCTTCTGGTGCAGCAGCAGACGAGTGTGTTCCATCGGAACCTTCAAGTGCTCAACCTCCTTGCTTGGCATTTATCTCACAGCACATCTGTGACAGAGGCTTCTCGTAATCAGTCTCAGATATAATAACCAGAGGAGGGCTTAGATCTTCTTCTCAAACTGTTTACTCAGCTCAGTTGAAAATGTTTTCCATTGGCGTGCCAGTAAGGGAATTCACCTCTGAGCTCCACACATTGCGGACATTGCCGACTTCCTGTTATATCAGTGGGAAGTCTTTGGCAAGAGCTCGAGAACAGTAGAGGGGTTTCCATCAACCATCACTTGAACCCTTGCCAATGTCCTGATGTGCACATTGGGAGCGATCCTTATCTGTCAGCGTTCATCATGTCCTTATACACCAACCGGTCAGAGATGCGACAGGTCCTGCCTAGGTGGGACCTACCGTTGGTTTTAGTCGTGTTGAAGAAATGGCTGTTTCAGTGCCTTGAGGACCCTTAGTGAGTTTCCCTCAAGTACTGGACTTGGAAAACTTGTTTTTTATTAATATTCACTTGGGGGGGGGGAGGCTAGGAGAAGCGAGATCCACACTCTGGCTTGTGACCGACTCCAATGGTCACCTGGCCACTCCCAGATGACCCTGAGGCCTCATTTTGGCTTCCTTGCACAGAACCAAGTGGCTTGAGATCCAGCTACAGCCTTTAATGGTTTTACCTTCTATGCCATGGATGATGTGCTTCCTCTCCAGGAGACAGCCCTGTGCCCAGCTCTTCACTGGTACCTTTCCCACATGGACAGACTCAGAGGACTGAGGTCCTTCCTCCTTCTACCTATGAGAAACCTGTAAAAGGAGCAATTTTGCAAAAACACGAGTTCATTGCCGGATCATGGATTAAACAGATGATCCTTAAGGCCTATGAGACCTCGCTAGAAAGGCCTTGTGCCTCGCAGCTTGTCTCAGCCAGAGCTCACAAGGCACCAGCCTTTAATGCTTCCTGGCATGCCCTGCAGAATGTTGCAGTTGTCGAAATTCTGTGGGCCTGCCATTGGCAATCATCTACCACTTTCACCAAGCACTACTTTGCGTGACATGATAGTCCTGGAGGATGGCATGTACACCTTCCCAGGTATAACCAGCTCCTCTGCTTAGGTTCTGATACTTGTTTGTTTGGTCTTCTGGATCTCATCAGAGCAGCCACTGTGTTCCAGCTTATGGTGCTCTCGTGGTCAGATCAGATGCAGGCCTATAGGTTGGCACATTTCTCAATGGGCCTTTTAGAGCTTAGTGCCAGTAGACCTAATCTCGGCTAGTACCAGGCAGTTTTTCCTGTCGCCCTGACCTGTTGTCAGTTTGACACAGGAACCCACTGCCCACAGAACCAAATACCACACCCCTGTGCCTGCCAGTTTTCACGACAAGGACCTGTAAGATCTCCAGGCCCAATGGAGCTGAAACCGATAACAGCTACCCATGAGGCAGACAGTTTTCATGCTGGTGGGCGAGCACAGGGGGTAAAGAGGGTTTCCGGTTTAGGCCAGGCCCTCCTGTTGGCAGCCTCATCTCCACATAGCTCTGAGGCTTTCCCTACATATGCCACCTCCTCACACGGACCAATGATTACCCCTACGCTGCTGGTCCCGTTGGTCAATTGAGGTCAGTGTACCAGTGGCGTTGCACCCACTGCCAGTACATTTGTATATCAGCAATGGTGGTCGAGAGGTAACATTATGTAACTTATACGGGATATTTTGAGCACTATCAGTATTAGTAAGTACACTTACCTCTCAACCACCAGTGAAGCCCACCTGACCAACCTGGCTTTTTCTTACAGCTGATGTCAACTGACCCATCTCCAAAAGGGGAAGAATGAGATGTTGAGCATGCGCACCAGGAGTCACCATCAGTTCCAGAAGAACTGGGAGATGGCACCAAAGGACCATCAGGTTTTCAGGATCAAATGAGTGAAACTTAACTCGATTTCTTGGGTGTGATGCTCAGACTAAGAGGTCTTGGCAATGGTGGTAAGTGTACTTACTCATACCGATATTACTCTAAATATCTCGTATTCAGATGAAATTGAGGACTTGCGTGTGCAGAGCAGTAAAATAAAACAATGAAAAGTTTCAATATGTGTGTGTAAAACAGCAGAACAAGAAGATACAAATGTTTCAATAAAGGATGTTCTGAGTTTAATGTCTACACTTCCAAAATAAGTAAGAGCAAAAGCTTGGTAATGGCATAAAATAAGCAACATAGCGTGTGCACAAACATATAGCTATGTGATTTACCCAATCTTTTGACACGGCATACAATACGATTGGCTGGAACATCGAGTACCTTTGCAATTTCACCCTGCAATATTAAAATGTTTCAGTATGTAAAAGAAAATTTAGTTCACTAACATTTGTCTGCGCATTGAGGAATTGTAATGTCAAAAAAAGTCTTTTTAATCTTATTGTTTGAGGTTTGCTCCCTTCGAGAAGAGACAGCTTTCTATAAGAAATTTTGGTAGCTTTACTTTTCGGTAAAGTGAAAAGTAATCCACCTGCTGAACAGCAATACAATCTCTGGCATGCAAAAATTCGTTCAACAAAGAAAAAACAAAGAAAAAACAAAGAAAAAACAGAGTAACAATGAATTTTCATACCTTACTCATACCACTGCTAGCCAAAATTTGATGGAGCAAAAGTGTCTTTGTCAAAATAATGTACATGTATAATTTGTAAGTCCTTTTGCTAACTTCATATTCAGTTGGTTTAGCCTTCATGATGTATAAGCACATAAGGAACTCATCAATTCACTTTTGGGCCAATGTTATCAAACAGATACATACCTGTATATATGCGGTGGATTGTGCTGTAGAATATACCACCATTTCTCCGTCTTCACTGGGTACAGCTATTGCAGCATTGGTCTCTAAGTAAAAATGCTCCTGCCCCCCAACTCTTATTTCGCCGCTGATCACGTGATTTGACTTGGCGAAGGCTGACTGGGTATCTCCTCTATTAATGGTTTTTCCTTTTCCTTCCTTAAGGAAAGAACCAAATTTGATTGCTTGCTGCCAAGAAGCAAACAGAGTATAATTATTGGAGGCCATTATAACAAGACAGTGCTTCACTTGATACCTTAGAACTTGTGATGCCAAAGTGAGAAACAATAAACAATTGAACGAGCTACTTTTCAATAGCTTCAATTTTCAAATCATTCATACACAGAAAATTGAATTTGATGTATGCGTTGGTATGATGTTGATCGAACAGTAACTAGATCCTAAGACTACATGCATTCTCATGGAGAGCACTGGTGCACACAAAGAAAAATAAGTTTTCCATTAAAATATCTCCTTGTCAATGTTTGCTGACATATCCCTAATAAAGAATAAGTCTTGTTTTTAGAAACACTTGCTGACATATTGTTACATTTGAGCGAAGATATATCTTTAATAATCCAGTGTGTACTTCATCGACTATTCATTGCTCAAACCTCAATTGTGATAATTGACTCTAATTCTTCATATTCGATCCTGATCAGCTTTGCTGCCGTCCGGGCTATCTTTGGAGAATCAGCAACTATCGCCCCTATAGTCTGTCCTTGGCTTGTCACCTACAAAAAAATTACAAGCATATCATTTTTTTTAAACTTTTACATGATAATATAGCTCAGCAACATGCCAATGGTAGATCTTTCGGACCAAAAGTACTGTCTTTCAATATGTTTTTTACAAGTCCAGGCTTTTTATCTTGGTATAGCTTGAATTTGAATGTTCTTGTCTTGTTCATGATATTGAAAAATTCATGTAAGGATTCAAATTTGCAATTTCTTCCTCGGCTGCATGGTAACTAGAAAGTGTCATGCCATACAGTAATAACTTTTATGCAGAATGTCATGTGAAGATTGTACTCATACTATACGTCAAACAGTAACTCTCGTACAGTATGACAGGTAAAGATTGTATCCATACTATCCGTGAATTGAATTTTATTTGCCGTATTAATACATACATATAGTGGTTATAACATAAAAGTAAATAGCAACATGGCTAGGGGATGCAAAACCCCTGAGTGCTTATGGGTCACCCAGTAGTAGTATTGTTTTCATCAGCAACAACATGTACGAGGTCATAAACCACATTAATCACTGGCAAATTACAACAGTCAGATATAAAGTGAGAAATAGTGCTGTTGCTTTACGTCAAACAGTAACTCTAATACAGTATGACATGTAAAGATTGCATTCATACTATACCTCAAACAGCAACGCTCATACAGTATGACATGCAAAGAATGCATTTTTACCATACGTGAAACAGTAACTCTCAAACAGTATGCCATGTGAATATTGCATTCATACTTTACGCCAAACAGTGGCTCTCGCACAATGTATCACGCAATGGTAATGTTAACAGAACATGTAATGTACATCTGTTCGCACCTTGTACATAGCACAACACGGCTGTCGTACTGGTAGTTAACCTTACGAACCTTTTTAGAAGCAAAAACTTCTCCACTGTCCGTCAAAGCGTTCACGCCGGGTGTATCACTATGGTCAAGAAAACAATGTACACCCGGCAGTTCCAAAGCCTCAGATGCATCCACCTTGACCAGATTGGCATGGGCTTTTGTACTGATCACAAGGCACAAATACAATTCGCCTGTTAAAGAGAATGTCTGCGTTAGAAAACTACATGCCTATGTTAGCTCATTAGGATTATATCATTTTTCCTCTGAGGTAAGGCTTGTAAATTAAATTTCAGTGTTCGTGGGATAAATTACGATGGAAGTTTTGCATGCAACTGACTTTCCATTCAGTCAATATTTCACAGATGAGGTAAAGGTTTGTACGAACCTTATGCCGAATGTTAGTGCAGTTGTACTGCTAAATTCCTTGTGTCTTGCGATGCTACGAAGCTGGTATACTTCTTGTCATCAAAGGAAGCTCATTCCGGAGGCTTTGGTGCAAGGCGCCAGTTTCTGGATTTTTACCCGAATGCGGGCTGAATATTGACCAAGATCTTTTGAAAGTGTTTCGCAGGCATGTCGACATTATGCCAGCAACCATAGGTACGTAGAAATTGAAAAATACGATAAAAATTTGCTTTACATCTTTAAATATAGTCATTTTGTCTGTCTTCGGGGATCATCTTGCACATATATATTTGTGCGGAGATAATCCTACATGATTCTATTCTGCTGTGAGGTCATGAGGCCATTAGAAAGGCTACCGAACATATTTCTCCCAAACATTTCCAAATGGACTGTTTTGGGTATCTAAGGCTACACACAATCCATTACGTCTCCGTCTGGGGTATAGCATGACTAGCAAAAGCTAAAATATTTCTGAAGACCAATTTTTATTGCGTGGAAACGTCACGTGGCCACCAGACAGCAATATCACTCCCAAGACAAGATGTCCCTTAAATATGTGTAAATTTAAAGGATTTGTGTTGCTTGCTTATCACATTCACGCATTATAAGTATATTGCATCGAACATAATCTTGCCTCTGAGCACCACGTCCGCCATGGAGTATACCTTCTGCGCACTGCCAGACACAGGTACTTGCGCATGTGCTGACGAGTTCGACCGGCAACACAAAAATTGGGCAGACCCATCCACATGAGCGTATGTAAAATGTGATTTTATTTGTGTAAAATCACTCTTAGAATTGCGAGGCAGTTGCATGAAATTCTGAGACGGCTCTTATGCTAAAAACTATTTTGAAAAGTTGATTGAATAATGTTGACAGAAATGTAAGTATGTAATAGTCATGATATATAAAGCCAATGGCACATTCGACACCTGACGTGAATATAAATGCTTAGGAAACCCCTGCAAAGAACAATGAGTCAGATTAAGATTGTTTATTATTTATAACGCGTATTAATGCTAGCCATCAGTGGCATATGTACCTCAATAGCGTTCCTCGTGGATCCGTGATCTAAAGTAGTTTATGACCAAACGTATAGCTACATTTGTACAAGCCTAAAAATTACATTGCCAGAGACAACAATGGTGACCTGAAATATCTTGTCGCTTCTAATTGGAAACGGTGTTAGAGCCCTTTAGCAGCCCCAAATGCTTCTTTCATAATTATTTAAAAGAACGTACATACTATTCAAAAACAAAAGGATACCTTATTTTAACAAACCACGGTCATTTACCTTCATAAGGTGGGATATCATCAATATATATTGCCTCTCCTGTGACTTGTTTATCTGCTGAGAAGTGTTTGATGGGGCGTCCTACTTGATCATCCTGTTCCTGGGAAGGGTCTACCTCCTCAAAGACCTGAATTCCTCTGCTTGTGTCACGATGATGCAGCGTTACAGCACTTTGTTGATTTCGTGGCACACACAGCGTACCAATGCTGGCCTGAACGGAAGTAAGCTTTTGTATGAACAGGTGGTCTAGGTCTAACTGTTTATTTTCTAATTACTGGGACAGAATATAATGCCCCAATTTGTTTCTACTTCAGTTATGCACTGGCATGTTGTTTCACTAAGGTAAGGTATCCGACTAGAAAAGACTACTGGTTCAAGGGTAAGTCAGATAATTCTAACCTGAACTTATATTATACAAATTTAGAAATGATGTTGGGTTGACAGGTATTCTTTAGCTCTGCATTTATAAGCAAAGCTTCACTTATTTAATTAATGCGTTGGCACGTTCATGTATTTTTTCATTATTATGTGGGTTGTCCGTGTTGAAAATTTAGCTTAGACAAGGAGCCGCTACTCAGAGACACATGTACGCGTACAGGCTTCGAAACATGTTCTGAGTAGTTACCCGTTGAAGACCCTTTAATTTATTTGGGCTAATACAGCCTATGTCAAAATTCTATAGAAGAACCTGAAAAGAGTATTTCCATATATATATATATATATATATATATATATATATATATATATATATATATACATATATATACATATATACATATATATATATATATATATATATATATATATATATATATATATATATATATATATATATATATATATATATATATATATATATATATATATAGAATATGGTAATGGCTACCAGGAAAGTGGTTCTGGATGAAAAGACACAAATACAATACGCAGTTAGATGGACAGACAAACCAGCAGACGGATGGATGGATACGTAAGCAGGCAGGTTGGTTAGTGGGTAGGTAAGCAGGTGGGTAGAACTGGACACGCGGTGAGAAAGATAGATAGGCCCCGTACACCTTACCTTCGTAGCTTGAAGTTCAAGCTGAATAGTTAGATAAAACTTATAGAAGAAGCTGAGAACCAAGCTATTCCTGTAAGACTCCATACCTCCAGGTACACCAGGAGTTAACGATAATTCTTTGGCTAATAGCTGAGAGGCATCAGAGAGGAGATCGTCTTGCCAGCGTCTAAAACAACAGTAGACATTAGCCTGGTGAACACCCCATCGTTATGCACCCAATAGAACTCTTAAACCCGATTTATATTACCCCATGTAAATGAATTATTGGGTGTTATTTTGTATCATAAAGTGTTCGTATATTGTAAATAATTGGTTATTGGTTTCTCTCTTTGCCTTATGGCCTGTTTTGTGGACACCTCTGCTAAACAAAAGTATATCCTAAAGAGATACTGGCACGTGTTTCACTCAGTTATGTATGACAGGTACAGTGTTTATGAAAAAACAGCTGAACCACAAATGTTGATGTCATCCGTTCACACGCCTTCTTGAATATTATGACACTGAAACTGAGCTCAGTAGCATGTAAGCACTTAAGAATTTCAATGCATTTTCTATGTCTTTTTTTTCAATCCTTATCATATATCATTCTGTACTTTGCCTAGCCACATAAGCATTATTTATTTATATGTTTGTTTTTGTTTTTTTAATTAACTATAAATCAATTTATTTATCTTATGAACTACTCCTTTACAGCGGGGCACCGACGGCATGGTGTTACCTTCGATGCGACAATTATATTCAAGTAAAACACTGTTGACTGTACACAAAGAGATAAAAATGCATATATTAGGATGGATCCGGCATGTTATTAAGTAACTCATGCCTACATGTAAAATTGTACATTAACCCAACTATATCCCCGGAAGCAAAGCCATCATCAGCGAGTAAAAAGTTGAGTTTCTAAAACACATATATTTGTACCCAACGTGTTCCATGCCACACTCTCACAGTTTATTTTCTAACGTAAACCCAGTTATTTCCCCGTATGAGATTCATTTTGCAACACTTGAACACTGGACATAAAATATGTGTAAATGCAGTCTTCTTTTCCTTTGGCACATAGACGACACTAATCCACCGCCGTGTCTCATTTTGTTGGGTCTTCACATTAAAACAATCGGCAGATAAAACCGCCAAAAAATGACTTCAAAGACACATATTATAGAGAAAGAGTTAATATCCACGTGATATTTTGGTTTCCATGTGTGCACATATGTTGAATAAGCGTCACATGTTCTGATCTTGACAGACATTACTGCAGCTCACCATCCCCAAGTTGGCTTAGCTCTCTCAGGTATTTATTGTAAAGTGCTTATCTTGTGTTGCGGTGCCCATGTTGTCTAACAAGTGACTTGGGTCAGTGGAACACAAAGTTGACTTCAATAACCGATTCAAGAAATTACACAGTGTATAGCGCCTTCCTTCAAATGAAATGTTAGCTTAAGCACGGTCACTGATTATTATTATTATTATTATCATCATCATCATCATCATCATCATCATCATCATTATTATTATTATTAGTATATTTCGACAGAGATGTAAATTAATTGAATAAATTAAACGAATACGCACCTGCCTATTAACTGCTTAGCGGTTTGCCTTGCTATAATGGTTGTGGGACCCATTCCTCCATAGGCAATCGTCATGTCTTGAATGCTGTTAGTTCCTGGCTCTAACAATACTCGCATGCCAGCATTTACGATAGCAAGAGCAGATTCTTTACGTTGAGATTGCTTAAAGCCGCAAAAGTATTCATCCTTGGAAAGGAAGAAGTTTCATTCTATGTAACGTGTCATTCAACAGACCAGAATGCACGAACACAATACATTATATTTACATACACCAACTTAAACACGAACGTGAGACATGCGCTTTCTAAGTTTAGCATCCGCGTTTTTAGACCCGAAGTTGATTTGAGACCGCGGTAAAGAAATATTCCTGCTACTTTTGACTAACAAAAAAAAGGAAGCTTCTTTCTTATGTAAACGTAAGAAGATGGTGTTGGGTTGTAGACTGCTCCCTCGGATTGATGTATACAGGTTCTCGTGTTGCGATGCGGGTATGGATTTATCGTACGACATGTTTTCATCGCGAGAATCGTGATTTATATCGTGTGTAAGAACAGTTGTTCTGCCTGTCATCGGAGTCGACATGGCAAAACTACCACGTCGTTTTTATGGTATGACTATACAATTACGGCCACTAAAATACAGGTTGCTTCTACAAAAAAGTTTACTTATTTTATTGTATCGACAACTTTAACAAGCATTTACTCGTTATTATCTGAGCTTATCAGCCTGATACTATTGTTTCATCACTAATACATGGTGTCCCTCATGAAGTTTCAAAGCAGGGGTTTCATACATATTCGTACGCCACAGTTTTATGAATACTAAACAGCTGTGACACGTGTTTCTGATCGGTGGCGAACACATGCATAACTTATTAATTCAATAATAATATCCATTTATTTATCCACGTGTCTATTTGTTTTGTGTTTTTTGTCTTTGTTTTCATTGGTTTTGTTTGTTTGTTTGTGTTGTTTGGGGGTGTTTTGTTTTATTCGTTTTGACTTTTTCATTTTTTCTGATGGAATTGTATTGATAATAAACGTAAATGGACAAAAATTCCCACATGTGTAAGCAACTTGTCTAAGCTTCTTAGCATCATGCAGTATAACGTGTGCAATTGTTTCATGTGGATTGTACGCAACAGAACTTACTTCAGATATATTTGCCTCTAGCTACAATGACACAATGTCAGATATTTCTTCCTAAGAACTTCTGTTTATGCAGGGGAAATACCACTGTATTTCTTTGACAAACGCTATTCATGATCCCGTATAGATGTCAAATACTATTGGGTTGTAAAAACACATTCGCTCGATGTTTTTATGCATTTACTTTCATATATAATAGGTACATCACGTGTATTTCAAGTTTATCTACGGTCATTGAAATCGACATTTTTATCCAAAATTAAATTTTTGTCTGTGTGTCAACATGCACAATTTTATCAGTATTTCACGTCCATTAAAAGAAAAAAAGGAATTCAGCCTTACAAACCTGCCTACTGTACGGAATCAGTATTGAAACCACGACATCTTTATTCCCAATGACTGTCTTCCTGTAGCCTTGCACAAACTTATCATCCATAATAACCTTGCGGAACCCTGCATCTGATGTGTACCAGTTTGTAAAATCAATGCCAATTGTTCAGACGAAAAATTCAACGCAAATAATGAATTGTTCAAATAGTATTTGGGCTTGTACATGTATGTTGTTGTACTGTCAAATCAATGAATCTCGACGAAAACATTTGATTTGGGGGCCGACCACAATTTTGCACATTTTCACAAATGTACAAAAGTTACACTTTTTGAGGGTCTCCCTCCCCCTAAAAATTGTACATTTGATAAAATCAATATTTTTACAGTTTATAATGTTAACTTCGGATTTGGCATACATGTAGCCTGGTGCCTCATGAAAAAACATCACTTTATCATAAGACTATTCACACAACAACCCTCTCACATATTGCTTTTATTTCATGAAAAAAATTAATTAGGCCTAAGCAATGCCTCAGACCGAACACTCACTATTTGTGCATTGGCAGGAGTAGACTAGCAAATCTAAAGGTCTGTTTCAGTAAAATGTCACTCGAACTTTGAAAACCAAGCTTTGTTGTATAAGCTTTATATGTTAGTAAAAGCACAGATCTTAGTTTTATTACTGTCAATCATATAACAGTCATATTGTTCCATTTCTTATCAACTATAGCAGTCATCCTATCTAGCCTCAATGCACGCGGGGTTTTGTGGGTTTTTTTTTTTTTTTTTTTTTTTTTTTGTGGTGAATGAATGTGGTTAAACCATACAAAGTACACACGTGTACTCTGTGTGTCTCCTTTTCCTCCTTTCCCTAAAAAGTTTCCCTTCCATACTCCATAAGGGATAGTAGATAATAAAAAATAGTGAGAAAAAAAGCAACATGTTCCCAACATGTTAAATGTGTACTCTTGTGCTTCAGCAACTCCCCCCCCCTTTTCCCAGTGTGCGGTTTGTACACTCGTAAAAATGCCCAGTATCATTAACGACCCGAACTTGCCATTGTATTGAGACGTTTGAACAGAAATACGTTCGGTATATAGGCTGTAACAATTCCGCTTCCGAAACATCTAATGGATGATCTGTACATTTGACTTTCACACGATCAAAATATCCCCAAAAATAAGAGTGTGTTATTTGAAAATACGCTACTGGTAGGCCTGACTTGGTGTTAATAAATATACGGCAGTTTTATGTATATTTCAAAAACATCGATAATACACGATCAAATCTAATTAGGCCTACCACCCTGCCGGTCACAGACAATTTAGGCCCACGGTATAATCTAGTTCTATCCTGTCAAATTACGATATTATGCTGGCAAATACAATAATTAAACATCAACAAATTCAGCTAATTTCCAGAAACTTTATTGTTATTCTTCATAAATATGAGTGTACCTTTAGATGCTACGCGCAGACTTACGCCCGCTGCCATGAACAGGACATTGATGTCTGATACCGGACTGGCCTTCAAGATGTTGCCGGCAAGACACTGCAACACACGCACAGTCTGTGAATTTCTTATTATCAAAAATATTGGTCAGCCAGAACTGGTGCTTACTGTATCCTTTTCATCATACAGTTATGACACACCACTACAACTTACTGACCCAACTATGAATCCAAAAATCACAATTCGAAAACAAAAACAAACTGAAACGCTACAAGATAGAGGGAAAGAAATCAGGCGCATGTTTAAAGCAACGTGCATGCACACGAGATTTTTGTATACACCACGTCCATTGCTTTTCGAACTTTCACGAGCCGTTGTCTAAACGAGCAGTCATACTTAAAATTTAATCAAATCAAAAAAAACACAAATTTCGAAAAACAGTGGCTTATAAGAAAAAGCGGTCTCCAATTTCAAAATATATTGCTTGTACCAAGACAGCATCCAATGTGACCAGATGCAAGTTCCATCATCCCATTCATTAAAAATATGAAACATTTCTGTCCAAACAGTCCATGCAGACAATGTGTAGAACAACACGCCTAGGTGGAATAATGATTCCCTTGCGCGTTTATTAACCGTGTTAGCATTGGCTTCAAGTTCAACTGAACACAAGAGATGTAAACCATTACCTTCATGTCAAATTGTATTCTCAGTTCTGAAACACCTGATTATAACGATCAAACTTGCAGCGGACTTATAACTCTTTCAGTGCCACATGCGACTTAAGTCGAACAACTTAAAACGTACTGCGCTGAATTATAATGAAGGTGCTAGATTCATGCTCCTTGTAAAGACCTCTTTTCAAGTACCAACATGTCTGTGTAGTTAGTTACATAGAATGGAATGCGTCCAAAGCGCGCCGAGGAAAGCTGTTGACTCAGGCCAGAATGTGGCATTGAAGGAGTCAATCTCTTGTGTGTTCACGATGTCTGTTGATGTACATGTATATTTTTGCATATATAATTGATGCTGAAATAGTTCTAGTTTTTATCATGCGTGTAAGTTGGATATCTGTTAAGCAGTATTCAGCGGTGCTGCATAGATACTGCGTCCCATGAAACTGGTCTGTCCTTGATGCATTGCAACAACGGCTCAAACCATAATCAAACACAAACGACATCTTTCCAATTTAAACATTCCTTACCGCTACATTCCGGATCTGAACACAAGCCACCCTTTTCAACATCTCCCTTACAGTAATAAATACCCTTGCTTGACATGCTGTAAATGACAAAGTTCCATCATCACATTTTCATCATTATATTTTCATCATTACATTATAATGAGCGTGTTGAATTAAATTATTAGATTATGAAGGGATTTTCATGTGAGTGTGTCACTAGTTGAAATATTTTATATCGACGCTATAATTTGTCTTTGGGTCTTCTGAAGATAATAAAGCTATTTGTCGGAGTGTGCAGAATATATGTGATGCAAACAAGGAGCCAAACATCGTTATCATAAAACAACTTTCACTCGAGGTTTGAGGATTTATAAATTATAAGTTTTCATGACCTTTAAACAGTTTTAGATTTTAAATTTTCAAAATAATACGTTGAAAATAAATGCAAAGTACGCTTCATTCCATCATATCATAAAAATAATGCAGCCCAAATATGTTGGGAGATGTTTTTCACCCGGGTAAACTTGAGATATCAGAAGATGCGATACAAAATTTACCTGGCGTTTGTTTAATTGCATTTTCTAGAGTTTCTTCCACCATAGAGAGCCTGACAGCTGCGCCAAAGCAGATTCCATCCTCATCATATTTCACTTCATTCAGCTCTGAAACTCTCGTCGGATCTACCAGCATCCGGTACAACTGGTTCTCTAACCTTACCTCATTACCTTAATCAAAATAACACATAATATTTTACTGCTGAATATTGTGCAACAAAGACCCAGAATTCCGAGAACACTCAAACGGTTACAAGCTCGGCATATTTACTAAAAACGCTCAGCGGGAAACATTGCAGAACATTCATAAATATTCTATTTCGAATAGTGTTGAGAGAAATTCCGGGGTTTTGTTTTTATTTTTGTTTGTTTTTTTTTTTTTTTTGTTTTTTTTTTTTTGTTTTTTTTTTTTTGTTTTTTGTTTTTTGGTTTTTTTTTCTTTTTTTTGTGTTTTTTTTTTTTGTTTTTAACAAAGCTACCATTAAATAAAAATACGATGTCTGAGCCTACAAGCGTTGCCTTTTATTAAGTAAATGGGTTCATAATGGTATTGCCTGCTTATCAATCGCTTTGAGAAAGCAAGACGCTGTCCTGACAATGAAGGAAACAATGATATAAAGGATATTCGCGTTTGCTTATAACCGGTATGTCTCCATACTTTCAGGATATCGCAACGTAGGCGCACGCATCCCGTGCTCAAAATGTGTTAAGTGTAAAAAAAATGATTATGACTGCCAAACGCCTAAATAGCCTGACAAAAAGTCGTATGACCTATGGTATATTCAATCTTATGGTGACATATGGCAAGCACAGCTTTGCCATCAGGGAAATTTGCCACTAGGGTCTGCAAAATATGGAGAAAACACAATTCAAACTGGAAAGTACACTTTCCAGTTTGAATTGTGTGCCACAACGAAAAAATGAATGAACTAGTGTCAAAAGTCAATGTTCGACTTTGAAAAAACCATGTGTGCTGCTCTGTCTCATTCTGACGATATTGTCTATTTTAACTGTGATAAACATGTTTTGCCATTCATATCCCATCAGCATTGTGATGTTAAATATCGAACTAATTGCTCCGGGTTCATTTCAGACTGCCTGTTTTTCACTAATGGTTAATTCTTGTCTGTATTTGATCTTACTCAAAGTTAATTCTATCAATGGTCTTTAATTTTTTACAAACGCTCTAATTTTTATTTCTAATTTTGAAAGCGTAACTTACAAACTGGCAAACTACAAAGTTTAATACCAATAAAGAGGGCGAGTTTTTCTGCTTTGACTTTCTATTAGTTTTTTAAAAAGTGTTCAAGCATAAACTGGCCGAACCGACTCCATGTAAATTGCTTTGTAGCACTGCCGGGGTTTTTTTTTTTTTTGCTTCAAACGGGACAACTTCTAACAGGTCAGCCTTCTTCTCATAAAAAAGTAGCATTTACCAAATAATTTGTTAATGTAAAGCGCTAAATAAAACAGCTGAGAGACATGAAATAATATACAAATTGTGCTGGCGGCACATCTTGTCTTTTCTACACATCAATGCGGTCGAAAGAGGGCGTTTCTTTCGGTTATGAGGCCCCATCTTATTATGGGCTGTATTAATTACCTATAGCTGTGTTCCCCACTACCAGTATTGCCGAAGGATGGATTGCCTTCAGGTCCAATAACTCAGTCAGGGAAACGGGCCGAATCCAAGTAACTCTTTCACCTTTGAAGATAACGGTAGTGTTCTCGTATTTGTCCACCAACTGGTAAATATGAGTAACAATAAAACATCATCGCATGGTTATCTTCAGATCCTCGACAACATTACTAAAAGATAGCCGTCCCGGATAGCCATTTATAGTCATCTAAGAATGAATGTAAAACAAAGGACCGCACCTATATAACCAATAGTCTTTTCATCATCATTTTATACTATTTACATAGTATGGCAAGCCAGGACTGCAAAAAAAAATACATTTCTCATTTAAAACAGAATACTTGTAAATAAAACAGACAGAAAAATAAACAAAACAGATACATTTCTCATTTAAAACGGAACAATTATAAATAAAACAGGGGAAAAAAATAAAATAAAACAGACGTTTCTCATATAAAACAGAATAATTAAAAATAAAAAAGACAGACAAATAAAACAAAACAGATGCATTTCTCATATAAAACAGAATGATTACAAAAAAACAGACAAAATAATAAAACAAAACATATCTTTTCAGTAAAAACAGAATGATTACAAATAAAACAGACAAAAATAAAACAAAGCTGATATTTCTCATTTAAAGCAGAATCATTATAAATCAAACAAAAAAAATAAAATAAAAGAGATATTTCTCAGTTTAAACAAAATAAAACTGACAAAAATAAAACAACAGATATTTCTCATTTAAAACAGAATAATTATAAATAAAACAGACAAAAATAAAACAAAACACAAATTTCTCTTTAAAAGAGAATACTTGTAAAAAGAAAAAAAAGAAAAAAAACACCAAATAGATACAAATGATAACTAAAACAAGCCATTTTTTAATAAAACAGACAGCAAAAGAGGACAGGTACCAGTGTAACAGGCGATCAGGTCAAATAAAACAGACTAAAGTGAAAGAATCTACAGTTAGGCAAAATCAGATTCAGTGAGCGCATGCGGAGTCAGCGGAAAGGGCAAAAAGCCGGAACAGAACAAAATATCAGCCTACACACTTGCCCCTTTAAAATATATATATATATATATATATATATATATATACACACATATATCTACCATCCAAATTATGAGTATTATAAACCTACAAGAAAGAACAATTTCACTGAATTGTGGATAAAAATATTTGCAATCCAAATTCAAATCCCTTTTTCTAACCCTCATTTATTTATGTTGATTTATTTCTGTCGTAAAGGTGGAACAAGTTTTACTGCTAAGAACGTAAAATCAAGGTCCGTCAAAGCATATTTTCCTGTGAATTAATCACAAATGGGGATTCTGTGCAAATTATGCTGACAACACACGCGGGTGCGGAATGGTACCTACGTTGGTAGGCATCCCATGTCATGATCACAATCATGGGCCATGATTGTGATCATGTTGAACTTGAAAACGTTTTGTGATCTGTCTTTCTAATAGCATCACAGAAGCCCTTCATAGCATTTACCCCTAGCCTTTTTGACAAGATTTCTTCAAGAATTTGTTTTCCTTTCTAATTTTGCTGATAAAAGGTCATCTCCTATGTCCTTAGGGACAACGTCAATGTTAGAAATGACCAAAAACTGTTCAGACACATGCCCAAAGGAATTAAATAGTACAGAAAAACATGACCCATATTCATAAATTCCAAACCCTACAATGACAGCAAAGAGATTTCACAGTTACCAAAGCATCAACATTCATGTTCCAATACCAATGTAAAGAAACTAATTTCACTCCTGACCTGAGACAAGCAGTCACTCATAAAAGGCAACTGGTGGTTTTAAACTGATCCTCTCAACCTTTGCAATATTCTTCATTAACTACAGACTATAGTGTTTCCAAAATGTATAGACCTAACCAGTCAAAAGCCAAATTGTATTACTTCTACAAAGAGAGAGAGAGAGAGAGAGAGAGAGAGAGAGAGAGAGAGAGAGAGAGAGAGAGAGAGAGAGAGAGAGAGAGAGAGAGAGAGAGACCTGGTACGCCTATCACTTTTTAGTTCTCCTGACTTGTCAGTCAGCTGAGTTTAATATGATCCACAAGGCATTTCCCATCTTTTTCATCCTTTTGAAGCCTAGAATGTAACATTTCTTTATGGAATTGGTCGGAATTGTCACCAATACCTACAACTGAAAAGTGCAGGCTGTCTAGAAAAGTCACTCTGTCATAGTATGTCAACATCCACCTGAATAATATGAATAATGCAGAATGCTGATGTGCTATTCCAACCCCGCCACCTGACAACATTTTGTTGACATGCTCAAGTGCCTGCATAGTCGGTCAGTATGGACTTGGTTGAAAGGGCCTTCAGTGTCCTTGACAGTAAAATTACCATCCATGAATTCCCTATACACTGGATAGGCAGTGTTCTGTCGCTCTACCATGTCAATGTCACATGTGAGCCCCATGCCCCATCGTACAAATTGACATGGCCATACACAGCCGTCCATTCCAGCAGTTGTCTGAAGCAGGACAAATGAATATCCCACGAACCATCACGCTCAGCTCTGATAAACTTCTGCAGCAAAGACACCATATCAATGTACTGTTTCCAGAAAGGAACAGTTGGATCGCCAGATTTGGATTGTATGAAAGCTTCAAAATCATCCTTTATAGGTGAAATCTTTGTGATCATGTCTTTCACAGCAGCCTGGACCTTTCTATAATCCTTTTCTAGAACTGCAGTTGAAATTACATGGACACTAGGGAGCGAGTCTTTGAATGATGACTTTCCCTGCTGTTCTAGTCAGGACTCAAAATTCTCCCTGAGCACTCTCCAAAGAGCCTCCATGGTAATGGCATGTGCCCACACATCTCTATTCCATATTTTGCCACCCATTATCTTTGTGCACGTTACTCCTGAAAATAGCCCACTATCAATCCAGATGTCCCTCGAAGCAGAGTCCTCAAATGCTGATCCAGAACAGACATGTACATCATGGCACTATAAAAGCACCCGAGACGTACAATAACTTTTGCAAATCTCTGAGGATAACGCCAAACGGCTTCTTTAGCACAAAAATGTAGTATTTGATCAAACATTATGACAGTGTATTGGTTGCCCAGCACCTCTGATATTTTCTGGCACCTACCTAGCCCTGCCATTATTGTATCTGAGTGATGTGCTGCACCAGGAATAATAGGAGGTATTCATATTAGCTGGGATCCGGTGCTGCTACCTGGGTTGTAGCACTGAACGTGACAAGAAGCAGGGAGGTGCATACACCTCCCTGCAAGAAGGAAGGCAGATTCGTCTATTAAGCAGGGCTGAATGACCTTCTTTGATGAAAATGTTAAGTTGAGAAAAGAAAGAACTTAAGAAACTTTTTCAAGTTTTCAATCATGCAAGATTTGAGCAATATTTCAATTGTTTAGTTGAAAAAGTGTAATTTCCAGATGGATAGGTAATATAACTGGTGCAAGTGCCCTCATCATAGTGGCAGTTTAGTTCCGTTGCCTTACAACTGATGGGATCAGAGTAGGCCTGCAGTTAATATATTTACATATGAATACCTCCTATGGGCAGGAACCCTACTGATGTGTTCAGAGCTGTATTTTCAAACAGAATTTGGTTAAATGGTGTCCAGCCTGGTATTGTCTGGCGACACAGAGAATGTAACCTCCAAATCAGCCATAATAAATTTAGGGTATCGTGCATTCCTCCATCATTGCTGCCTGGTGCAGAGTTGAGCCATTCGGATATTAGGGGCTTGGTAAACATTGGTTTTGGTCTCTTTGCAGGCACAATTGCTGCAGGTACATCAAGACGCTCCTCGTGGATGTTCTGGAAAGTCTCACTTGTGCCTATATCAGTTAATATATGGTCACTTACACTGGCCCTCTCTGAAATGCTGTCATTTGGGTTACGTGAAATGTACCTTTTCCATCCACTGTTTCTCAATAATACCGAGATTGTCAGCTACAAATTGTACAAATCGCCCATATACCAAATTTGAAGGGACAAAAACATTTCTATTTGATAGATATCCATCAATTTGTGCATTTGCTATGCTAGTGTTGATTCTCTGAATGGTATCATAGGAGACACTTTCGCTTAGCCAATGTAAGTAATCTATCAGGACCTTGCTCCTTGTTGCCTGATGAATGTACATGAACAATGCTGTGCCAATGTGTTTGACAGTATTTTTGGGACTGTTTGAAAAATTTATGGTTTCTCGAAGCTGGAAGCACTATGTGGCTGTGAGTCATATTCTTCACAACTTCTTGTCCCTATACCATTACAGCGGGTTTTGCTGGCTATTATTAAATGGGTGTGGCCCAAAAAGTGAGCAAAGCTTTTGTCAGGTAGGAGTAAACACCGGACTGGACTCAGTCCAGGTGGACCCATTCACATTGGCATTGCGTCACACAACCTGAGCCATTCAAGTCAGGTCAAACTTTAAAGGTGACAGACTAGTTCCGGTTGTGGAATAAGAAACAAACTTTTTTGCAGGCCATGCAAGTTACTTCAAACAAATTTCCGTTCAAAGTTGAATTATTTCCAATTTTAAACGTTCACTTTGAAGAATTCAATCCGACGAATTTATTTATCTTAACTGGGCCGTGGGGGCAGTGTGGTGTTTATTCTGTGGAATGCCAGAAACCAAGAGCAAGTAATGATGAGTTGTTAGTCTTCATTGATCGCTTTGTGTAAAAGGCAATTAATTGTGCCTACTGAGAACAAACAACACATTGGAACTCGTCCAGATCATCCATGGTGGCCACCATTACGAAGAAAATCCAAACCCATGCCCCGCAATTCGCTGGGCCCGCCAGCTTGGTAATTTCAACATTTACACCTGTAACCATGAGAGCGAGCAGGTAAGACATCAAAAATAAATCCCACTTTAATCAATCCTAGGTCAAAATGTATTTGCGTTAGGATAACAAATCATATATGTGTGTAATTGTCATACTCCAAAGACTTTATACGTCCCGTATTTGGATGTCTGTGATATTAATTGTTGAATAAACAATTGAAGGTTGACCGCAAAGCATCCACCCCATAAATGTCGATATAAGTCACTAGTTATTTGTGATAAAATCATAATTACACTTGCATCTTAATCCTGACATATTGGCAACCAAAATTGATCCTGCGATTTTTTATGGTTGGTTTAGTTTTTCTGTTATCCAGCCTCAAAGTTTGATGTTTCAATTTTCCCTTTGATTTACAGGATGTTCATTTTCTTCATTTCATAAAAAAAGAACGAAGCAAAATTTTGAAAATCGCTGAATCTATTTTGCAGATCAGACATTACAGAATCAAAAGCCGTTAACGGGATTAAATTTCGCCCAGCCGTTTTCTTGAAATAACCCTTCTTAGGTGGGGTTCTCGTCCTGTTATCCTTTCTGAGAAAACAAGCTTCAAAGGCCTTTGATGTTGATCATTTGCCTCTGAAACAATACCGTTTGCTCAAGTTGAGCTGATATTTGCACAAAACGGAGTAAACATCGTCCCTGAACATTTGGTGAGGTTGTCAATCAATTATTGGCCAATCACATAAATGAAAGAGCCTCTGAAGTGCGGAAAACATTATTCAGTGATCTGTCAAACGGTGACAGGGACAATCTGGTTTCAAAGCGTGACGTCATGAAGGCGGCCCTTCCAGCCCCGTGACCTCAAGCCTAGCAACGAAAGCTGTGTTGCCTTGCTTCGGTGGGGCGGCCAACGGCCGCTCGTGGTCACTGGACGGATGGCGAGTTTGGTCTTCTGTCCCCACGTGACAGACTGTTTGTGAGGAAATACAGACAGCAGAATGAAATAGCTATGGCTGAGGAGGAGTACAAGGAGGCAAGAATGATAGTACAGGAGATGAAGACACTGAGAAGGATAAAGAGGAATGATGAGATGACGAAAAGGGTTCTGTCAAGTGGAGGTGACTCATAAGCAGTTTTTTGGAAACAGGTATTGAGGAGGAAGAGAGTAGGAATTGACAAGCTTAAACATAAAGGAAAAGTAGTAGAGGAGGTGAAGGATGTAGAAGCGGCATTGCAGGAACACTGGGATGAAATTAATGACCCACAGTGGGGGGCGATGGAGCCACCTAGTGGTAGAGTAGAAGCAGGACCTGACAGGTGGGAACAGGAACTATGCAAGAGAATTGAGAGAGTAGAGATTGAAATAGCAGTGGACAGGTTGAAAGTAGGAAAATCCCCAGGGCCAGATGGGGTACTAAATGAGTTTATAAGAAAGGTCCGGACAAATTGTGGGAGAGTGTGAAATTTCTGTTTAATTTGGTTATTGAAAGAAAGGAAGCCCCAAGAGAATGGAGGGAGCTGAAGATAGCATACATCCCGAAGAAAGGATCAGTGGATAGCCTAGCTCAATGCAGAGGGATAGCATTAGCCTCAAATATAGGAAAGATTTTTGCACGTGTAATGTACATGAGACTGGGGAGAGTTGTGGAGAGGGAGGGTTTCTTAGAAGAGATTCAGAATGATTTCAGACCAGGCAGGAGGGTTGTTGATCATGTGTTTACATTATCACAGGTGCCAGAGATAGCAAGGAAAAGGAAAAGAAAGGTGTACATGGCCTTCCTTGATGTGGGGAAAGCTTACGAAGGGGTTTGGAGAAATGCACTGTGGGCTAAAATGGAAGGGCTAGGCTTTGGAGGTGGCTTTCTGGAAGTTTTAAAGGCTCTGTATGCAGATATAAATTAGTCTCAGTATAGGAGATGTGGAAACTCACGGGGCAAGGTTAGACATCGGGCTAAAACAGGGTTGTGTGTTATCACCGATTCTGTTCGCCATATACATGAGAGAACTGGGAACTGAGCTGATAGAGAGTAATAAAGGAGTAACAATAGGAGGAGAAAAGATACCAGGGTTGTTCTTCCCTGATGACATTGTGTTAATGGCAGATAGAGGTAGAGAGTTACAGGAACTTTTGAGGATAGCAGGGAACTATGGAGAAAAGTGGATATTAGAGTTTAGTGAGAAGAAAAGTCAGGTCATGGTCCTGGGGCATAAGAGAAGGCAGGAGGAGAAATGGATGGTAGGAAAGCTTAGGATACCAGAGGGTCAAGAGAAAGTCATCAGAATTGGAGAGGGTGAGGAGCAAGAATATTTAGGGGTGAACATTAAGGTCACAGGACAGGGAATGTTTAAGTACCATGTTGAGAAAATCAGACAGAAGGTGAATAGAGCAAAGGGTATGATAAAGGTCACAGCAGGGAACAGCTTCAATAGATCATTCACAGGAAGGGTGCTGTGGGAACGTGTAGCCATACCTGGGATGTTGTATGGGGTAGATGTAATAGTCATTAGTGAGAAGGATATTGAATGGATGGAGAAGGCACAGAGGGAGATGGGGAAATGGGTGTTTGGGGCACCACCGTGTGTAGCTCAGAGGCAGTGTTGGGAGAGTTTGGATGGTTACCGATAAGAGATAGAATAGCTAAGGCTAGGCTAGGCTACTGAGGATATTTGCAACAGGTGAATGAAGAAAGATGGTGTAGAAAGGCGTACATTGAGGCTGTTAGTGAAAAGACAAAATGGGTTCAAGAAATAGACAAGTTAGCTGAGAAATATGAGCTGAAAGGGCCAGATGAGATTGAAGTGGCGTGGAAATCGTATATAGTAAAGGTGATCCAAGAGCAGCATGTGGAGCAGTGGAAAAGAGGGGTTGAGGAAAAAAGCACACTGAAAGCATATAGAGCTGTAGACAAGCCAGTGAAGACTAAATGTTGAGATGGTGGCAAGGGTTCTAGACTGTTGTTTCAGGGCAGAGCAGGAGTGATCAATCTGGAGAAGAGGAAAAGAAGTGGATGAATGGGAGTGATGGGAAGTGCAGGGTGTGTAGGGAGGATGTAGATGAGACCATTGATCATATGATAACATGGTGTACAGGTTATAGAACGCTTAGAGACCAGCTGTTTGTACAATGGAGAACAAGAGATGGGCAGTGTAAAAGCGTAGAGCAAGTAAGGGACATGGCAGAGAATGATAGGTTAGCATGGATACTACCATTGAAGGGCGATTTTCCAGGAAGTAGAGTTGGTTTAGAGTCAGTGAAAGGCTTCTTGGTGCAGTGCTGGGAGAGTAGGTATAATATCTTACGATTAGTCACGGAAGAGAATAGAGGACAAACTTAGCAAGGGAAGGGAGAAGGTAGCCCTTATTAGGGCTCCCATGACCCTGCCAGGTGGCATCATCAGCAGGGGCTGTGGGCATGCCGAGTGCAAAGTTGCGACAGTGGGATAGGGCTTGCTTCTTCTTCTTTTTTTTTCTCGTACTAAAGGCCACCTGACCAGCTACTAAGCTAGCCAGGACCGCGGCAGATAAGCGGAGTGTCACAGAATATTATTAAGTATGATTGACGGATGCATTGTTCTG